>NC_061160.1:16405251-16565251 GCF_022113875.1 Hydra vulgaris | reverse complement strand
TTTCACGGTAGTCAGAATTAATGGTGGTAAGTATTTTGGGATGCATTCAATTAAATATATCGTGGTAATTCTCGTTTTTTTGCTATGCAGTGGTGGATTTAGGATTTTTTGTGAATGATGCGAAATTTTTTCTTTAAAGTGCTTTCTATTTAAAAGAAGGAGTTCCAATAGCCAAACCCCATTTTTATAGGCATTGTTGTCTAAGAGACATCTAGATGCAACTATTAATAAATTTACTTATTTTTGTATTGATGTTTTTTAGAGCCGAGGTGCAATTTAATTGCAGTTTATCAAGCATAAAGCGCAATATGTTAATCCGATACTCTTTCATTTTTTAGCAAAAATTATCAGCATGTTACTAAATATGTTTGTATTAATAACATATCTTTTTTGCATTTTGATATACTTGTATAGATCGTTTGCCGTGGCGTTGCCTAATTAACGAAAAGCGTGTAATCAAATCCTCGCAGTATTAATTTTCATTTTTAAATACCTTTTAACCAGAATGCTAAAAGCGGTCCATGTACGAAATGATAATTGACAGTATCAACTTCTAATTCACCTTTCCCTTTATTATCATTTCACGCAATGTCTCATGGTATTTGCATGTACAGAAAAATTAAAAACCTCCTTATTTATAGGTTGTTTTTTTTAATTTTTCACTCAATTAGTGGCTTCCTCGTACACAGAAATTAGTTTTCTCTCTTACAATTAATTATATTTACCCCAAATATTATATAAATCTTTTTATCTCAAGAGAATAATTGCATTGTAATGTAAACAAGTATTTCAACGTAGTTTTAGTTGAATTTTGTTAGAGAAGCTTGTTTGAAGGATATTTCACAAGCATACATAAGTAGAAGAATATATCATCAATTCTATAAATATTTCTGCTGGTTCTAGCTTTTTTAAAAGCCCTAGCAAGATTTCACTAAATGCAACATTTAGTATAATTACAAACGAGAAATTTAATAGTCTTGAAAACAAAATAATCTTCCGATAACACATCAACATATATTTACTTATATGGTATCAGAGACAGTATCAGTTGATATTGTGAAGGAAGAACTGCTAAACATGAAATAGCTGGTAATTTTCAATAAGAACTATGTAAAATAGATTTAAACCAAATAATTTATTATATAAAATTAAACCAAGGAACAACAATGACTGTGTTTTACTTATTGAAATTAAACTTAACAAAAATCATTTTTGTGAAACATTTATTAATGAAAAAATGAGAAAAATGATTTTATTATCTTTGGTCTCATTTTGGACTTCTGATTATAATTAATAAATTATGGAATCAAAAAAATGTTCTCGATTTCTTCTAAAACGAAAACCATATTGAGGTTAACATCAGACGATATTTTGTCTGACTTTTTTTTTTTCGTGAATTTTGGCAAGTCAGACAAGAAAACTTTAGTTTTTGTATTAATCCGTTTTACAACCTACCGGAATAAATATGGTTTATTTTCTGGCTTTTTTTAAAAAACTACCAGCAATAATTTTGCGCTCAAGTAGTAGACGATAGATTACTTTGTTTATCCGGTAATGATTTTTTACTTTTCAACTAGAGGTAGCTGTATATATTTAAAAAAAAAAATAAATAGTGACAATAATTGAGTAATGCCAATAACTGTGACACTACCATACAGTTATAAACCATAAAAAAAATACTCCTCCAGTTTATTGTTAAAAAAGCCTAAAAGAAACTGAGATAGTAGTTTACAATCACAAGCTTGTCAGTAGAGTATTTAACTGTAAAAGTTAACTGTAATGCTAAAAAATGTAAGACAACCACAAAATGATTGAATTGAAGTGCTCTTTTTTAAAAAGAAATCTTGCTGTTCAAGATGATTGTACCAATAAAACCTTTTGTATAGAAGCAGTAGATGGGCAGCAAATACTAAAAATCAAACATTTATTTTACCAATGTCAAGGTATCAAAGCTTTTACAGAAACTAGCGGAATAGATTTTGTTCTATACACAAATGAAAACTTTTTTGTGCAATTAATTGAATATAAAAAAATGAAATCTGCTTCAATAAGATTTTACCTTGTTTAAATACATTTTATTTTCAGTTTATGGCTAAAAAACTATTTGAAAATAATTTTTTTTTTTTTTTTTTGTTTTTTAGTTGAACAACATTGTTTGCTGCACTTTTTGTAATCTTTTCTAAGACTTATATAGAGCAAAGTTTACTCCAATAATATCTTTTTAAAATTTGAACTAAAAAAATTAAAAGGTGTTGAATAAAATACATCTATCTAAAAGTCAATTCGGATAATCTAAGTTCTTTCAATATTTGAAAAAAAAAATTTAAAAACTTAATATATATATACACGGCCGTAGAGAGAGGTCAGGGGGTATATTGTCCTGGGGCCCGGTTCTATTCAAGGGCCTGGACTTGTGAATTATAAAATATTATATTTGCCTTTTTAAATATACTGCATTTGGATTGGTTGTTCTAATTACAGTTTTTAACATTAGTATCACTGTAAACGTTAAGCTTAAATGCAAAACATAATAAATATTTTATAAACTTTATAAGCTAAGTAAATTCGGAAAAAACTCAAAAGGAAAATATCTCAAGAAAAAAATTATGAGGTAAAAAATAAACTTTGAACACATTGTTTGGAAGCATTTATAGTTTGTATAATTCGAGTACTTTAGATCATATGCGCAACATTAAATCACTTGTGGTATTTTAAAATAAAAGACAAAGAATGCCAGAAAATTGTCTATTTGATTCTACAGTTTAGTTTATTTTTATGTTAAAGTTTAACCAGTTGTATAAGGAGTTTTGTTACAAGGTATAAAACATTCAATTATAAAAGTTGCTTTATTTAATAAATTGTATGACGCTTAAGATCAGTGACGTAGCGAATATTTTTGCGACCGGGGCAAAAATGAAAAAATTCGCTTTTTTACAATAAAATTAAGAAATTATTACTTTTTACGTTAAAATTGATTTCGTTTTTTTTTGCTCCTCAATTTTTTGGGTCTCTAAAAGCCTTCGCGACAGAGGCCATTTTCGCTTTGGTCTTCCCTCACAATGCTAATGTTTAAGAGTGTTTGTTGTACATATTGCTTTATAATACATACCATCGATATATCAATGACATATCTTTAATATGGTATATTATATCATATAGAGAATGTTTTATTTACTGGAATAATAATTAATGCCAATTTATATAATCTTATTTAGCAGTAAATTAAAAAATGAACTACCATTACAAATCTGGATCTCAAAAAAGGAAAGAAAAATTGTCGAGGTTAAAAAATGTAAATGAAAAACAAACCCTACTTCAAAGTTATGGATTTTCAGTATGTTCGAAAGAAAAAGATTTAGAAAATGAATATTATAATATAGAAGCTAATTTTAACAATAATGACAACGTTGTTGAACAAGCTGCAGATTTAATTAATGTGACTGACGACTTTCTAGATCCTGATAACATAGAAAATAAAGATCACATGGAGCCCGGCAATCTTTTAGTTATCAACAATATCTCTGAGAACTATAATTTATATATAACTGATAATAAAATTACTAAAACAAAACTGCTTGACTTTGATGTTGGTAGTCTAAAAAATGAAAAACCAAATGCTTCTGAAGTTGAAGGAGCAGTTCGTAGGGCTCCAGAAAAGATCCCATCTCAATTTCCAAAAGATGTGAACGGACATTTATTTACTGTTTGTATACTACATGCAAGTATGAAAAATGGAGAATATGTTCCCCGTGATTGGCTTGTTTGGAGCAAAGTTAAACAATCGATGTTTTTTTTTCCTTGTCGTCTTTTTAGTAAACTACCAACAGCAAATCGCTCACGTTTATCAACTATACCTGGGTATTGTTTTCAAAGAAAATGGAAAAAATTACATGACAAAATTCAAGAGCATCAAAACAGCAGCAACCATAAATATTGCTATATTAAATGGCGGCAATTGGAAAAAAGTTTTGACTCTAATTCCATTATCGATATTATGCTGCTGCAGACCATTAAGAATCAAGCATCGGACTGAAAATAGGTTCTTCGCCTAACTTTAGATACCACATTGTTTCTAGCGAAACGAGGTTTGGGATTTAGAGGAACAAGTGATTTAGTTGGAGTTGCAGAAAATGCCAATTTTTTGGGCATTTTAGAGCTCTTGTGCCATTATGATTCTGTCTTGAAAGACCATCTTAATAAATTGATGAAGTCACAGAAACTAAAGAGAAAAAAACAAGCAACTTACCTTTTACCGGAAATGCAAAATGAGTTTATAGAGTGTTGTGCCAAAAAAGTATTAGACGTTATTCTGAGTGAACGAGAAGCAGGAAAATATTATTCAATACTTGTTGATGCAACCCCTGATTCAGCACATATGGAACAAACTGTATTTACATTGTGTTATGTTTATTTAAGTGAAGAAAATCTCTACTTAGTTCAAGAGCAATTTCTAGAGTTTGTTGGCTGCAATCAGAAAACGGGGAAAGCTATTGCTGAATAAATTTGCAGTGTTATTAAAAACACAATATACAAAAGATAAACTGTCGTGGTCAAGGTTATGACAACGGTAGCAACATGAGCGGTCAGTATAAAGGAGCACAAACAGAGATAATTAAAGAGAACCAATTGGCAATTTTTTTTTCCATATGCTTATCATAGCTTAAATCTGTGTGGTGCCTATGCCGCAGAGTGCTGTGCAGAGGTTATAAACCTCTTCGGTGTTGTGCAAAAGACTTATAACTTGTTCAGCTCTAGACCGCAAAGATGGCAAATTTGAAAAGAAAACATTGGATGCTCTTTGCGTAGAATGTCAGATACACGTTGATCAGCCAGGATTGACAGTGTAAAACCTTTTGCAGAACATATTTCTGGTTTTAAAAGTGCTATCCAAGACTTAAAGAAGCTAAATCTTACTGTCGAGGCTCGATCAGATATCAAACGTATTGAGAAATACTTGGGTTCATTTGAGTGCATTATACTCGCAAGCTCTTGGTTTAAAGTTCTAACAAGCATCAATTACAGAAACACAATTCTGCAAGCCAGAGGTGCAACTTTAGATGTGAAAGTTTTAAATTTAAAAAGCTTTTTTGATGACCTCTTATTATTGAGAAACAACTGGGATTTAATTTTAAATGAATATAAACTTTTTGCCGAAAATCTGGGTATGGTTTCCAATGACATATTCCCGGAGAAAAAACGCAGACGAAAAGCTAGATTTTTAGATGAGTAACAGAATAATAAATTAGGCAACACCAGTGTAGAATTTTGTTTCAAGCACGATGTTTTTTATGTTCTTTTAGACTGTCATTGGTAATATGAATCGCCGTTTTGAGGCAGCCAAAGATCTTGAGGAAACATTTGGTGTTGTATGGAAATACATGAAATTAGATAAAGATCTGCTGCGTGAGAAAGCTTCATCTATTTGCGTTAAATACAGCATTGATGTTTCTCTCGATTTAATAGCCGAGTTAGAACATTTAAAGGCAATACACGCATCAAATCTTGGCATAATACAATTATCACCGTTTCAATTATTAAACAAACTCCGTGAGTTGAAGCTTGATTTTCTTTTCCAAAACATTTTAGTTGTTCTTAAAATATTTCATACACTTCCAGTTACCGTTGCACAAGCAGAACGCTCTTTAGCACGCTTGCAAGAGTTAAAAATGTCTTACGTTCTATGATGTGTCAAGATCGACTTTCTAATTTGGAAAGAATAGCGATTGAAGCGCCACTTGCAAGGAAACTAGACTTTGATGCAGTTATTGAACTTTCTACAAGCAAAAAATCTCGCAAAGCTTTTTTTGGTTAATTGCAGTACAATTAAATACAATTATTTATTTTGAACACTTAGAATTCAAAATATTCTTTTTTTTTTTAAAGAAAACCATAGAATATACTTATTTGTTTGCAAAACTCTCTTAGAGAAATTTTCTTTATTAATATTTTTTATTTTAATTTACATTCTATTCTTTTATATATTATATCAAGTTAATTACTTATAGTAAAAATATTAAAGAAAAGACTACTTAATTAAAAAGCTTTTTATTACAAACTTTTTTGCTAAATAAACTTAGTTACTCCGCACAGCGGCCTTGCTTGTCAAGGATCGTGTTTCTGAGTTAAAGAGTTGAGAGATAGTTGTACCACGATTAACAACAAAAAATAAAAATAAAAACACAAAAAAATGAGTAGCCTCCTCGACTATACTGGCCCCTCGGCCTTCCCTTACGGAAATATTCCATGGAAAACCCATGGAATTCCATGAGTAAACCATGGTTTTCCCATGAAAAACGGGAATTCCATGGAATTTCCATGGGTAAATTTCATGAAAATTGAAATCCTATGGAATTTCCATGGGTGAACCATGTTTTTTTTTCATAGCTTAAGCTGGGTTCGGTGTCTTTAAAGCGAAACTTTTAAGAGCGAAAGTTTTGAAAGCGAAAGGTCGGGAAAGCGAAAAAGTTAAAAGCGAATGCGATTGGTTAAGCGAGAAAATTTTTTTAACAACATTAGGAACATCTTAAATTAAGATGTTATTAAGATTTAATAACATCTTAATAACATTGGTAACATCTTAATAACATTTTAATAACATTGGTAACATTATTATTTTTATATAAATACATATGAGTTAACCTATTATTCTTTTTCATTGAATTGTGTCATCTTAAAGTTGTTACAATTGAAGTGAGTCAATTTCAGAAATAAGTTCATGAAGTTTATTATAAACTTTAAAAGTTTATACTTTATAGAAAATTGAGTAGGGCACAATTGAATTGTTTAGAATTTTGCTCCAAAACAAAGCGTAAAAGTTAAGTGTGTATACCAATTATAATAGGGAAAATTAGTTGTTTTCGCATAAAAAATTTAGTTAGTTAGAAGTAGTTCTCTTGTATGTGCCAGCATATCGGCCAGTTATATTTACTGTTTAATTATCTGCAAGGCAAAGTGAGTATTTTAATATTTTTGTTTAAAATAATTTTAATAATTGTTATCAGACATTCACTTTAGAAATATGAATTATAGCTTAAACTTTAGGCTTTTAAGTTAAAGCCTGTGTCAAAAATGACTTTTATATGTTGTATTTAAATATGACTTAATGACATTATTTATATGACAAAAATGGCTTTTATATGGTGCATTTGCCTGAAATTTGACTATTAGTCAAAAATCACAATATAAGTCTATTTAATAAAGATACTTATATTGTGACCATTATGTATGGCATTATCTTGATCGATGTTGTTACACTTGGAATATGTTGTTTCAACTTTTAGGTATTTTATTTTGCTACAATTTTTTTATGATGTTGTTTTGATTTGATTTGTTCTGTAAACAGAAAGCTGTACAGTGTCCTTTTTTTTCCCACCTGTTGAATTTCAGCAACATTTTTGTCAAAATTATTTATAGTTCATTTTACAAGAGGTAGTAGAAGATTATTTTATTTTTAACTACTTTCTTATTTTGTAATGTGGTTTTTTTTTTAGAACAACTTAAGAGTATGATTTAATAACTGTGTGAATCTTCTTGGTTGATGCCTAAAAGATTTTTTGAAGGCAGTTCTACATTTTATTGAAATATAAAAACATGCCAATATCCCAAAAATTATTCTGCGTAATGTTTTTTGGATTGTTTGCATGTAAAATTAAAAATTCAGTCATTAATTGTGAAAAAGACTAATTGGCTAATTAGTTTAAAAAGTTTCAATGGTAATGATTGATTGGTGAGAAACTTATTTACTTTTTATGTTTTAATTACATGATTTGTAAATATTTATGATATGAATTGTTTGTGATCTCAGTATAGTAAAGTTTTTATTTCTACATTTGTATTACTTAGCACAAATATTTTATAATTTTGTCTACAGATTGGTTTGTAATAGCCTTAATTATCTTATTTACTTAATGTTCAGTATACTGTTATGTTGTTTTTAAACTAGATAAAATAGTTTTTAAAATGAAAATGACTGCTGGCTCTATATGAATCTAATTTAAGTTTACTTCTTTGGGAATTTTATATCATATATTAAGTTTATTGTATTGGTAACTTTTTTATTACTAAAAAAGTTACCAATATACTGGGATGTTATGCATTTTACACTTTTTTTTGTGTTACACAAAAAAAAGTGTAAAATGCATAACATCCCAGCTATTACAATATATTGGAGGGCTTTTATTGGAAATGTTTTTTTTTTAACATTTTCATTTCCAACAAGACTGCAAGCACCTACTATTAGAGAAAAGATGAAATTTATAGAGTAAAATAACAACTAACAGAATTAAGTTTCACGAAAAAACAGATTAGAACTTTTTAGGCACTTAGGAACAGTCATATTAAAGGATTAGCCTTTATTGAATGATGAGTAACACAATAGTGAGTTTTAGTAGATGATACAAGAGACGCTAGCTCTTTAGAGCAGTGTCCATAATTGTATTTATAAAAAATAAAATGAGAAGCAACATTATGATAATATTCTAATGGTTGGAGGTTGGCTGCAAAGGTCAAGGTGCAAAAACAATTCCTTTTTGTACCTTGTCTAAAAGAGAAAGGCCATTACTGGAAGATCTGATTAAGATATGGCAAAAGTGTTCCATGCAGGGATGGATGTAAGATTTATAGAGATAAGACATAAATATTTATAGAGATGTTTGAATTGATGAATACTTTTAAATTTAATATTGTATCATAAGTTGAAAATATATTCAAAGACTGAAATTTAGCACAATTGTATTAAGCAAAGGTCTTTGCACACCACCAATTAAGCATTTATATTTCAAGAGTTGTTTATTGATAAAAGCTTGCCTTAATTTACATAAATAGTAATATTTGTAGATATTATTATCTACTAGATAATAATTTATATTAAAAACTAACCTTTATATGTCTCGTTTTCAAATATGTTGTGTTGATATATTTGCCCTGGCTTTTAGTTTATGAATCAAAATTTAAACATCAATTCTTGAGGTTTAACTATCTCATCATTTCTAAAAGTATTAAGGGTAGACAGCCTAACTCACCATACCTAATCAAAACAAAAGAACATTATAAATTCGTATCTTTCTAATTTTATGAATAATTTTTATTTAAACATTAAAACAATTTTTTGGTTGAAATCTAATACATAAATTTCAAAAAACAAATTAAAATTAAATAATATCAATAAGAAATTATGCAAATCTTTTTTTTTTTTATCTATAACTTATTAACTTGTAGTGCAATTATAATTTTTATGCAAGATTTTATACCTTTTTGTCGCAATGTAACTCAAGTCTCAGCTAGAATACCAAATGAATAAATAATTCTAAACTATATGCATTTAATTCTATACTAAAACTATATACATAAACTCTAAACTATATACAATAAGTTTTTTTTATTTATTTAATCTAATAAACTCTAACTGTAACTATAACTCTCAGCTAGAATATCAAATAAATAATTCTAAACTATAACTAACTTATAATTATAAAAATATTAACAGTTTAAAAAAAATAAAATCCAAACGCTAAATAATCTATAATATAATATTGAGATAATAACAAAATCAGAAAAAATTTCAATAAATTTCAGTTGTTGTTGCTGTTGAACTTATCGCGATACTCGATTTCCCGGTTTTCGCTTTCAAACTTTTCGCTTTAACGTTCTTTCGCTTTAAAACTTTTCGCTCTTACGTTCTTTCGCTTTTAAACTTTTCGCTCTTACCTCCCATTACCCTTAAGCTGCGCCATGGTTGTTACAAATGCGCTTTTAAAGATGGCGTCATAGCTCGTAGAGTTATGATTATTTTTAAATTAGAAAACAGTACTTACTGCATTCTTCTGTTTTTCTGTGTTTAATAAGGCTATGAATTATATGTTTTTTATAATGCAATACATTTATATGTTTTAACTAAACATACAGACATAAACAACTAGATATATTTATCATATTATAATGCATTATAAAAGGGATTATTTTTAATTATATTTTATTATATATCATTTATGCATATACTTATTTTAACTGTTTCCAGTAGCTTTGCTTACTTTGCATAACTTGCAATAGTATAGCAAGTATGTCAAGTAAACCAGTTTGAATTTTAATGCATACTTGGCAAATTATTTGCCAAATAATTATTATTTGGTTTACAACAAATAAATGTTTAGTTATAATCTACATTAAATAACTAGTGTATTAATGTACATAGTGTAATTTAATGTACATTCAAACTAGTATAATTATTATTATAAAATTTATCGAACGTATTAAAGAAACTTATTTAAAATATTAATATACAAGCAGTATATTAGATAAGATTAGATAACTAAGATAATAAGATTAGATAACTAATGTACAAAAGATAACTAGTATGATCTTTTTTATTTTTTTTTTATAATAGCCTTAGATTACATAAAAATGCTTGAAGTTTATTGTATCGTAAATGTTCATTAAGTATAAAAAAACATTTTTTTATGATAAATGTTCTATTCAATTTTAGTTCTGTTAAGTTGTTTTTGTCTTTTTGTTGTAGTTTTTTCTTTAGAATTATTAGAATATGTAAATAATGTAATATAAATAATGTTTATAAATTCTTTTATATTTACTTTATTATTTCATTTAAATTACTACATTATAAGCCAACAGGTTTGACTGGCAATATAAATAATGTTGTTCATCGTTTATATTGTTTATAACATCGTCAGTTTTTATATGCATTTAATATTTTTAAAAATAGTTCAAAAGCTGTCAAAATAAAATGGTGAATTGAGTTTAAACCAGAAAAGATATAAACGTAATCTTTGGGATTCAACTTGTAAGGATGTTCCAAGAACCACTTAGTTGGAGAAGGAAAACTGTGGTAATATTTTATAAGTATCAGTAAGGGAATTTACTTAATGCACAAGATTTTACTTCATAGTTAAATATAAGCATATAAAAGCAATGTTTATAAATAATACACTATTATTTATTATAATACAATTATTTTTATTTGTTTATATTTAACTGATGTAAAGTGCTCGTCTTTAGTTAAAATAAATTAATTTTTGCACACACTTTGATATTTACTATGCTTTTACATTACTATACTTTATAAATTACATATTTGTTATGTTTTAAATAGTGAAGTAAAAATATAATAAATTTTTGAATTTAATGGTATGTGCGTAAGTTCTTTTATTTTAACTTTATCATTTTATTTAAATTACTGCATTATAAGCAGGTAAGTTTGACTGACAATATAAATAATGTTGTACATCATGCAGACAGCTCAGACAAAGAAGTAAGTTTTTACTTAAAATTACAATTTATAAGTTATACTATATTTGTTGCTGCCTTATTCTATATAAATGTTACTAACATGCAGGTAAAATTTATATATGTGTATAAATCTTTTCATTTTAACCTTATCATTTCATTTAAATATAAATTTTTAATTTATTTATTTAGCCGTTCATTAACAAGTCCTGTGCTTTATAATATATTAAAAAATGGAAGGACGTGAAGAAAACAAGTTTGTAAATGATGTTGTACATCATGCAGATAGCTCAGAAGAAGAAGTAAGTTTTTTTTTTAATTACAAAAGTAAATATATAATATAATATTTGTTGCTGCCTTGTTCTATATAAATGTTTCTAACATGCAGGTAACATTTATATATGTATTAGTTTGAATAAATCATTTTAATAAAGTTACATTATAGGCAGGAATGTTTGACTGGAAATATAAACAATGTTGTACATAATGCAGATAGCTTAGGCAAAAAAGAGGTAACAATCTAATAATTTGCATTTATAAATAATGATATATTCATTGCTACTTTTTTCTATATACCTAACATTTGGCAACATTCATAATTGTGTATAATGCCTAATTATAAAGTAAGTTATAATAGATAATAATTATAAGTAAAATGAATTAGTAAATAAAGAAAACTAGTTAGAATGTATATAATAGTTGTATGATGTATTGTCTAGATTGGTGAAATGGAGAATGAGACTAACTAGGGTGAAAAAAAATGAATATTAATATGTGAATGGTACTTTGTTTAACATCTACCTGTTTCTACAGATACAGTACAGACGCATTTATAAATGGGCTTGATGTTTTTTTGAATTAAATATGTTGTATTGATGGTTCTTTTTAACTTGTTAAAACTTGAAGTTATTATCAAATTTATATATACTATTTTTATCAAATAGTTAATATAAAATAATAAACATGTAAATTGTTTTATTTTTTGTAAAAATTGTTTTCTTGATAAATTTCAATTGTTTATCACTATGTATATCACTTATAGTATTATATTACTTGTAATTTTTTGTTTTATTTATTTTCAGTATGTTATACATATGCATGCATTAAATATTGTGTGGAAGTCAAGTTTTGATGTTTTAGGTGCATTATAGCTATTATTTTTCAAAGATTTGTAGGATTTAACAAGATTTAAATTTTATTTTGTTTATTGATTTTATTTGAAGAAAGCGATCTCATAGATTAAGAGAACTCAATAATAGTGGGATAAAATTTGCTTTTATGATTTAATATGACAATTCAAATAACATTAGATAAAAAACTTGAAAACAAATCATGCTTTTTTACCATGAAAAATCCATAAGTTTTCATTGGAAAGGTGTTCCTAATACCTATGGAAATTCCATGGTTTTTCCATGGATGGAAAATCATTGAATATCCATGGTATTTGGAACACTTTTCCATGAAAAACTTAAAGATTTTTCATGGGAAATTCATGTGTTTTCCATGGAAAACTCATGGTTTTTCCATGGAAAACTCATGGTTTTTCCATGGAAAACTCGTGGTTTTTCCATGGAAAACTCATGGTTTTTCCATGGAAAACTCATGGTTTTTCCATGGAAAACTCATGGTTTTTCCATGGAAAACTCATGGTTTTTCCATGGAAAACTCATGGTTTTTCCATGGAAAACTCATGGTTTTTTCATGGGAACGTGTTCCAAATACCCATGGTTTTTCCATGGGTTTTTTTTCTAAAATTCCCATGGGAAATTTTCGTACGGGTTGGGAAGGTAAATAATGTGAAAAAAAAAAAAGTTCTAACAAATGCAACTTGTTAAAAAAATGAAAGGATTCGTTGACCAATCTAACTAATTAAAGACACATCTTGACATAGACTTTAAGACTGATTCTGATTTAAGTTAGACTAAAGACACGTCATAGACTTTAGGTTTGATGTTTTCAATATGGAAATGAATACTAATGTAAAAAAAAAGGGGTTCGCCAAAAAATTTACCCCGGGGCCCGGTTTGGCTCTCTACGGCCCTGGATATATGTATACATATGTGTATGTATATATATATATATATATATATATATATATATATATATATATATATATATATATATATATATATATATATATATATATATATATATATATATATATATATATATATATATACATATATATATATAATTTTCTATTTATAAATATCATTTATTATAAGTGTATTATAAAGGCTGATCTTTACTTTATATTTTTTCCGTAAAGTTCTACTGTTAAATAGTTTAAATATATAAACTAATGACGAAAGCTCATAAAATTTTAAAAGTTACTGTTTACTATAGGGTTACAATTTCTCAAAAAACACAAAAAAACAAAAATCTGCACCTTATTTCACCAAAATTTTTGAAACTTGCCACAAATGTTTGTAGACAAAAAGTTCCATTTAGCAGTAAAACCAAAATTTTCACAATGGAAACAAAGATTTAACATATTTTTGCAATTCTTATACTGACCTGCACACCCATCTGAAAAGTATTCAATATTTTTTATTTGAGGCAAATTTGTTTTTATATCATTGCAAACAACCTTAATAATTTTATAAACCATGTTCACATCATGGATCATATCATCCGAAATAATACAATAGGATTTGTGCTTGAAAATGCCTTCTTTTTTGAAATAAATAACCACTGGATGAAGTGTACATTGTAAATTTGTTCAATGAAAGCTTTGCAATTCATCCTGAACTACAAATTTATAGTTTTCTGAAAAATCACCCAGAAATAATGCTGTTACCTCATTCATATCTTCCTTTCTTGATCTCAGGTATAATGCTTGACTCTTTGCTAAATATGAATGTGGTGCAAGTTTTTCCAGTTTTCTACATACTAGTTCAATGTATTCAAACACTGGCTCTTTATTATGTGTCAAGTTTGACCTATCTGCTGTTGTCCATTGATCAAATTCAATCTTATTGTCATCATCAAATTCTCCAAGTATATCATAAAGTTTTTCAACCAATGCATTCCTAGTTGCTGGGCATTTTTCACATTTCCTCAACATACAGTCTTTATTAGTTATATCACAGACAATTTAAGGTAACAATTCTTTGAATGTCACACCAAGAGGATGCAAAAGCAGTTTCAAATTCTGATGAATAGCACAGACGCATACAGAATGTGTTCCTGAGGCACCAACAGTAATACACCATTTAGGTCGCAAGGTGCAAAACCTTGAAAATCCTATTTTTATTTCTGGGTTCTTGGTTTTAAAGGCAACAAACAATTCCTTTAAATTACATAAGAGCAAACATTTTTGCATGTGGACGTTTTTCTTTATGCTTACATAGTCCTTTTTACTAGGCATTATACTTTTTTTGATGTTGATGTAGACTCTGCAGTTTTGTTAGTTAACAATACCATCATGTTATCAAACAAGTTTATTATTAAAACTTGACTGTTCTTCAAAACTTTCTTTTGATATAATAAGGGAAGTGGCTACCTTATTTTTAATGGAGGTTGTTAATGCTGTCAATTTTCGTTTACCTTCTCTGATTTTACCTGACTTATGCAATCCTTTGACCTTAATTGGAGATACTCCGGCAGATGCAAAGTGTGTATCTACACTTTCTTTTTTATTTTGAATGGATCTTTCATTAACAATATCAAAATCTTCATCATTTTTATTTTCACTTATACTTTTTGATAAACATGCCATAACTTTATTTTGACAGGTTGGACACAGTTTTTTTCTAGGTATAAGATTTAAACCTATGGTTTCTGCTTCTAACACAGTATGCATTGTAATCACACGTAGAGATGCTTTAAAAGAAAGTAATTACATTACTTAAATAACATTAATTATATATATTATGCAATTATATTACTGTACAATTTGTTATATTAATAACTATGAAACATTGAACAAATCTTATTACCAAAAAAACTTATATGACTTATTAATAATGATATTACCTAATGAAATATAAGTATATAAATTTTTACCTCTACACACCTTTTGGTGACTCAGAAATGGATTACAGCAACTTTTATGATTACCCTCATATCTTACAACTAACATATCATGATGGTGTGTATATTAGTAATTTGTTGTGTATAATATTAGTAATCATGATGGTGTGTATATATAGTAATATGGTGCATATATTAGTAATTTGTTCTTGTTTCAGATTTGTTTATTTTTCAAGTAGCTTACGATGATTGCTGTCAATATCTTCAATCAGATTTCTTTCTTGAGTATATGATTGTTTATAACAAGCTCCATAATTATTTACAAAGCAGCAATTAATTTTGTTATCCATATAAAAATATAAGGAGGAACCTCTGTCAAACACTTATATAATCTTAATGTCCCTAACAAGAAAAGTACACTTAAACACAAACAATATCATATTAATATGTATTTATAAAGAACATATTGCTTGAACAAGTAGCTATTAGTTTAATAGACATATTTTAAATGCCTAACTATCTACTAATTATTGTAAATTCTCCATTAACTACTTACAAAAAGTTGTGTAAAAGTAAAAGATAACTAAATATAATTTTATTTAGTTATGTAACTTAACAAGGTAATGTTAATTAGACATTATTATATCATTTTATTACTTTTTTTATTGATGATAATAAATGTTTTATTACAACAAAACAATCAACAACAAAAGTTACATAATATTGTTAAATTTAATGACATGATATTATGTTATGAAAATGACATTATAGTTATGTAATGAAAGTAAAAAGAAACAAATTTATAAATTCTTCAACTATGTTTTGTAATAACTTTGTAAATTTTTTACAAAGCTATTACAAAACAAAAGTAATTGTATTTGTATTCAAAATATATTTGCAAATTTTTTTTTTGTGCAAAATATCTTTAGAAAAATTGGAAAACTAAAACATCAATAACTCCTTGATAAAATATAAGGCCAAATAAAAATTGGTTCGCAAAGAAGATATATGTTTAATATTTAAAATAACGAAAACCAAAACTTTTTTTCATCTGTCAGATTTTTTCTAGAACTATAGTTGTCAATGGCCTTTATTATTGTAATTAACAAGTGCGTTTTGTGGATCTCAAAATAAACTATATTTTATTGTTTTGAGAGATATAAGTTTATGATTTTCAGATTCAGCAGGTTTTAAACTCCTTTGGTACCAAGTTTTAGCTTCGCAACATAACTACAAGTTTGTTAAAAGGGTAATGGTAAATTGACAGTCAAAAAACTTCAAGTTGCTGTAAATCATAAAGGGTTGAGAATTTTTTGAAAAAACTTCAGTCTTTCCTAACTTATATCTTTAAACATTTGTGCCAAATTTCAGCGAATTTGGTGATGCAGGGTGCAACCCCTTATTTTTTGAGAAATTTTCACCCTATAGCAATGCATAGAAAATAAAAATTTCATGCTTTTAAAATAAATAAAAAAAATTCATTATACATGAAACCGCAACTGATTTTGTGGTTTTAAAAGATAATATTACACTCAAAACAATTTTCATATTTTAAATGAGAGTATTACAATTATGTTTTACAAGATGGTTTTGAATATAATAAATATTTATTTTTTACATTTTGTCCACCACCTGGCCCACTTACCAAGCCAAACTACGGGAAAATATAAATTTACGCATTTTATATTTTCCCTTAGTTGATAGTTGATGCGAGTGATAAAACCAGATAACTCGCAAAAATGCGAGCTATCTGGTTTTATCGCTAGCCGCAAAAAAAATCAGCCTTTCTTTACCGTGCGTTCGACAAAGCAAGATTACTTCGCCAGTTCCGCCAATAATTGCCCAACTCTGATTTTTAAGGTACGTACGTAAGGTAAGTATTTTCACATTTTTAAATATTTTATAATGCTTCTATTTTTTTCAAGTGCATTTATTTGCATTAAGTACTTATTCGTTATCATTACTCTATATGTAATATTTATTCACGTGTTGAAACTAAAGGATACTTTATCAATAAACGTGGCTGGTCCAAAGCTGGTAAACCGACTAGAAAGTCTGTAAGTGTGGATGTGAATGATTGGTTTTGTTCGTTGTGCCAGCAAAAGTCTGTGGAAAGTATGTGACAATGTTGTAAATGTTAAGTATGGTACCATGAGGCGTACATGGGGTATGATTCTGAAGATCAGGAAGAGTCATTATCTTAACAAATTCTGTAAAGATTAATGATTTTCTTTTTAACATTTTTTTATTTTACTTTTTTAATTTTCTGTTGTTATTCACTGTTGTATAAAAATTGGTTCTTTTGAAGTATATAAATATGCAAGATTACCTATCATTTTATAAATGTGAGATAAACTATTTATTTTTTGTATTTTTTACATGGGTCGTATTCCACCTAAGGGGGTAATAAGGCCCACTTAAGGCATGTGAAAAAACATGAATAACTTTTTTTATAATTAATTTCTCAATATGCAGATATTTTTACATCAAGAAATGATTAATCTTAAGCAGCAATAAAAAATACTTTTTTAAACTTCATTTTTAAGGTCTGGTTGACCTCACCTACCTTATTTTTAAGGCCTGGTTGACCTCACCTACCTTATTTATTTCCAAGTCTTTGAATACAATATAATAATCTTTGAATTGCAATATAGTTAATGCAAAATATCTTTGTAATTGTAAAAATAATTTTCTTTCTTATTATATCTTTAGTTACATTTATATTTTTTAATTATATTGCTTTTATATTTAAAATGGATTTTTATAACTCTTTTGTCAATATTTTATTATATTAAGGGGCTCTATGAAAAGATTGAGGTGATATTGCATCATCAATATCTTCTTTTAGCTTCCGTCTGTTTTTAAAATATTTTATTTATTGATATTTACCATGTAAAACTCATCTGTGATTTATTTTAACAGCAAAGTATAAAATGAAATGAAAATAAATAAAAAAAACAGTTATAGTATAAAATACTTAGTAGAATAGCATAAAAACTTATTTCCTAGTATAATTATTCCATTCTAACTTTTTTTCTCTTTTAAAAAAAAGGTATAATACTTATTGAAACTTATCACAAAATGCAAAAATTTACATGATTTAGTAAAATAATTTATTTATAATATATATATATATATATATATATATATATATATATATATATATATATATATATATATATATATATATATATATATATATATATATATATATATATATATATATATATATATATATATATATATATATATATATATATATATATATATATATATATATATATATATATATATATATATATTATGTATATTTTAATGCTGCCTAAGGTTAGCTCTTCATTTCTAAACTCTTTCCTATTCTTAATAGGTGTCAATGTAAAAGTATTGTTATTGTTGACAAAAAAAGCTCTCCATTTCTGAATTCTTTTATTTATATTTTTCTTACTGATAGAGTAACTGCAACTATTATTGCATTAACGATATAATAATATCGTGATATATTCAAAAGATATTTACTTTAAAATAGTGTACTACTATATATAAATATATATTTAAAAAAAAGATTTGAACAGTCTCATTATCTGTAGGATCCTCAGGAAACTAATTTATTACATCTTTGTTTTTATGATAATCAAGCACTCTTTTTGTAGCATACACTAAGAAAATTTACACACACATTTAAACTTTTTATTTAGTGGTATAGATTATATTTAGTTTAGAATACTTTTTGAAACATTTAACATTTTAGATGTCAAAGATTATGAAATGTACACAAAATAGAAAATAAATTTTGTTATTAAACATTAAAAATAAATAAAAAATAAGATGCTTTAAGAGAAAATTATAAAAATATTTTAACAAAATAATGATTGCAAATATAAGAGATAATCATTATTATTCAATCATAGCTAATTATTTAAGGCTTAAATAGCAACTTTAAACATTTCTTTCCAGAAACTGAAAAAATGTTGTTAACCCTCTCTTTATCTGCAACCATTTCAGTATAAATTGACAGTAAGGCTAGGCCATTCAATCACTTTTCTAACACTCTACTTCTTGAACAAGTCTTTAATCTCTTGGTATTGTACATAGAATTAAATCTTTAAAAAAATTCAAGAATGTTGGGGAAAACAGTCATTGTCATGACTTTTGTTTAAGAAATACTAGATGGGGGTTTTGATTGATCTTTCTAAAGAGACTTTCACAATCCAACTCTGCATGAATAAAGATTGGATGCAAAGATATGAATGAGAGATATCCAGAAATTCCTGAAGGTAGACTTGCGAATCTTAGTTAGTTTTCAGGTAACTTAACATGGTGGTTGGAACTGTAAACGTCCCATATAAACCAACATGCTTTCCATTTGAAATCTTATTTAATTAATAAGATCATTAATAAGATGGTCCAGTAGAGGTAAAGTGATAGAAAGCTTAAAATAATCAGATGATGAGTGATTATCATTGTTGATTTTCAAACATCATAATTAAAATTCAAACATCAACTATGAAGAGTCTTTTGCTAAAAAAAAAATGCCTAGATTTTTCCATTTTTGAACACAACAATTACAACAGACATTGATTGTCTTTGCTTTACCGAAAGAAAGATAATAATTTAAACATGCCTGTAATTTTTGACTAAAGGCACATTTAAATAGTTAAGGACAGGCAACAAACCTTAAGAAATCTTTACTAGTATTATAGTTATTGTTTATATACCTTATAACAATAGACTACTGTTTAAGATTAACACTATCAGATGCTTTATCAGCTAAAATTGAAAAGTATTTGCTTTTATTGATTTCAAAAATAAACATCTCCTCAAAAGCCTAACTACAACACTCTATAAGTTGATTTTGTGTGGTTTAAGAAATATATGTGGCATTTTTAGGGGTTGATATTAAATGATCTTATAAGATAGTGTCACCTGCATAAATTCCAAAGTTAAGTAGTTTGAAAATATTTCCTTTAACTTTTTTTTGAGGACTTTCTTATATTATAGGAGAGTCTTCTATATTGCATTATAGTTAATTATAATCAACTAGTTGATTTTAATGACAATAGAATCAACTTATAAGATCCTCTTTACTTAAAGCTTCAATTTAAAGATTAAATTTTTTTTTTGAAGAATTAAAAATGTAATGTTTTAGTTATTTACATTTATAGCAACAAAAAATAAATTGTTTATATAGCTCTGTGGCAAAACTATTATTAATAGTATTAACCTGTTTAATAAAATAAGAATGTTTTAGTTAAATGTTATAAGAATCTTATAACAATGAGCACAGAAACAGTTGTGTATAAGTAAGCATAGTTTACGTTATAAAAAGCACGTTATCTTTTTATAACAAATATAGTTCGTGAAAACATAGTTAAAAAATATACCTTAAAGCTACAAAACCTTGATCCATTTTAAAATATGGTATAAAAACATTTATATTAGAGCAACTTCAATCCAAATGTTTAACGATGAAATATCAGCTGGTGAGATATTTGAACCATTTAGATTTGTAAACAATTTTTTTCTCGCAACAAAAGCATCAATTATGTATATTTAAAAATTTAAATTATAAAAAAATTGTCTGGAATGGGTACAATAGGTGTATGTGTGACTTATTGTTTATACACATGATATTATAATTTTTATCCGCAAAAATATTATGGAATTGAATCAAAATAAGCATCTCCTCAAAAGCCTAACTACAACACTCTATAAGTTGATTTTGTGTGGTTTAAGAAATAAATGTGACATTTTTAGGGGTTGATATTAAATGATCTTATAAGATCATTTAATATCAACCCCTACTTAATACTTAATATATTATATATAATACATGTATGACAAAGGAAATTTTAAAGTTGTTTAATGTTTCTTACTATTTATGCAATAGAGTTACTTTGAACGTTATTCAAAGTATGCGAAAAAATGTATACAACAAAGTATGCATACATGCAATGGAGCATAACTTTAGTAGGCAAACAAACTTCTTTAGATCTTATGTGCTTAATAAACTTATAAACAAAAATTATGCAACTTAGACAACAAGTTGCTACACTAGCTGTGGCAGTGTACAAAGTAATCTGACTATTTTTTTTGAGAAAAATATCCGAATTATCTAATTTATTTTTTAAGGAGCAATAACAACCAATAAACAAAGTAAAACTTTAAATAATCAAAATATAAACTATTTTCGATGCTTTGATGTTTAAGATTTAAACAATTTCATATAAATTCTTGCCATAATTACAACTTGAAAAAAAAAAGATTTGTAATCAAAGTTACCCCGCTATTCAAAGTTTTCAAAACCCCGGTTAATTACCGGTTACCCCCGGGTAATTGTCTTAAATAAACAAACTTAAGAAGTTATTCTGAATTTAAGTAGGGCAAAACAAAATTATTAAATTGCTAACTTATTAAACTAAATTTATAATCAAACAAAAAGTGTTATGGATCTCATAAATCACACAAACTTATTACCAAATAATAAATATATTATGTGATAACATTTTTTTTGAGCTGGCTTATAAGCATGATATGACGATGGGGCAAATTTAAATATGCCATATGCATCAGCAGCTTTTTGAATTCTAAGTTCCTTTCTGTTTACAGCTAAAAGTATATTTCATCCCATTTTGGATGATTGATCTTTGCTTATATCATTTCTTACCTTCGTTTTAAATTAAACACCATTTAATAATCTAAGTTAATTTATATAAAAAACAAATCTTTAAAATTATTACTTATATTGCATTTCTAAATGATGAAAATAATATTTTAGACTTAAAATATAATTATCAAACTGTAGACGAAATGGTAGTAATATAGTCAGTTATATAAATAACTTAGTGTCCTGATTTGCCCCCAAAAATCACTTTATTGAAATTAAAACTATTAAAAAAGTTCAATTCCAGATATTTTTTAAAACCAGATTTTAAAAGAGAATAAAAATTAATGCATTTCGGTACTTTTAAAATTATTCTTTTTTTAAAATTATGAAGCCTAATAATTTAAAATGTTTTATCAAAAAAATTTCGAAATTTTTTTTTTTTTAACTGAGATATAAGGTTTCGCGCACAACTGTCCCGTTATGCCCCACTGTCCCGATATGCCCCGTTCTACCTTAAGTGCAAAGCAGTTGTAAAAATTGGCATAAGTGCAAACTGGAAAAAGAACAAATTGGCATAAGTGTGCCAAATAAATTTGCAAACATTATTATAAGAACGGACTGTCATAAGTGCGAACTAGCATAAGTGCAAAGCAGTTGCAAAAACTCGCATAAGTGTGAATCGGCATAGACGCGCCGAAAAAATTTTCAAAGGTTGGCATAAGTGCGGATCTATATGTCTATGTTTTCAAATTCTTTTGGCGTACTTATGCCAGTTTTTGCAATTTTTTAGGGGCACATATACTATTTCATACATAAGCCAATTTATGCTTTGCACTTATGCCAGTTCGTATTTGTGCCAATTTTTGCAATTGCTTCGCACATACGCCAAATTTGCACTTATGTTGATTTGCACTTATACTAATATTTGAAAACGTTTTCGGCGCACTTATCCCAATTCACAATATTCGGCACAATTATGCCAGTATTTGTCTATTTTTTTAAGCGCACTTTAGCCTGTTCGCATTTGTGCCAGTTTTTGTAACTGAATCGCGCCTATGACAGTTATAACAATTATACCAATGCGTACTTATGCCAATGCTTGCAAATTCACTTTGATGCACTTATGCCAATTTACAGTTATGTCAGTTCGCACTTATGAAGTTAACCGTTATTCAGTGTATGCTGTGAGTATGCATGTATGTATTGTTTGTAAACAAAAGTTTTTCTCAGATTTCAAATAATAACTTTTAACTTTTTTTTTCTTTAAATCTATTAATTAAAAAAGTTACTATGTGGCATAGTTTGTGTTTTTCATACTTTTTAAACTTTCAGCAAAGTTCAATTTCGAAATGCCAACGCTCACATAATTTATAAAGTTTATTTTTTTAGATAATTTAAATTTCAAATCTATTTATTCAGCTTTATATATATCAGTTTATAATTATATAAATCAGTTTATTAAGCTGTAATATAAATTTTCTTTTTCTTTATTTTTCGTGTTCTTAATTCAAATAGAATTGAGGCAATAACAATGCAACACACAACTCCTAGTAACATTTGAAAATTAACATTATAGAAACTTTCATCCCAAGATGGAAAGTATACCGTTTCTATTTGGAGAAGTTTCTTAAACATATTTTCTGGAACAGTATATTGTTCTTTTTCAAAAGCTTTGTAACACGATGTATATTCTTTTAGAATATCACTTTGCGTCACGATAAAATTTATTGAAAATTCTCTTTTAAACCTTGAAACAACGGCTAATTCAACATTATTAGTTTTTGATTTCATTAAAATTGATGGTTTCATCCATGCTGCCACATTTTCTTTCATGAGTGCAGCAAAAACGTTGCCTTTACGCACGTTTTGAACTACTTCTTCATAAGACTCGGCTTCCGTAACCGTTGCATTAAAATCAAGTAACGCTAATCTTTTTTCTGCTGAATCTTTAAACACTGAAACATTTTTGTTGAGAATGCTGATTCCAGATTCTCCAAATATAGAATCAGTAATTAAAGCCGTCATTAGATTACAATTAAGAACTCCAAAAATAATGTAAATTACTGCTAAAACTCGACCAAATAACTTTTTTGGTATAACGTCTCCATAGCCAACAGTCATAAGAGTTACAAAACTCCACCAAAGTCCAGTTCCAGCTCCTCTATAAAAAGATGAATTGAATTCTGAGTTTTCACGATGCTCAATTAACCATATCAAAATTCCAGTATAAGCAGATATTACAAGTAAAATTGTGACAACCGTATAGTTTTCGTTAAAAGCATCCAAAATTTTATTTAAAATATAGATTTGCTTTTTATTAACTACGACAATTATGTTGGTCCCTTTGAAGAATTCAACCGCTGTGTATTTCTGGCCTTTGTATTGTTTATTTAGCTCTCCTGTTGTTTGATTAGAAATATAGGGTCCCCAAATAAATAACTCATCAGATGAGCTATCAGAAATATTGTTTGTTTGTTTTAAAAAATCTTTTCGAGTTTCAGCAACTTTTTTAAACTGAGGCACCATTTTAAAGTTGTATGCGTTTTCACAATATGTGCTCATTTTTTCAATAAACTTGACAAGCATTCCAGTTGTTTTGTTGTTTTCATCAAAAATATACGGTGGCAATGGCCAATATCTTACTTCTACTATGTGTTGTGGTAAAATGGTTGAAAAATGAAAAAATATCAGCGTTATAATGAAAGCGAACATTACCTTCCCTAACGATGTTGATAAATATACACGTAGATTTAAACAAACAAACTTTTAAATTGCTATTTATAAACTCGTTACTTGATAATATATTTAACAAACTGCGTAACGAGTACGATATAATAATCAAAAAGTTCAACATCATCAACAATTTATTGCGTTTTTAAACTTTAAAATTTTTGAATGAAAGTCTTGAATTTTATCTTTGAAAATCTATTTGATAAATATATTACTTTTGTTAAATTTGAAACGACTCGTTAAATTTTAAACAAGTAAAAAAAATTTAATTTCAAAACAATATCTTGAGAAATTCTTTTTAATCTTGAGTACCAGTTGATCGATCGGGTAAATGCATGGGTACCCGTTAAAAATGTTAAGTTATTTTAAAAAAGTTATTTTTATGAACAGTCAATAAAAACTTTCAATTTGATGATGTCTTTTATTTGGAAATGATTTTTTTTCTAAATTTTAATTTACTTTAAAAATCTAAAAATGTTCTGTTTTGTTTTCCTTGTCGTTTATTTTATAAATTTCGCCAGCAAAAGTTTTTGCTTCAGAATATGGTTGGCAGGGTAATAGAGGGTAAAGTTATATGATAGAATACCTGGTCATCAAAAATCTAGCAATCATAAATCTTGTTATATCCAGTGGCGAAATTTAGAAAATAGTATTAATAAACATACCACAATTGATTGCCTGTTAAAATAAATACAAAATGAGACACAGAAATGGAAAGAATAATTAAAACGTTTATTAGATGTAATTTTGTTTCTTGCTAAGTGTAGATTGGCCTTTAGAGGTATTACTTTTTGGAGATTCGAACAATAGAAACTTTCTAGGAATATTAGAACTTTTAAGTCACTACTCTACATCCGCTTTTAGAAGAATATTTAAAAAACGTAAAGCAGAAAACGAAAAGCAGAGATCGCAAGTACATAACTTATCGGCACATATTCAAAATGAATTCATATCATGATGTGCTGATTACTTGAGAACTTGTATTTTAAAGAAAAGAGTGTGAAACATTATTTCTATATTGTAGACACGACACCCGATTCTGCACATAGAAACAACTACATTCATTTACGGTACGTTACTATTACTTTAACAAAATTCGTAATTATGGAAAGATTTCTTGAATTTGTTGACTGCAATAAGAAGACTAGAGAAGGTATTGCTAATTTAATTTTTAAAACGCTACAAAGGTATAAAACTTTGATAACTGACTGTCGCATGCAATGATATGATAACGGATCCAACATAAGTGAATTATATAAAGGTGCACATTTGCATTTCTCAAATTAATCCATAAGCAATATTTTCCCCTTGTGTGTGTCATAGTTCCCAGTAAACACGGACGTAAAAAAGACGTCTTATGAACGTTTCGGACGTCTTTTGAACGTTCAAAAGACGCCTTTTTTAGGTCCGGTGCCCACTGGGTTTAAATTTATATGGTGTTCATGCAGCAGAATCTTTTATAAGTTGTATGATTTTTCGGCACTATAGAAACATTATACAATATATTTAGTAGTAGCTCACAAAGGTTGGAAATGTCAAAAAAATAATACTGGATGTTCTTTGGACACTATGTCAAACACACGATACATAGTCTGCAAAAATTGAAAACGCTAAACCATTTGCTGAAAAAATAAATGAAATTAAAAATACAATAGATTGTGTTTTGGAATTAAACTAAACGTCGGAAACTCGATCAGATCTTAAAGGGAAAAAAAAAAGATATGGAATCTTTTGAATGCCTAGTACTGGCAAAAGTATGACACAAAGTTCTTTTTTGAAGGAACTTTGTGTCATACTTTTGAGTTATTATTCAGTATTTTGTCATAACCAAAATACTGAATAATAACTCAAGTAGTTTAAATTAAAAACACCAAAGGTACCAGTAACAGTTTTAATGGTCAAGATACATGCCCACTTCAGTACTTATTAAAAGAAGCAACTCAAACAGGCGCTTGGATGATCATGGATGATCTTGACTAATTTTTAAAATATTGTCAAAATTGAAAATGCTTGGTTACAATTAACTAGAGTACATGTTTTTGTTAAGATGTATTTGTTTGCTAAGTGTCAGGGTTAGGGTCAAATACATTTGATCAAACACAAATACAAATACATATTTGACCCCAACCCTGTTCAATAAGAAAATGTATGGAAACTGTAAAATATTTGGACATATAAAAATATAACATACATATAAAAAATGATAAATTAAATTCAAAAAGCTGTAAGCGTAAGCATGATTTTTTTCTTGGTAATAACGCTCAGTAATAATGATTCAGCGCCCACCTTTTTTAAAAATATATCTGCTGCCCACTAGATTAGCCCCAACGCCCACCTAGTAGGCGTTGTGGATCAGGTTGGGAATCACTGGGCTATCAGATCTAATTTTTCCAATAAGAGGCCTACTAATAACATTATTACAAAAATACATACAAATTAAAACTAAATGGTGTCTTTTTTTCGATTTGAACTTTGTTTAATTTCTTTTTCGTTTATGAATTTTTTAATGTTACAACAAGCTGTTCTTTTGCGTATGAAAAGAAACTTACTCTAACAGAGGCGGTAACAGAAAGGAAAAATAAGTTAAATGACGTTATTTTAAATATTTGATTTGTGCAGAATACAAAGTTTGAATATGTTAGCTAAAATTAAACTGTTTTTTAAATTTTTGTTTGCAGTAAATTCTGAACTAATTTTCATAAAGTAGGGGCAAGGGGATGAACGTCTTGAAAATCCTTGGTTTTTGCAAATGTTAGTCATGGACTATCACAGTGTTTAGCATTCGCTAAACTTGAATAAGATCCGATGGTTATTTGTAAATATTAAGATAAAAAAAAACTTGTTTTACCAGTAATAAGAATTAAAAGGTTGTACTTAACCTTAGCTAACAACAACAAAAATAAAACAACACCAAAGCAATAAAACAACAACAAAGCAATAAAAAAGTCCTCAACACACATCCACTTAGGTAAAAAGATAAATTCTTTATCTCTTAATCTAGCAAGTACTTCTGGTTTTATATTATCGTGTAATTTCTTTAAAATGCTCTTCGCGATGCTCGGTGATGAGACCGTAAGGACTTCTTTGGGTACCTAAAACTAAATTAAAAAAAACAAACAAAAAAAAACGTTACAATAAAAATAAAACGCGGTTTATTTATTGAATAAGATCCTTAGATGCTCATCACAATGTTGGTTGATAGCTATTTTGCAATGTCACCTCTGCGTGACAATTTTTAAAGATGTTAGCTTCTGTTATCCCAAGTTTGTTCTTTAGGAGTTTTCAGCAACCGATAACTCATATTTTTTCGTTTTAGCTTATTCTAAAAATTGACAACTTTAAAGCATGATTACCCTAAAAGTTTTTATTTTTACTTGTTAGTTAATATTTTTAAATTTTTAAGGCCAGATCAAATTGAAAAAACTTATTTTTAAATTTAAGGTACAGTTTTTTTATTCACAACAAATTAAAAAATAATTAAGGGCAGGTCTTAATAAGCTCGGAGTACGTGGAAAATTGTTTAAAACGGTTAAAACGGTAAAAAAAATTTAGGTTTAAAACGTTTTAAACCTAAATTTTTTTATGTCGGTTGTCTGGCTCTGGCCATATAATTAATACTGGTAAGGACGGATGCATGAACTTCCCAGTTAAATCTTTTTCTGCAGGAGTCTGTTAGGTCTTCTTGAAGCACCTTTATAACTTTTAAAAACACCAACCCATTCTAGACGTTCAAATATCTCACGTTTTGAGATTTTTTTTCTTACTCTAGTGAGGGTGCTGAAAAAAAAAACAACCTAATTCTAGCACTCTTAACTTACTTACACCCTTACAACAAACTTATCTCTATTCAAATTCTTGTCAACAAACAAACAACTTGTATTGTTATGTTTCGAATACGAGCATACATTTTTCATTACTGTTATTTTATAGATGCACTCCGTAAAAAGCATAATTGAGCTAATGGTATGCTTTCAATAATTCTACATTATGTTAATAAAACTACTCATAAAAACCTGTATCTTGCAATTTTTCAGTCTCATCTCAACTACTGTTGTCAGGTTTGGGACAACTGTAATATTAATAAATTATTATCAGCTCAGCGCTAATCAATCCGAGTAATAAAATCAACTCCATAATTTATACGACTTATGCATTCATCTAGAAACATCAATAATAGAAAACATCAGTGAATGGAATTAAAGTTTTGTGTGGATTGTAAATGAGTTTGAAAAATTAAAACTTAAAAATAATTTATCTTCATTTCCTTATTTAAAACAAGATAAATTTAAACAAGCTCTAAAAAAAAATTTTATTTTTAATTTTTTATCATTATTAACTTTTTTTAATTTTCTTATTTTTCTTTTACTTCTTACTAATTTTATAGAAACTTTAATGTTTTTGTCATTATTATTTTTTTCATTACTGCAATTTTTATTATTACTATTATTATTATAATTGTAATAAATTGATTCTTTTAAACAAGGACAAGTCAGTTAACAAATGTAGACCCTTTAGACGAGGCAGTCGACAAATTTAGACTACCAGTCGGCAAATGTCGACCATAAAGTCGACAAATTTCAAAAAACAAGGACCTTTTTTTTGTCGGCAAAAATTGTAATGACATCCCGCCTCCTCCTCCTCCAAGTGATACTTACTCGCGCCAACCTGAATATAAAATGAGAAGTCTGCCACCAGATTCAGAAGATGAAGCTCTGTCTAAATCAGCAAAAGAACCTGATGCTGATTTTGAACTTGATAATCAGAATGATGAAATAGAAACAGGTTCTAAAGGTAAATTTTTGTACATAAATTATAAAAAACAAATTATGTTGTAAATTTCTTGTAGATTTATTTATGTAACAAAATAGTTATTCTCATTTTGTTAATTTTTTTTGGCATTATCTTTTGTCGCAGAAAGTGAAGTGATGAAGCTGGGCCTTCAATAAGCCATGGCCGAAAACCAGTCTGGTTGAAGCAAAAGGCTAAAGAGTCAGTCACCGCTGAGCCAGAGTTAATGGCACCATACCTCCATCTGATGACGCAAAAGAACTTATTGAATATTTTAGGGCTGTCATAGACAATACGATGATGATGATTCTTGTTTAGCAGTTTAACTTGTTTTCAATTCAAACTAATCCAAACCACGATTTGTCGTTGACATGAGCATTGTCCAACTCCCTTGTTTTCAACTGTACTGGAGTAAGTTGCTGCGCCTTAAAAAAGTAGCAGATACTTGAGTATGACTCGATGCGATTTAAAAATATAAAGAAATACTTGCACTGCAATGTCAGTACAAGAATTTTTTTATGTTTCTGTCGAGACTGTCAATGGAAGTATGGCTAGAAATGATAACAATGTCAAATTTGAATAAAATTTATTCAAATTTGACATTGTTATCATGTCTAGCCATTTTATTCAATTTTTTGAATAAAATATGTTTAAAAAATTTATACTATTCATTTGTACATAGTCATATTAACTATTGTAATATTGCCTAGGCAAACAATCATTCGTCTTTTCTAAAAAAATATTTACACAAAACAAAAGCAAGCAAGTCGATTAATTTTAGGCGCTTCGATAGGTACGAAAGTGATGGAAATAAATGCTCTAAACGTGTATGAACTGAATATCTACCATAACTTGTTATTTATGTTTAAACTTCAAAATGAAATAATTCTAAAATATTTTTATAAAACTATTTCTCCAATTAATCATAAATATGAACAAGACACTCAATAAGTAATTATTACATTCCATTACATCACTAAAAATCGCTTGTTTTTGGCGAAAATATGAAAAAAATAAAATCTATTGATATATTTAAAAGAACTATAAAAAAACACTTACCAAATTGAAACAAAACATACACTCTTTCATTTTTTTTAAAAAAAGAACTTTATTTTATGATATATCTTTCTTGTTGTTTTTGTCTGTCTGTTTTATTTTTGTAAAAAAAAAATAAATAGATTGATTGATATTTATTAGAACAAAGTATAAATACATGACACGAAGACCCATACAAAGATGGACACTAACAACGTGCCCAAAGAAATTTAAAAATATCGCTACAAAAAAAATAACAAAACTATAAAGAAACAAATAGTTGTTCTTTTTACAATAAATATTTGTTAAAGTCGAAAGATTTAATTTTACTTTTGAACGTTAAAATGTTATTTGCATTTACAGCCTCCAAGGTCATATTGTTCCATATGTCAACAATTCGGTAAGAAAAGCTATTTATTATTATTTTCTTAAATCCAAGCGACAAGATTGTTTTCTTTTTTTTATAATTATGACCCCGGGTGTGGCTATTATTGTAAATCGTAAAGAATAGATTAGATCAGTACAGACAAGTTTACGAACAATTTTGAAGCAAGTTACTAAGTCGTTTTTAAGGCGCCGAACTTCGAGTGATTCGATACTAAGCAACTGTAATCTATTTTTATAGGATTTCTGAGGCTCCTTATTTTTTTTGTAAATTTTTGTTGGACACTTTCAATTGATTTAAACAATTCAATTTGGTGTGGCGACCATACTGGAGAACAATATTCTAAAATTGTTTGTATATAGGTACTGAAAGCTCTAACTAAGATACAAGGGTCACATGTCTTAAAACATTTCAAAATTATGTATGCTCTAGAGTTAGCTTGATGGATGACGTTAAAAGTATGTTTTTATAATTAAGGTTACAGTCCATTGTTACTCCAAGATCTTTTGGGTTTGAAGACCAAGCCAAAGAATACTCACCTAATTTATAGTTAATCTTTATACATTTGCATAATGAGGGAGGTGCTATTCTAAGTGCAAAACACTTACTACAAGCAATTGTTAGTTGCCAAGTTTCTGCCCATTGTAAAATTCTATTTAAAGCAACAACTAAATCTTGGCTTAGATCCATATCACGGTACAAACTATATAACTTTATATCATCTGCGTAAAGTTTTACACAACAGACTAGATCATTAGTTATAGCGGTTAAACATATAATAAAAACAATGTGAGACCTAACACACTACCCTGTGGAACTCCACAAACAATGCGTATAGAGTTTGATATAGAATTACCGACCTTGACTTGTTAATATCTATCGGTGAAAAAAGCGGAAATCTAATTTAAAAGATTACTTTTTATGATATTGGATGCAAGTTTTACTATTATTTTGGACAACATCCTTTATTTGATGGTTATCGAGTGCGGTGTTCCAATCATTAGCAGATTCTAAGAGATTTGTTTTGGTTGAACGTTTGTTGAGGAAACCATGTTGATTAAGAGATATTAAATTATGATGACCTAGATACTTTATGACATACACATTCATCATTCTTTCCATGACTCAACAGCAAGTGCATGTCAGTGAGATGGGTCTATAATTATTTGGATCTGCAGTAGCTCCTTTTTTAAAAACTGGAGATACAAAAGATTGGCGCCATTTTTTAGGTAAAGAACTTGACTTAAAACTGGCATCAAATATAAATGAGAGTGGAATACACAATAGATGAGCTAATTTTTTCAGAAGTATGTTAGGTATAATTTTTTCAGAAGTAGTTAGGTATGCCATCAGGACCGTACGATGTGCTGGCTTTAATTTCCTTTATACATTGCTTCTGGTGGAAATAGTACAGTTTCAATACCAATTGAATCATCAACAAAACTATTAATAAATGGAGAGCAACTGTTTTCATTTGTAAAGACACTGCCAAAGTGTTTGTTAAACACGTCAGCGATTTCTTCGTTACTACAATTTATCTTGTTATTATTGTTTTTGTCTTTTAGAGGAAAAATACTTTTAGAGTTATTTAATTTTCTATTTAAGTAATTAAAAAATTTGCTGATATTGTTTTCCTTTACAAGTTTAAGTTCGACTCTCATTTGGTAAGTAAGTAACGATTTTTTACATTTACTAGCCTATTTGTTATATGCTTTTTTATGTGTAATGTTTTTAGTATTTGACCATCTTTTCCATAAGAAAGCTTTACGAATTAACATTTTCCCGATAAAACTCGGGTAGTGTTTTATTTTTTTAATTAAAATTACTCTTTCTAGTTGGAACAAATTGATAAATACCATTGCAAAAATGATTGGAGAAATGATTTTCAATAATCTTCAACTGTAAAAAAAAAAAGGAGAACTCGAAGTCCCAATTAATACTTAATAAATAAGACTGAAAACCATCAATGTCGGCATTAACGAAGTCGTAGAAGGATTCAATATTTTTATTTAACTGATCGAGATCATTTATATTAACAGAGAAGTGGACAGTGTTATGGTCACTGGTGCTGAAAGAACATTCAACTGAAATAAGACTAAGAAATGAGATATTATTTTAAAATACAAGATTAAGAATATTGTTTTCACGAGTAGGTTCCTGTACAAATTGGTGCAAAACGAGATTGTTAACTAAATTTAAAAAAAAGATATGGCACTTTTCGTTTGGTGATACGTAATTAAGCCAGTCCATTTTAGGAAAATTTAAGTCACCGACAATAACAAATTGAGATACAGAGTGGCATAGATTATATATAAATGCAGCCATAAATTCGATATAAGCCACATCTGCAATAGAGTAAAAAGGTGGGTGATAGCATATGATTAAACGGAGATTATGTGAATTAAAAATTAAGTCTATACAGACGATGTCAATATCCGTGTCCGTTTGAATTATTTGTACTTGTTCCGATTTAATGTCATTTCTAAAATAAACAGCTACTTCTTCTTCAATTTTAATGCGATCCTGACAATAGATTGAGTAATCTTTTGGACAAACAATAGAGTCAGATATTTTACTGGTGAAAAATGTTTCGCAAACGCAAATTATGGCAGGTTTATTTGCCTCCGTAAACATAAAAAATTTGCGCAGCTTATTTGCAAGGCTTCTAGCATTTAAAAGATATACAGAATTTCTTGAATAAGGATTCGAAGATCACCCATTATTACTATTGCAGCCATTATTGCTATTACCGTTTATTAAATTAAAATTGATTGGTTTATTGCGACATTTTTTTGTACAAACTATTTTGTCTGGTTTACTAGATTTAGATATAAATGTTCACAACTAATACGTGACGAATTTGCAAGTTCTGTTGCACAATGACTCATAAGACTTAATTTCCTGTTGTTAAAAACTAATTGCTATTTTGCGATTTTAACGACTCGTCGTTTCTAATACCATAAAGATTCTGAATTTTCTAAATTATTTTTTTTACATTCATCTTGTAACAACTTTGCTTTATATCTTTCTGCCTCGGTTAAATCAGGGTTAATATAAACGTGTTTAAACTCACGCAAATTTTTCAATAGTTTTGCAGCCTTTAAAATTGAATTGCGATTGGTCTTATTATTTAAAACAATAACAAAAGGTGGTTGGATATCTATTTTCGATTTAAGCTTTATAATCTGCTTAACTTTGACTTTCATATTAATTGAATTCAAAACTTCTTGGATTGAATTTTTATCCTCCTTAATTGCACTTGATTTATCGATTGCTTTCGATGGATTAATGCCAAATATTATTACATTATTTTCACGTTTTTCTCTTTCTTTTTTTTCGGCTGTAACAACATTTATTAGGTTTAGTTGCTCTACCCTTTTTTTTCACTGGGGTTTTTCCACTTACAACACTTGCCCACAATAATAAAGGCGATGATTTGACAGATTCCGCATTTTCGAGCATTTTTACTCTTTCTGATAACAGTAAGTTAAAATGTTTTAGTTCCTTGATGGTCCTAATGATGGTCCTATTTAATGCTTTTCTTGTAAAATTATATTTTTCTATATTTCACGAAGTAGCTTGATAATAAGACATTTTGTCTTCTACTTGCGCTAGTCAGATTGTAATTATATATATTCATTAGATCTTAAGGATAACATTTTAAAGCGTGCGCAAAAATTGACAAAATTCAAAGTTAAATCATTTTTGGATGCTCTGAAAGCTAAATTCATTTCAAGCACGCTTGCAGAAAAACTCTTCATAGATGAACAGGTAATTTTCAATGGCAAGTCAATTTTGAAGACTTACAACCCCAAAAAATCCAAAATATGGGAGTATAAAGTCTAAGTATTTTGCGGAACAGACGGAATGGTCTACAACTTTGAGTACTACACAGGTAAAATATACACTTGTCTTGGACAGTCAGATCTTGGTGCGTCTTACAACATTGGTCTTAGACTTCTTCAAGCAGTTCCTCAATTTGTTTGGCATAAGGTTTACTTCGACAACTTGTTTACCAGCCCAAGGCTTTAAACATGCTTCTGGAAATAAGGAATTGCAACAATTGGGACGGCTGAATAATCCGTTTGATGGGACTTAGCGTTGCTGCTGTGAAATAAGAAGCCAGGAAGAGGTTGCACTGAAGTGAACACAGCAGTAATTGATAATGTGACAGTTAAAGCCATCAAATGGTTTCATAAGTGAGTGTTAACCCTGCTCATCACATTTTTTTGGGTTCAGCCAACTTGTATTGTAAAGCGGTTGGGCAAGCAAAGAAAAAGAATGAAAGATGTCAGCTGCTCATCAGTAGTAAGACTGTAAAATCAGTTTATGGGTGGTGTTGACCTATTGGATTCTTTGCTGGCTTTGTACAGAATACCAGTAAGATCCAAGAACTACTACCACTGCTTGCTGTGGTACATGCTCGACTGTGCTGTGATCCAGACTTGGCTACAATACCGCCATGATGAAAGTCCCAAGTTTGTTATTCCACCTGTCTTACTAAGAACTTCTCTTTAACTATTGGCAAAAAATCTTCAATCTTGCGCTCTTGAGGACGATTTGGAGGATTCGCATTTTTCGAAACAATTTTACATTATTATCTTTGCATCACTGTAAAATTTTTTAGAACATTTACAAGCATATATATCGATGCCGCACTTAAATTCATAATTAAAATAGTCTTTTTTATTTTGTTTTCTATATTTATTTCTCTAGTCAGACAAATTTTTAACTTAAAATTTTTACCCAAAATCATTTGGTTTAAATCATTTGCACCGAGACCCTTTCAAGTGCCGGGCTCTAAGGCTGTGCCCTGGTAGACCCGTATTCTTTTTCTGTAAACAACGAAAAAATGTAAACAAACAAAAAAAGGTGATACTGAACAGGAGATGATTTGTTTTTACACTTGTACATAAAACAAGGTATATAAAAATATTCAGCTGATAAATAAGAAGAGTTTTCATATCAAATAAAAGAGGCTTGGATTAAGCAAATCTAGCTAGCTTTATTTCAACCTTCGACTAGTTTAGCTAAAAAAAAATTAGTTTTGCTGATGCTACTATTACTTTGGATGTTTATTATGCTTTTTACTGAGATGTAAACTTAATTATTTACACCATCAGAGATTGTTTCGGCTGTAAAAACTGTTGATAGAACTTTGTTTTCACTCATCAGAGCTCTCGTTTTTTCAAAAATTTATAAATTTCTATTTTCCCTCTTAAATGTACTTAAATGAAATTAACTTGACAAGATTACGCTGTATATTGTAGTAGACCACTCAATATAAAAGCGAGCTTGACGTCACAGTTATTTTTGTGTTTATCAAAAAAAATTTTGATAAGTTGATTTTTTTTAGTTGACCTAAGACAGGAAAACCTGTCTTAGGTCAACTAATATTTCATAACATAGCTACATCCTTAATGGTTGAAATTTAGAACATTTATAAATAAATGTATAAGTAATTTTTGGTGCTTTTTTTGTTTTTAATTATTTTTTAATGCATTTATATTTTTACTTTTATTATTAGATAATGAAAATTGTATTATTTTTGTAATTCACACTAAATTATTGAAATTTCAACCCTTTCTGCATATAAAAATCAAAAAATTGTTTTCTGTACCTCGAGCTATGTTATAAATTATGTTTTTAAATGTTGGCTAGTTTAGAAACAAATCTTTCTAGTTGTATGCGTAAAATATTGTTTACATTTTAAAACAGTCACGTGACCTTAAATACTGTAGATCCCAAGCAAATATGTAATGAATTTTATAAAAACAAATTTCTTAGCAACACCAGTTTTGAAGAATAAAATAAACAAAGTTAGGCGGGTTTTTTTTTATTCCTTTTACAAAAGAAAATTATCTCTAATATTTCAAAAGTAATAAACGTTTTAGTAACACCCTTTAAGACAATATTTTCAAAAAAAAAAACAAGAAGCCGTAATGCTTACTATGAAAACATCCGTGAGACTAGAGTGCATAGGAAAACCGCTCAAGTGACATACTTTGTTTAGTTTTTTACTAAAACATCAAACGGCTCATACAAAACAACTTGCTAATTTATTTCATTCCAGTCCGATGCAAACTTCATTTATTTTATTTCTTTATTTATTTTAAGGTTTACAATATGTTTTACAGGCATAAATGCCTGTAAAATGAGTATTTGAACAGACACATAGGCATGTGTCTGTTCAAAAATGAGTGTGTCAATATACATACAATGTATGTATATTGACACACATATCGATACACAGAGAGAGACACACAACGCATGCCTGTATGTATGTATGTATGTATGTATGTATGTATGTATGTATGTATGTATGTATGTATGTATGTATGTATGTATGTATGTATCATACATATATATATATATATATATATATATATATATATATATATATATATATATATATATATATATATATATATATATATATATATATATATATATATATATATATATATATATATATCTGTGTGTGTATGTGTGTGTGTATCATATATTATATGTAAATACTAAGTGAATAATTTTGTATTATCATGTATACTTTGTATACTTGAAAGAGTACTCAATAGATAAACTAGAGCTATATAATATATATTAGTTACTTACAGTACCAGAAATTAGTTACATAGATTATATAAAATAATGAAAAACATTCTAAATGTTCTTATTTTTATTTTTTTTACTGTTTGCATAGATCAACTGATAAATAGGTAGAACATGCAAGGAGTGTTGTTACATTGACTGAAAATAGGTAATAACGTACAAGAAGTGTTGCTACATTGACAAATAGGTAGTACATGTGAGGAGTGACTTAGGGTTTTGTTTTGGGCAGGTAATCTATCAATTGAAGAAGAATCCTTTAAAGTTTATAAACTTTTCTTGGTCTTCTAAATTAATTTTTTTCAAAAAAAAATTAAAAAATATGTAAAGGTTTCATTTTATGATGAATATGAAAGACAACCAATTATAAGTATGTATATATATATGTATATATGTATATATATATATATATATATATATATATATATATATATATATATATATATATCATATATATATATATATATATATATATATATATATATATATATATATATATATATATATATATATATATATATATATATATATCAAAAAAAATTATTTTGCTCACTTTTTTGAATTATATATTTTTTATTAGTCTGTTTTTTGAGTAAATATAGTATTTCTGTTATAGATAATTGTTTTTAATGGTAGATGAACTGATAATTAAGTACATGCCTAGGCCAGCATGTGACAAATAGTGTTTTTGTAAATCATTGGTAAGTAGCCATTAAAACTAAGATCCAAAGATCAGTCAAGCATAAAACCGTCTAACAAAGAGCTACTAGGTCTTGTAATTTTGCTGATGTTTAATTTTTTTGTGTTTAATATTTTATGGTACTAGGTTCATGATTTTAGTTATAAGAGAGAACATATAGAAAGTTATTAGAGAGAATCTGGGTACTACACATAAGCACTCTAAGCAATAAGCTATGATGTTGCTTCATTCCTGTAAATATACCCAAAGTTTTAACCAAATGCAAGGGTTCTTGATAATACACATAAAAACAGTTACATGGCACTGTTTATACTTCGATATTTTACAACTGTTGAAGGTACCACAGGGTTTGGGAAACCTTATTACTAGCCAGTATTAGAACCATTAAGTTGAGGTTAATGGTTCTGAGGCAGTTAAGATGATATAATTGAAGAAATTTTAATGACTTGTCTGATATTTATTGATCTCGAGCATAAAAAAAATTTTAATACAAATTTTTTTTTTAATCAACATTATTTTATTATATAGAACATATTTAGGGGGTATCAGCAAATATTGTTAAAAAAAATGTTTTTTGAACCATCCTACTGCACAATATATAGACACAATATACAAGGGAAATGTAATTTGCATTTCATATAGTTAAATGTTATTATATCAACAGACATTAAATATGTTAGTGTCTGTTGGAATTGACATTAGTTTATATAAATTATAAAATATTTAAAGTTAATTTAATTGTTTAATTTTAGATTGTTAGATGTTGTTCTAAACATTATGATGTTCAACTTGCGATTCTGTAGATTTATTGTTCCTGTACATTTTCAAAAAACAGTATTTGTTAAAGATGTTTTGCGTCATGTGAACTTGCAAAAAACGAGATCAATTTACAATAAACCTGTTTTATTTCAACATAAACCACAGTATGAATATGATGAGCGCACTGATAGCTTTCATCCTATTGACTCACTTCCATCAGCTGCAAATAACAACGAAAACAAAAATAAAAATTTTTCTTACTTTATAAAAAGAACTGCGCGAAATATTTTTTTGTTGACAGGAGGAATTGTTTGGGGAACTCTGATTTTTATTGCCCTCTTTGTTGAAATTAAAGAAGAAGATCTTTCTGAACTGGATGTTGATTTATTCAAAGATTCGAGCAATCAAGCGCGACTTTTAGCATTTTTTGATCTTGCCCAAAGCAAAAGTGATCTTTTATCAATGTTTAATTTGGAAAAATCCAAAAACGAAAATGTTATAGAAAATGCTCATGTCAAAGGTAAAGCATTCTTAAATGCATTAACTAAAGTCAAAGAAAATAGCGTAGTGAGAGAAAATCTTGGTGAACCAGTTCAACTATGCGGTTATCGGGCTGCTAGCAAGATAAATAATATGGTAAAAAACTTTAAAAGAAACACTACTGACAAAGATTACAAAAAAAATATTTGGAAAGTTGAATGTGTCATTGAAGGTACAAAAGGTTTGGCTTTGGTTCATCTGAGCTTTGAGCGCAAAGATAAGGCATCACCATGGGAAGTGACATATTTGCAAGTAACCAAGTTAGATGCTTCAATGCATTCTCTTATAGAAGACAGCACACTTTTATCATGAGTTTTTACTGTTTCAACTGTTTATTTATTATTCTTATACAATATTTTTGACATAGCATTATCAGATTTCTAGACTATTTAAAAATTTTCTTTTTTCAATAAGTTGATTTTGAATCATATAAAATAAATTTGTAGTGAAACAAGTTATAGCTGATTTTTATTAATGAGTTTTACTGAGCACTAATAAACTTTATGTGCTTGATTTCTTAAATACAATTTTATATAAAGTTTATATAATTTTATTGGGTCATTTTTTGGCCAAGAAATCGAAATTTATTTTTTTTATTTTTTTAGATTTTTTCTTTTAGATTGCTTAAACAATTAAAAAGCCTTTCAAAAAATCAAGCGTTCAAAGTTTAAATGTAAATTAGTATAGTAATTATACCCTCTATAAGTATAGTAGTTTTACCTTTTTTTTTGCAGACATGTAGTCTAAAATAGAAACGCAGGGAACTATAAATTTTTGAGAAGCACATAAAACTTTTTTTATTTTTAGTTTGTAAAAATGAAATAGATTTTTAGTACGTTGTGTATAATATTAAATATAAAATTATTGATGCACCTAAGTTTTTTTTATTTTAACAACAACAACAAGATATTCATTTTCCTCAAAATTTACAATCATTTAATTACAATAATAATAATATAATAATAAACAATAATATTACAAATAGTTAGGCCTAAGAAAAAAAAAATATATATATATATATTTTTTTTTAATTATGCAGCCTAAATTAATTGGCCAATTTTATTACATAAATATATATTAGCAACTACTTTTAGTTACTTTAGTAACTACTATTTACTACTATTACTTACTACTACTTAAGTAACTACTATTTACTACTATTTAATACTTAAACACACAAATAACAACAAATAATACAAGCAGAAAGCTTTTATAACTAACTGTACTTGAAACCAAGGCAATGGGATGGCTAGACCATAGTTGCACAGATGCTTCCTGAGGCAACAAATCTGTCAGTGTACACAAAACTTAAAATTGCTAATAAATAACACAAATTTAATGTTATACATGTTTTTTAAAGCCCATTCAACTTCACTTTATGTAGTGAAACTGCAGTACTGACTTTAGGTGGGTTTATTGCCTAAATCCTCAATTGTGGTCCTTCCAATTATATAAAGTTTGCCTTAGTTTGACAACAAGTGATCTTTTATGTGTTTTTCTAACAGAGTACTTAATTGATAAAGGAAAGTAAGCAATATATATATTTTTTTGTATTTTAATACTTTGCCGTTTAATATAACAATAACTAAATATATTTTACAGTTTTTACATTAGTAACAACAGGACTTCTAGATGATCACATCTAGAAGTCCTGTTGTTACTAATGTAAAAACTGTAAAATATATTTAGTTATTGTAATATTAAACGAGGATCTTGTCACGAAGCCATTTACAATATATGGTTAATTTTTAACAAAAATACAATGTCTGTAGTGAATATAAAGGCAAAAAGAAAAAAAACATAAAAAAAAGTAAAAGATATTTTTATAATAATCAGCATAAAACTCATAAACAAATTACAAAAAAAAATTGGCGCTACTGCAGTTTCCCCTCCCCTCTCCTCATATTTTTTATTATTAATTATGATAAAGGATTTTATGCTGAATTGTATAAAAAAACACAGGTCTGAAAATCAGTGCTCTAAATAGAAGATTTTTTTTTGTTGTTATTCTTTTAACAATATTTTCTGGTAAAAAGTTGTTGTACATAATATACGAGAACACGGAAACTCGAAAAGGATCGTAAGAAATCCTGTTACAGAAAACCTTTTAACAATACAATAATAATAAACAAATTATTTCAAAAAATATAAAATGAAAAGTCTACATACAAGTAAGATAAGGAATCTCAACTATAAAACACCGTTTAACAAAACAACAAAAAATAAGATAAAATATTTTAAATTACATTTAGAAAATAAAATAGAAACGAGATCAGAAGAACTCGAATATATTATCTATTGAGACTTTTTTCAGTTTATTTTTGAAAGTTGAAAAATTTCAACTTTGGAAAAAATTAAAACATTATAGACTATTTATATAAGACTATTTGGTTCCACAAAAAAACTCCGCGATAAGATGTAAGAGACCTTCCAAAATTTGTATACGATTTATGTTGATAAATAAAATTGTCATTGGTAAGATCATAGTTGTTTTTGGGCTTTATCGCATAAAAATTTTGAGAAGATCTAGGAGTTAAGTTTATTTTACATTTGAATATAATTCATTGAAATAAATTGAAAAATTACGCTAAAAAAAGGTAATATTCGCAATTTTTTGCGAATATTACCTTTTTACCTAAAAATGTTCTATACCAAATTTACAAGGAAATTTCTAAATAAATTAAAAAAAGATTTTCTTGTTTAGAAAATATTTTTTTAATTACGCGACCCGGTTTTTATTGTCATCAAATCAAATTTTATTAAAATTATTTTATTTTTATCGAATATTTTTATGATATGAAAAAATTAAAAATTAAATAATTTAAAAAATATATAATTATATATTTTTTAAATTACTTAATTTTTGATTTTTACTTTTTAGATATTACTTTTTAGATATTACTTTTTAGATGTACATATAAGGCCGGCGTAAAGGGGGATATGTTCAATGAATTTATCGTGCATGTAGTCGGCAAATTTGACCCTTTTGACAAACCAGTAAATTTCAAAAAACAAGGAGCTTTTTTTTAGTCGGCAAAAATTGTAACACCCCCCCCCCCAGCCCCGACTTGACACCTACTCGCGCCGGCCTTGTGTACATACATCAACTGACAAATAGGATTGGCCCAATTATATGTACATGCACTGATTGACAAATTGGGATTGGCGCAATTAAATGAACATGGTTTGGAGTTCGGCGTTTTTAAACAGTTTTGCTAAAAGTGTCGATAAAATCAATCAATCAATCAATCAATATATTTCCACTTAATAACTGCATATATATATACAATAGTGAGGGACATTTACAAACAGTTAAAAACTGATGATGCGTAAAGACCTACGATAATATAAATATATAAAAAATAATATAAAAAATATAAATATATAAAAAAACCAGACTTTTTTTAAAGTTATTTGAAAGGGAATTTAATCATAACCGACTATGAAAAAGATGATGTAGGGTAGATTAGGGTAATATGAGCACCTTTGTAATACGAGCATACTTGAAGATTTCTTGGATATAAACAGTGAATTTAAAGTTTCTTTGAATTATTTGAATCGACTTTATGTGGTGATAACAGAAATCAAGGTGGTAGAGCACAATTAAAATACAAAATTTTGATCAAAATATGAAGAAATTTTATTTTAGTTTATTTTATTCAAAATTTTATCCTCTTTCTTTTGATGTATGTATGGAACAGAAATTGATTTTTTGAAATGTGATAAAAATTTACATTTGCAATATTTTTTACCTTAGCAACGCCCTAGCAACCACAAACATATCTTCTTTTATTATATATGTTGAACAAAATTGCAAGCTAATTTGTCTTTTTGTTATGTCTATCATGCTTAAAATTGTTTGTTTATCAACTTTGCTTTTAAACAAATTCAAATGTTGAGAATTTTGCTGTAGCACAAGTTAAAGATGGTAAGCGAAAGATACTATAACTCAAAATGAGGTTTTGATTTTTTTAAAAAACGAAGACCAGATATATTACTGATTTGAGGAGAAATGTAGGAGAGTGCTGCTACATCGATTGATCTATACCTGTCCTAACCCAAACCCTCAGCCGATGTAGCAGCATTCCCTTGCATGTTATCCCTAAATTAGTCAATGTAGAAGCACTCTCCTACATTTCTCCCCAATTCAGTAATATATCTGGTCTTCGTTTTTAAAAAAATCAAAACCTCATTTTGAGTCATAGTATCTTTCGCTTTGTTCGTGTTGTTATCGTTGTATTAAGCTCTATTGTTGTTAGTATTGTTTTAGAGATTTATTATCAACTATTAATAAATTATAAAGTCTATCGTAAATAATAAATAGGAAAGAAAATGAAATCTAAAAAAACAAATAAACAAAATGTTAGCAGAAGAAAAAAAAGAGCATAGAATGGCATAGCTCCAAAGAATGTTGAAGTTTTTGATAATTCTTGTATCAAATCTATATGTTCAAGCGAAAGGAAACTTTCTTTAAAAACAAAAACTAAATTTTCTACTAATTCTTCTCCACAAACAGAAGACTATTTTATTATTGTGCATTTTTATCTATTCAAAAGCATTTTGCAAACTCTTGTATGTCCAGAATGTTTTTGTAACATTGTTGTAAAAGATGATATTTTAAAACGACAAGGATTCTCTCATGTTCTAACAATAAACTGTGATAATTGTTTATAGAATAAAAAAATTAATACTTCCCCAGAGATAAAGAAGAAAGAGGAAAATAAAGGTCGAAATACATACGAGGTAAATGTACGTTCTGTAATAGCTTTCCTTGAAATTGGCTGTGGTTTTTCATCAATAAGTATGTTTGCATTTTTAATGAACTTTAAATGTTTGTCAAAAAATTGATTTTGTTGTATCAACAAAAAGGTTATGAAAGCTTATAAGAATGCTGCCACAGATAGCATGCAAACAGCAGCAAAGGAAGCTCCTCAAATTGAAACTGTCAAAGGTATTCCATGTGTTCGGATATCAATTGACGGATCATGGCAAAAGCGTGGTCATTCATCTTTGCATGGGGTGATCACTGCTATAGCAGCAGACAAATGTGTTGATATAGAAATAAAATCAAGACATTGCTATGGTTGCAGAATGTGGATAGGAAAAGAAAATACAGCTGAATATAATCATTGGAAAATTAACCATTACTGCCAAATTAACCATAATGGGTCATCAGGTGCAATGGAATCAGCTGGAGCAGTTGACATATTTAAGCGTTCTGTTTTAAAGAACACTCTTATTTATAAGGAATACTTAGGATACAAGTTCTTTTATGGATGTAGTAAAAGCCAACCCATATAGTGAATATGATATAACATTGTTAAGTCTCATAAAGGCACTAAAACACCTCTATCAGGAAAAGGGAAACTTACTGAAAGTTGCATTAAATCAATGCAAAATTACTTTGGTTGCGCCATTAGAAATAACCTTGATAATCTGTATGCAATAAAGAAAGCTGTTTATGCAATAGTTTTTCATTTTACAGATATTCCAAATCCTGAACGACATCAATTTTGTCCACAAAATGATTCATCTTGGTGCAATATTGGACTCTTAGTAAAAGTTACAAACCAAATATATCTATTCCTCTATCAATCAAAAATCTCATCACAGCCATTTTTATGGACTTACAGAAAGATGACTTACTGTTGAAATGTTTGCACGGTCAAACACAAAATTCAAATGAAGCGCTCAACTCACTCATATGGTCCAAGGTACCCAAAATCACATTTGTTAGTAAAGATGTTGTGGAAATGGGTGTAAACTTTGCCATTTTACATTTCAATGATGGTAGAAGTGGTTTATTTAAAGTATTACAGCATTTTGATATACAAGGAAATGTTACACAATTGACAACAAGTTTAGCAGATAATGTAAGAATAAAACAGATGAAATGTGACTACTATTATGGCAAAAAAAACAGAAAAAAACTGAGAGGAATAAAAAAAAGATTCAGTAAGAATCTTACAGCAAAGGAACCTTAAGACTTATATGTTTCAGGAGGATTTTAACATGATTTTACTGTTTAAATGTGATTTTTTCTTTATTTTGTACTTATTTTTGTTTTTTCTGCAAGTTGAGTTTTTCATATTTTATCGAAATTTCAAAACATGATTTTTTTTAATTGAATAAAGCTTTTGTTCTGAAATTTTCAGGACATATTCCCAACACCATTAGAATTTTATTTGACAGATAGATTTTTTAAAATTATTTTTAAAACTCATTTTTTTTAGTTTTAACTTCTTTAAACTGCTTGTAAATTGTACAAAATTTAACTTATCTTAAAAAAAAGGTCATATCTTTACATATAAAAGGAATATTTAAAAATCTATCTGTTAAATGGAGTAAAATAAGGTCATCAACAGATCTGCAAAGTTTGATTCATGGTTTTTAAGTCTAACTCAAGATAACGTGTTTTGAAAGCATAAGAATTTTGTCCTTATTTACACTGTTTTTGCGCCATTATGAGTTTTTGGTTAACTTTTTCAAAAAATTTTTTTTGCAAAAACATTTTATTTTTCTTAGTGAAGCATTTCTGCATATTTTTAAAACTTTTTTTTAAATCTTTCATAAAAAGTGTCTTTTTTGTGCTCTACCACCTTAACAATACAAAATATTTTTCTGTAATTTAAATTCAAAAAAATTTTTTCAAAAGAGTTTTTATCGTTCAAAAGTTTGAGTTATTAAATTTAAAAAAATAACGAACTAATTTTATTGTTATTTATTATATATTATCTATTATATAAAATAATTTTATTATTATCCACTTTTGGCTATATATGAAATTGAAATAGACTTTATTTAACCATCTAAAGAGGTACTCGATCTTCATAGACTTCTAAGAGTTTTCCTTTACAACAACATGTATATATCTGAAGTAACAAAAAATTTCTTGTCTTTTTTTTTCTCTTCTTATTGTTATTCTTATTTTCTTTTCTTATTTTTATTCTATTATATTTTTAAACCATAGAAATGCAATGCCTTGCTTTGTCCAACCACTGTCTGAAACACTTTATGTACTTTCTTCTGAGGCATTTTCAATTTGAAAACTCAAGAGAGATTTAGTTGTTTTTCCTTTAAATACGAAGTGTGGTGGAGGAGTTACCCATTGCATTGACACAAGCTGTTACTCTGATTGTTTCCCGGTTACCTCTTTGACAACAATGTAGATACTTAACTCCTTTTTTTAGCAACTTTTTTTCCCAGGACGATAATCAAACTGCATCCCAGTCTCGCCCATATTCCAAATGGTTTGCGGTTTCTGAAGTAGGTTGTTTTCCGTTAACACATTTTTAAGAATGGAAAAATATTTTGACACTTTACAAACATTCATACACTTATTTATTTTATTTATTTGAGTTTTCATGCTATATTTTTCTATACAATGTTCTTATATCCGAAGATATTGTTGGCTTAGCATAGGAACAGCCACAAATAGTCATTAAGACTAACCCAAAGTAGCGTCCGTTATTGACCAACATTTTTGCGTACCGAAGTACTACTCAAGGGCTGAATTGGCGGTAGCGGGATTTGAACTCGTACCGTTTAACATTGCGGGTTTCAACTTTTCCTTTGACGCTCTAACCATCTGAGCTATCCCGCCACAGATGTCTAATAGCTGCTGCACCTCCTGGTTGACGTCAAGTTAAATCTTTGTGCCTTTTGCAGATCCCATGTCAATATTTTTCTGTAGAAGTTCCATTCTTAAATAATTTTTTATGTTTTAAAGCAAAATTTTTAGCATATTACAGAAATTGCAATTGACCAAATCCGATTCATAATGCTAAATAATTATACGCAAAACCAATTAACTTCTTTTCTTCTTCATCTAAAAAAGTTGGATGTATAGCTTTGGCTCCCATTTCCGTTCCTCTAGAAAGTCAATTTTGTAATGAAAATCTTGGAATGTCAAAAATTTTACATGCTGCTTGCTGGGAAACTCCATTTTTAACAGCTTTAATTGCTGATATCATTAATTTATCATTCCATAAACGGTGTTTTTCAATTTTCTGTTTTTCAATTTTCGTTGACTTTTCTATTTTTGTAGTTTTATATTATTTTTTTCCATTTTAAAACAAAGTGCAAAAAACACCATGAAATTTAATTATAAAAAGATTATGACTGTCTAAAAATAAATGTCTATGATTTTATGATTATATCATATACATGTACTATTACATTACAATCATATACATACTCTTTTAAGCGCATGGTACGTACACCATGGTTTAGATGGTTTACACATAAAGACCTCTATGGTTTTCTATAATATCAGTTTTGGTAAAACGGCATTATAGAAAATTTGAAGCAAATTTTTAAAACTAGATTTTCAAAACAAATAAATCAGGCCAAGGTCAAGCCATTGGGACTTAGGTTGAAAAACTAGTCTAATGTTATTAAAACATGTGGTTAACTTAAAGTCAAATTTGTTGTTAAGCAGCATAATGTAGCAACAAGTATTGCAATAAGTGCGAACATGCTAGGTCCCCTACTTTTAAGAGGTCATAACTATTCAAAATATTTGAAAAACTTCCTAAACTGCCAAAAACAATAAAAATTGAAGATAAATTATAACTTAATGCCTTAACAAAGGCTCTGTGCTGCAGCACAACTATAGTTGTTATAAATTATAAAAAGTGAATAAATCATCAGAAAATATACAGTGTATCAAGTAATTTAAGTTGGTCGTTCTCTTTCTCTCTCTCTCTGTATGTATGTAGGGGAGAATTTGCACCCTTGATCCGTAAGCATCTTTGATCCTATAGCGTTATCTCCATACTTACATAACTTATTAAAGAAGGCTGATAACCAGCGTTTTATAAATATTGTATCTTCAAAATTAATTGTGTTTTGGTTAGAGAATAAACCATTATTAAATTTATTTCTAAATAGTTTGATTTTGACGACAAAAAGTAATTTTTTTACTTTTACAAGGAACCTCGCATCTTTAATATTTTTTTAAGTTGAATAATTTTGATTATGTCATTTTGTAGCTTAACTATTCACCTCTTGTATGGTTGCTTTTGGTAAGCTATAGAAGCATCTAATATGACAAAAAAAGAATTTTTGTAAAAATGGAGCGGGTTAGCACCCTTGATCTGAATGCGTTTATGCACCTTTGATCCTATGATCAAAGGTGCATACACACACACACACGTGTGTGTATATATATATATATATATATATATATATATATATATATATATATATATATATATATATATATATATATATATATATATATATATATATATATATATATATATATATATATATATACATATATATATATATATATATATATATATATATATATATATATATATATATATATATATATATATATATCTGTGTTTATTGGTTGATAAAGAAGATTTTAGTAAATAAAAATCTTTATAAATGTTTATTCAAAAATTATGAATATAGCAAAACTATATAAATATGTTTCTTTTTTTTACAGTTAAATATGGTGTATCATAAAAAAATGACATCTAAGAGATATGTAAGGAAATATCAATTAAATCCAAATACAGTTTGCAAACCTAACTTCATTACCATGTAAACCTTTACCAACGAAGAAGAAACATCTTAATCAGATTATCTTTTTAAGGACTTCAAACCTTTACTATGGATTGTCAACCAAAACAACACGAAAACTTGCCTATAAATTTGCAATGACTCTTTCTAAGTGTATTCCTAAATCGTGGAAAAGTTTACAAATTGCTGGGAAACAATGGCTTCGTGGTTTTATGTTATGTAGGAATGAGTTATTTTTATGAAATCCAGAAGCTATTAGTATGGCATGAGCAACTGCTTTTAATTGTTATGCAGTCAGAAAATTTTTCACTAATCTAAAAGATGTTCATCTACGACACAAGTTTCAGCCACAAAACATATATTCAATGTTGATGAGACAGGTCTCACAACTGTTCTAAAACCAGTTAAAGTAATTTCTAAAAAAGGAGATAAACAAGTTAGAAGGATAACTTCAGCAGAAAGAGGGTCATTAGTAACAGTTTGTTGTGCAGTTAATGCAATAGAAAACTCAATCCCTCTATTTTTTATTTTTCCAAGAGTTCATTTCAAAGAAAGTATGATAAATGGAGGTCCACCTGGATGTGTTGGGGTTACAAATACATCTGTTTGGATGAATGTTGCAACGTTTTTAGAGTGGATGAAACATTTTATTCAAATTGTTAAATGTTCACTACCTAATTCAGTGCTTTTACTTCTTGACAACCACGAGAGCCATGTTTCAATTGTGTGTTTAAATTTAGCTTAAAAAAACGGCATAACTATGCTGTTCTTTCCACCACATTGTAGTCACAAGTTGCAGCCATCAGATCGGTCAGTTGTGCCACTGAAACCTTATTACAATGCAGCCTGTGATGATTGTATCTAATCCAAGACCAATGACCATATATGATATAGCTTAAGTTGTAAGTAAAGCCTATGTACAAGCTTTTACTTTATCTAACATTTCTGCAGGTTTTGTTGTGGCAGGAATTGAACCCTTTAATCCTAACATTTTTTCTGATAATGAGTTTTTGTCTTCATATGTAACAGACCGTTCAGAACCTATTATTGCTAACCCATTTTCAGATGTTGTTGATTCAGTTTCTGCTATTGTTCACGTCCCAGCTTTTAATCAATCATCGATGTCAAGTCACCTGGTTCAGCTTGTCGTGTATTGTCTATTCAGCCTATATCTGACCCTGGAAGTCAACTATCCAGTGTTTCTAATTATATTTCTCATCAAGCAAGTCTAGAAAAAATTAAGCCATTTCCAAAAACTGGATCAAGGAAATCCATTAAAGGACGTAAACGTCAGCGTACTCGAATACTCACAGACACTCCTGTTCGAAATGAGTTAAATAAGCTTCAGGAAATAAAAAAAATCTCAGTCAAAAAAGAAAAAACATGAAACGCATATAAGATTATCATGACAAGGAAAAGAAAACTTGATCTTGAAAGTAATAAAAATAAAAACGTTGAGTCTCAGTAAATAATAACATTTTTTCATTGATGTACAGGGCCTTCAAGAGCGCCATTGGCGCCCGGGTCAAAAATGGAGAACGGCGCCCCTATTTCAAACCAAGAAGTTACAAAATTTAAAGTTTTATGAACGCAGGAATTTTCTATTTTTAATACAGCACATTGTGATTCTGTATTACTATTAGTTCTCCGGATTGAGATTCATTATTCGGTTCATTATTCAAAACTGACATATGAACTAAAATACTAAATTTAAAAAACAATAAACAAAAAGTCAATCGAAAGAATCTTCTGCAAAGATAAATAAAGCGCTAAAAATGAATTTTTTGAGCTTTTCTGGCCGCCCAAATATCGATGACATCGCTGTAGCTCACCTTCTTAGCCAAATCTTCTTCAATCAAAATAATTAAAAGATCAGTTACGCGATCCTGGCCCATGGTTGAACGGAGAGTGTTTTTTACAATCTTTAGTTTACTAAAGGATCGTTCACATCAGCAGCAACTGACACAGGTATAGTGTTGAAAATCCGGAGCAATATGTAAATGTACGGAAAAAGGCGTTAAAGCTTCTTTTCGAAGATTTGAGTGAGTAGCTGCAGTGGGTTTCCTTGCTTAAAAATTGTTTTGCGGGCATTTTTAAAACGTCGAACTTCTTCTTCTGAATAATTTTTTCTTTTGGCTTGAGCTCCCTTGTAAGCACCTTACATATTGGATCGATTATTGTATCCCTGACCGCGACAGTTTTGTTATCCAAACCTAGCCTTGCAATTGCATTAGTGATAAGCTTGGCTATATTGAGTCCTTTCTTCTTCTCGAAAGCTTCAACACACGAAACTATTTCTTCAATTTGCCAGTGATTATTTTCTCTTTCATCGAGAAGAAAACGAATAATAAAGGTAATCTGCTCAGTGTGAGATGTATTGGGGGTACCATTGACTATGATGGTGAAGTAGATACCATCCTGGATTTCTTTGACAGCTGCATTTCGGATGATATCACCACATTCTCTGATAAACTCATTTTGAGACGATGGTGAGAGGTTATGGGCACTCATTCTGGAGCCCTCTTGTTGATAGAGCCTCACATCTTCCAAGTGGGATGCAATAACAGGGTTGTAACGACCAATAAGCTCCATACTGGCAAGAAACTTTCCATTTCCTTTCGCATTCACGTGTGTTGTTTCGCCTGAAAACATAATTGTATATAATAATTATAAGTAAATTATTACAATAAATATATAAATAGTTAAAACTGATATTGAGATAGCCTTATAATAAGGTACCTAGAAAAGCTGAATTCCTAGAAGCCAAGAAAAGAGTCACATCCAAAATTCCATAAAGAATTAGCTGTCTCAGAATTGATTCGCTTCTGAAGCTCTGAATCTATACCAGTGGAGCTGGTAAGAAGAATGTATGCCTCTTTCCAATCAACATACAACTTTTGGTGCAATGGGCTGGATTGATGTTGCTTCACACAATCTATGAGTTTCCTCCATTGATCCTTAGCTCTTCCGTTCCAACAAAGAAGTGACGATTCTCCGCTTTTGAATACTGCTTTTGTGCTCAAGAGAAAGCAAGGAAAACAGTGGAGAGCCTTGGAGGTAGAGCTCCAAAATAAAAAGTCTCTTTCGACTATTTCCTTATTAGGCAAAGATTGATAAAATACATTTAAAGGAAAAATTCTTTACTTAGAATTACGGGGATAATCTTGTCGCTTCAAGGAATTTGAAGGAGGTCCTTTAAAATGATTACATCTTGATCTTTTTGAAATAAAACAACTAGCCACAAAGAAGGGTCAGAATGAAGTTTCTTCTTCAGACTCTGATGAGTCACTTTCAAGTTCATTTAACTCATCTTCAGGTGAATTGTTTTCATTTAACTCATCTTCAGGTGAAATTTTTGCCCTAACATGTTCACAGTTTTTCGAATCATACATTTTGAATGCAGCAGGTGATCTTAAAAAAGGAGGAGAGGTCATTGGTTCCTCCTGGTACTCATAGACTGACTGGAGTCATGGTCATTATAAAAGGGATCCTTAAAAAATATATAGTACCAGAGAAAAAAATATGATACAAAAAACATTTAACTTACTGACGAGCTTAATTGAGTTTTTGGAGAAGAAGCGTTCTCTTTGGTCTGAGTGATGGTTTTAAATCCCATATCCTCTAAAGTCTGTCTATTTTTTGCTTCTTCTGCTGCTTTTTTAGTAGCTTTAGCTCGGTTTTGAGCACCAAAAGATTTCTTTTGATTCATTTTTTAGAAACACCTAAAAAGTTTTGTATTTTACAATTAGTTTGTAAACAAAGGTTTTAATACCATATATCCGCATTTATACAGGTTGAAATTTTTACTTGAACATCACAAACTTTTTTATATAACAATCGGATAAAAGAACATAAATTAGTTTTATTTTACTTACGGTTTTGGCGTCGAAGTGTTTGTAACAATGACTGATACTTGTATATTTGTTTTCTTTTGTTTAAAACTATTTTATTGCTTTACTTTTTATTTAAAATGTTTATATTGAAAATCTTTTTTATATGATTATATTTTGTTCAAAAACTTTTTTTATTTTCAACGAATTTGTTCTGTGATAAGACCGGTCTTATCATATATATATATATATATATATATATATATATATATATATATATATATATATATATATATATATATATATATATATATATATATATATATATATATAATATATATATATATATATATATATATATATATATATATATATATATATATATATATATATATATATATATATATATGATAAGACCGGTCTTATCACAGAACAAATTCGTTGAAAATAAAAAAAGTTTTTGAACAAAATATAATCATATAAAAAAGATTTTCAATATAAACATTTTAAATAAAAAGTAAAGCAATAAAATAGTTTTAAACAAAAGAAAACAAATATACAAGTATCAGTCATTGTTACAAACACTTCGACGCCAAAACCGTAAGTAAAATAAAACTAATTTATGTTCTTTTATCCGATTGTTATATAAAAAAGTTTGTGATGTTCAAGTAAATGATAAGACCGTAGGGAATATACATATATATATACATATATATATACATATATATATATATATATATATATATATATATATATATATATATATATATATATATATATATATATATATATATATATATATATATATATATATATATATATATATATACATTATAGATATTAGTAAAATCTTCGCCGGACAATTAGTTTTTTGTGTTTTTCTCAAAACAATAAAAATGTGACTTAACGCTTTTTAGAAAAACGCTTTTCAATTAAAAAAGTAAGGAGCTGCACAAAGCCCTTCATCACATTCTACACATTCACATTCTTAAATCTTTTCGAATTTTGTGTTTGTAACATACTGCACACCTTCTTTGAGCAATTAATTATGTAATTATGTAGTAATAATAGGCATTTAGAAACCACTTTAAGTTTGCGTAATAATACGGCATGAACTGTTGACGGGTTAATAACCAAATACTTATTTAATCAACATCAACAATTTTCCTAACCGCAAACCAGAAGCCTCACTACAGCAAGTTTTACCAACGCCTCGAATTAAAATTTCAGCATTTCCTCCAACGATTTGAGCAAAAAAAAATTGGTTCTATTAAGTTCAAAGTAGGCATTTCGTCTACTCTAAACCTGATGCAAAAACTCTATTAACTTGAGCTGTCGTAGCGCCGTGGTTAGCTCGCTTGCCTCAGAAACTAGAGAAATCGCACCTCTGTGCAAGTTTTATAACGTCGGTAAGGAAAGACGCGGGAACTTTTTTCAAATGCTCTTCCACGTGCTCTGAAATAAGACCGTAAAGACTTCTTGGGAACCTGGTAGAGACAAGGCGGATTATTTTCCTAAAAAATGCGACGCTCGATTTTCTCTTTTGCTTTTACAGTTAAATACTACTTGAAAAAATTGCGCTTTTTATCGTGAAATTGTCAACTAGTGTCTCTTTTGTTTTAATTTCTCTTAACTTATCAAGCACGAGCTAGCATGGCTAACTGTTCATGGGCTAACAAAATACGCCCGGCTCTGTCTAATTCAACTACAAATAAACCCTATTTTGTTCGTCAAAAATAGTTTATAAATTAAATATAATAAAAGAATTAAAATTAAACTTTTGTGCATTTTTATTCCAATTATAAAAGTGTTGATTTTAAATACAAAAACTTAGCAGATTTTACATTGTCAATCATTAAAATGTTTTCTACTTATTGTTAAAAAAAAAGCAAAAAAACAGATTGTCCGGCGCCCTTTCAAACTTGGCGCCCGAGTCAATTTGCCCTCTTTGACCCCCCTCCCCCTCTTGAAGGCCCTGTATATATATATATATATATATATACATTTTACAATCTTTTTTTATCGTGCGACAATGAGAAAAACCGTAATTTTCGGAGGCATAAAAATGACTTAAATAAATTATTTGTTCTATTTTAAATAAACTTTCATGTATCTCCATCAATATTTATTTGCTAAAAGTTGACGAAAAAGAGAAGAGTTGAGTTTTCAGCCGTAGAATTGCGCAAATATATATGTGTCTGTATATATAACGCAATAAAAACGTTTTAATTTTTTTTTTTAACTCATTCATTTCACCAACTTAATGAAAATTTAAACACTTAAAATAAAGCTAAAAAAAAAAATGTTTTATTTAAAAAAGATAATGAAATCAAATAAATAATAAAAATCTAAATAGTAACTTAGCAATAGTTTGACGGTATCTATTTTTGCGCTTACGCATTTCTTTTTCTACTAAAACAACATACCTTAAGTCATTATTAGAAAAAAAAATTTTTAAGTCAAGTTACTCAACAAAATAAGTGATGTTAAGTTTCATTTTTATGATTATATGTATCAAGTTTTCAACGGTTTTATCGCACCACAATGTCCAAGTTAAATATTGGCCATTAGCGCCTTATATTTTTGAAAAAAATAATAAAACAACCGGTATGCTAGTAAAATTGATGGAAAAACTGGATTCCTTCTGCGAAAATCAGTATCAATTCAACATGTCAGCAACTTTTTCAAAAGTAGCTGATACTCGCGCAAGTTTTTCTGAGTTAAACTTAACCGCATCTGTTGGTTCAGATCAATTAATGATATGGGGGCCCTATATTTCTAGCCAAACAACAAGCGAGCTAAATAGGCAATACCAAGGCATGTACACAGCTGTAGAATTTTTTAAAGGAAAAAATATGGTTGTTGTAGTAGATAAAAAAAAAATCTATCTGTTGCATAAAATTTTAGATTCTCTTATAATAAACTCAACAGTTGTCATAATATTACTTGTTATGTCCATGTATACTGGAATTTTAATATGGATAATTGAGCATCGAGATAATTCAGAATTTCATCAGTCGTTTTACAAAGGAGCTGGAACTGGAGTTTGGTGGAGTTTTGTTACTCTTATGACTGTTGGTTATGGAGATGTTATTCCTAAAAAATTGATTGGTCGAACTTTAGCAATATTTTACATAATTTATGGAGTGTTTAATTGTAATCTTATGATAGCATTAATTACTGACTCAATATTTGGAGAATCTGGAATCAGCATAAGTAAAAAAAATGTTTCAGTGTTAAATGATTCAGCAGAGGAAAGGATAGCGCTCTATGATTTTAGTGCAACGGTTATAAAAGCTAACTCTTATGAAGATGTAATTCAAAACTTAAAGAACAAAAACATATTTGCTGCTCTCATTAAGGAAGATGTTGCAGCGTGGGTGGATCCGTCCATTATAAATTCAAATGATACTTTGGCGGTTGTTTTAAGATACCAAAGGGAGTTTTCAATTAACTTTCTTATAACACGCAACGAATTTTTGAAAGAGTACACTTCATGTTTCAAAGCGTTTGAAAAAGAACAATACACAGTTCCGGAAAATATGTTTAAAAAAGTTTTGCAGACAGAAACGGTTTACTTTCCGAGGTGGTTAGAATACTTTAAAGATACATATTTGCAATCTCTTTTTGCAGTTGCTTCTTGCGTTATTATTTTCGCTCTTATTTTTGATATGAGAAAAAGAAAAATTAAAAATGGCAAATATATTCTGCCACAGTTTAATTGACATTAACATTACCTATTCTTGAGAGACAACCTCTCTTATGCTTGTTAATATTAAAACCCGTTGAAATTATTGACATAAAAACATGATAATTTTTTACCTTTGCAGCTGCTCAGTGAAAGATACTTGGTGAATTTAATGCATAAATAAAAAGTTGATTTTCATCCAAGATTTTCATTGGTTCCTTTTACTTTAGATATTTTTTTGTATACAAAGATTATTTTTTTATGTTAAAACTCATATCAATATGATTTATAAAATTTCAATATAATATGTAGATGAAAAATTCAGCAACCAGGTTATTAAGAATTTACTTAGACAAAACTTTTTTTATTTATAAATACAGCAACTAGTGATGGCTATCCCGGGATCGAGGGATCCCAAAATCCCGGGATTAGTCTCCGAAATTTCCCGGGATTTCGGGATCGTCAAAAAAAAAGGAAAAGTTAATAAAATTTAAGCTTATAATTTTAGTTTAGTAATTTTTATATCGTCTTTGGTATAATAGTCATTTGGTAGTGTAATTATTTATTCTCTTTGCAATGTTTTTGTTTTAAAACTTTCTTTTTCTGTATTTTACTAAACAAAATAACTCAAAACATTATTGCTTGTCTGCAAAATATATATATATATATATATATATATATATATATATATATATATATATATATATATATATATATATATATATATATATGTTTATATATATATATATATATATATGCATATATATATATATATATATATATATATATATATATATATATATATATATATATATATATATATATATATATATATATATATATATATATATGTATATATATATGTATATATATATATATGTATATATATATATATATATATGTATATATATATATATATATATATATATATATATATATATATATATATATATATATATATATATATATGTATATATATATATATATATATATATATATATACATATAATTAAAATTAAAAATATAATAAACATATAATATATAAAATTAATGTATAACTTTTATTAAAAACTTTTGCTCTTTCCACCAGCAAACGCTTAAATTTTTGTTATTGTTTATAATATACTAGTTTTGATATTATACTATATATAATTTATATTATAATATTGAAACTATAATATTATAAAAATAAATAAAATTTAAGCGCTTGCTAGTAAAAAGAGCAAGAGTTTTTAATAGAAGGTATACATTAATTTAATTTTGAATTTTCTGCTCCCAAAAATGAGCGCGATTTTAATTATTTTTTATATCCATTCATTGTAATTTTCAAATGTGTGATTTATGAAAATGGGTGATTTACGAAAGTCTTTTTAGACGTCATGCATATTTATATTATTTTTTAAATTTTATTATAATTTATAATACTTAGGTTTATTAATTTTAAAAGTCTTAGATAAGTTTTAATACAAAATTAAGTTAAAAAAATGATTCTACTCAATTTTAGAGGTTCATTAATGTATTAAATTTTTTAGTTATTTTTTAGTTATATTAAAGTTACATTAAATTAATCATTTTTAAGTATTTGATGAGTGCTTAAAAAGTATTCAATTGCGTTTACGTTTTTTTCTATTCAATCCCGGGATTTCCCGGGGACAAATTTATCGATCTCGAAATCACGGGATTGAAAATTTTCGGGATTTTTGCCATCCCTAGCTGCAACCATTTGCAGTTATGAATAAAAAATAGTTTTCAAAATGTCTGATGATTTATTTAATCATGATATTTACAAAAAATTAAATGATTTTATTTCTCTTCAAAAAAAATCCAATTTTTTTTGAAAACTTTTTATAAACAACGTAAATGCTTAACATATCACCAAGTATTTTATTTGTTACACATAAAAGTTTTAGTAGTTTGCTGGTCTATTAATATCTGTTACGTCTCTATCCTAATAAATTTTTAGGCATAGCACCCTGTATCAAAGGACGGGCCCTACATCGGCAAATATAAAGGCATAAAGCCCTATATCGGACGATCCCTTGGGATCGTCTATAAATTACGCATAAATTACGTCTATAAATTACTCTAAAAAGAAACAAAACAAAAAAGATCAAAATTTTTACCTCACCTTCAAAAACAAGTTTTAATAATTATAAAATAGTTATAAAAGATTTTTTATGTTTATTAAAAAGTATTTTAATTCATAAAAATCCTTCAAAAGCGTCTGTCGTTTTACTTTTCTATCCAAACCTTTAATCCTTTTTAAATCGAAAATAAGTTATGGAATCATAAATTACTATTTTACAAGTATTCTAATTTCGGCTTAACATAAAAATTATTTAAATTTAAAATACATATACTTCATTTAAGAACTTAGTTCGCCATTTGTAAATGGGGCAAAATTGCGGCTTTACTTTTCGGATCGAAGTTAGACATCTAGTTTATATTAAATATATATCTATACAATAATATATACATCTAGTATATATTATTGAAAATTACTTTTTATGATGTTGATGTTGGATTCCATTATAGCCTACACGTTGTTTGAAACAGTCGCACTTTGAAGCATAATAATGTTTCAAATCAATTTAGAAAAACAATTTTAAAATTACTTTCCAAGAATTTAAAAGCAATGCTTCTGTTTGGGAGCATTTCTTAAAGAGAAAAGTAAATGAAACTACTCAATACAAAATCTGTGACGTCATTGTAACACTTAAAAAAGGCTGCACAAGTGTTATGCGAAAGCATCTAAAGATTAAGCATAAAATAAAATTGTCATTATTTCATCCAACAAAAACAGTTCAAAGTTCATCCCAAAAAGATATCAGCAGTTTTGTACAAGCAAAAGATACTATTGACAATATACTAACAGATCTCATTGCAATTGATGGACTTTTATTTAATACTGTAGCTAAAAGTAATAGATTAAGAAAATTTGCTTTAGCTAAAAGAAAAAAATTACATTCTAGTTCAATTTCCATTAAAAATATTTTACTGGATCATGCTAAAAACATTAAGGCTCAATTAACAGAGCTGTAATGTAGGTATTTGACTGTAAACTGCCCTGGTGATGCTGTTAGCACCGTTGTTAAAACCGCTCTTGTTATCGCAAACACAAGCTTACAATATGTAACTGTTGCTTATTCATCATTGGAAAAACAAAATGTCGGACATTTACTTTTTGCAAGATAAATGGGATAAAGCCAAAGGATCCAAAATCGAGAAAAAACGAAGTCGAGAGAAATCGAGAAAAAACCCCGTCGGAGTCGAGAAAAAATCGGAGTTTCGATAATTTTTTGTTATAAATAAAAAAATTAAACTATCTATTTGATAATTAATTATTGTTCTTGTATTTTTTTTACTTTTAAGTATTTCGATTTATAACTCATAATAAAATTTTAAGAAATTTATCTTTTTATATTTCTTAGTACTTAAATTTTTTTTTTATCACAATTTTTTAACGAACAAATTTTATCTAATAACTAGGATTCTAACCGGTTAGGAAGAAGGCGTGAACTTTCAGTTAAATGTCCCTCAGAGGAGATTAACGCGTCTGCAAAATTAGAACTGATGTCAGTTTCTACAACCTTCAATTTCGTTACTAACGTTTCCATAATAATATCACACTCCAAAATTGTTGTACTTGGTTTTTCCAAGCGAACTGCAGCGTCAGAATGACTTCCAATAAGTCAGACAGCAATTTTAAGAAATCCATGTCAACATGTTTAAGGTGGTTTACCAGGAAATAAAGTTTATATTTTTCAAATTTTCAGTTTAGATTGTTTTAAGATAATTAATTATCCCTGAATTCATTTCTGAAATCTGTTTATCAGAAAAATAAACACAAAAGGTTTATTTTAAGATTTAAACGAGGTGGTTAAAATAATTCCATAGCAACGGCCCCTATCAACACACTTTTCTTTCTTGTTTTCGACTAATTTTTGTATACTTGGCATACTTTTCAAAAAATTGAATTTTAGTATGATGGTTAAGTCTGTTCTATACCGTAGATTAAAAAAAATAAACAAACTACATTTACTTTCAGTGTTATATAAGAGATGAATAAATGACAAAACTTTATATTTATGTTTACCTTTACTAATGAAGTTGTTTATGGATTTTAGTTCTTTTTTTATTTAAATATACCTAATATAAAAAGTAATGGGAAATAAAAAAAATCATTTAAGAAAAGTGAAGAGGACATTCGCTGGGAACAAGTTCCAAAAAGCAAGTAAAACCGAAATATTAACAACAACTTTACTAAAAAAATCATGTAGTGCTAAAAAGCTTAGCAAATTTAAATTGAATGAAAAACAGTGTTCAGATGATTTTAATTTAATTATGTGTTTTCCTATTCTCAAAGAAATATTAATGCAAGCTGGTAGCTGCCCAGATTGTCAAAATAGAGTAACCAAACAAAATGATGATTCAAAGAGAATGGGATTTTCACACAGTTTGAAAATGAAATGCACATCATGTTCATATGAATGGTGCACTTTTACAAGTAATACTGCGGACAAAAGCACACAAAGTAAAGGCAGGAGTGCATTTGATATTAACTTAAGAATGATTATTGCTTTTCGTGAGATTGGTCAATGGGATGAACCTATGAGTCGTTTCGCTTATATTACAAATATGAGTTGCATGAATGTAAATGCTTTTCAACATAATCATAAATTGATTCAAGCTGCTTATAATTCTGCTGCTAAAGATTTGGTTTTGCTAAAGATTTTGCCAAATTTGGTTGAACAGAAAACAACATTCTAATTATGAAAACTGGAAAACAAATCACAATAGTTCTTTAAACCACACAAACTTGTCAGAGACAATGGAAAGGATTGGTGCACTTAATATCTTTCAACGCTCATTGGAATTGTATGTAAGTACTACCTTGTAAGTACTACCTCATATATAAGTACTACCTTGGAGATGGGGACTCCTCTTCTTTTAATTATGTAGTAGCAAGTGATCCATACGCTGAGTATGATATCAAACCAGAAAAGTTAGAGTAGGCACTTTAGCATCTGAGGGTGTAATATCGATAATCGATAAAACACGGCTAAAGAAAAAAGATCTGAGGTTTTATGCCGACAAAAAAGTTTGATGTGTATGTTCTTCAATCGTGCATCCGATGACTTAAAATACAAAAACTTTTTATTTGTTTATTCCAAAAAGTAGAACCACAGCTTATCAACAGTACCAAATATATTTTATTGAGATTTTCGTTTTTAGAGATAATTTGAATCAAAAACTAAGATCATTTTACAACCCAAATATTTTTGAAGGGATTTAGTGTTTTTTTAATTTAATAAAAAAATCAACTATAGCATTATATTAAGCTTATAATGTGCATGTTTTTGAATGATAAGCGTTGATCACACAAAAAATATGCCTTCCACCAAAAAGTAAACTTTAAAAAAAAATTTTTTTCTAGCACTTGTCAACTTTCAAGACTCAACTCGTCAATTTTCAAGACGGAAATTTTGTTTTTAAAACCAGTTTATTATTTTGGAAAACCTATTTTGCATTACCAGTAAATAAAGTTTTTTTAAAAAGTTACTGTCACAGATTTATTATGTCAAATGTGGGTTGTTTCCTATTCATTAAAAGTCCATTTACTATAGTTTTTATTGGTATTACATTCTTAGTTTTGAATAGTAACGGTCTTGTTTATTGTTACTTTTGGAAATAAACGGAAACGTTGATGCGATTCTTAAAAACGTTAAATCGCTAAAAACCTCAAAAGCCATACAAAAAAAATCTTTAATTTTGTGGTTTAAAAGTTCAATAAGTTTTCAACTAATAATAATATAACGATAAGTTTGTTATTTTTTAACTGATCATGTTTAGCTCTAACTTATGGAGTTTGTTTTGCTTTCATTTTACATTAAAAAAAAAATGTTGAAGTGCCTAGTTAGAGTGCATTGGACACATTCAGAAAAGAATTGGAATCCGTCTCTGTAATCGTCGTAAAGAGAAACATGGAGGGCTAAAGTTAACTGGAAAAAACTGACAGAAAGGGCAGTGAATATCATCCAAAACTATTTTGGAATGGCCAAACTGCTAAAAATTGCAAATTAAATGATACACAAAAGATATACCAAATGAAAAAGAACATTAGAACAGTACTTTTTCACTGTACCAATTTCAACAGTCAATCACAACGCCATGTTTTATGTCCTGTAGGACCTGAAAGTTGGTGTAAGTAGAAAAAATTAGAAGATAACCAGGGAAATGACAATTATAAACCAAAAGTTAATCTACCTATATAGGTTCATGATATTATATTAAGTGATTTCAATGATTTAAGTGATGACCAATTATTGAAAAAGTGTGTTCATGGAGAAACACAAAATTGCAATGAAGGGATCAATAATGTAATTTGATGTTTTTTATAAAAAATTTCAGAAAATCAAATTTTTTTTTCATAACTAGTAACTAAATTTCTATTGAAACTATTTTATTTAATATTCTGAAAAAAAAAATTCAATTTGACAAAAAAATTTATTTCCTGGTAAACCACCTTAAGCAGTTTAGCTCTTTAGTGTATTTTTTTACAGCTTCTAAGCAATCCAAAAATCATTTAATCATCTGAGAAATACTAGTTCGGTTGTCGAGCAACACTCCTTTGTCATCTGAAGATCCGTAAATTTCGTGTATTTTTCTTTTAAGAACTTAATATCGAAACGATGAATATTTCAAAAACTTAATTAGTATTCGAAGTTTCTGTAGACTTTTTTAAATATTTTCTTCATACTCAATCTTATTCTCCGAATATTCAATAAGAAACTCTCCTTCAGTTTCTGTTTCTGTTTCAATATCCGATTCAGTTTCTTTGTTCACAATATTGCGACAATCTTTTTTAGCGTATATCAAATCACAAACACTTAAATGAATTGATTGATTCTGGCAGATCTGATGTGGAAACTTAAATATGGTACCCAATTTCACCATTCAATTACAGCCATCCGTAGTTGTACGTGAAATATCTTCACTATCTACCAAATTCTTTTAATTTTTCCATTATCAAAATGTTTAACGTTTTAGCAGAACTAGGAGATGGCAATCTCACCATTCCTAAACAATACTTTCTGTCGTGATGAACATTTAAATTGTAGTATCTTCTACCTCTATTGCTATACCATTCGTCACCTGTTAGTCCAAAATTTTCCCCTTTTGCTTTCAATGCAGCCAATTCAGCGGTCATTAAATATTTGGCTTTAGCATGAAACATCTTAATTTTTTCTGAAATTGTGGACGTTGATTTGGGCAAACTATGCCCATAATTTTCAAAAAGCATTCTTAGTGTTTCAGATTGAGTTATGGACCTAATCGAACATCCATCAAGAGCTGTCAACTTGGCAAGAAAATAGTTTAACGACATCTTAGTCAAAACTGGTCTGCAACTGAATGGTTTCAAATCTATTTTCTCGTAACTTTTGACGTGTCCAATTAGGGCGGTTTTGCTGCTTCCTGGACAAGCTATTCTTTTATAACATTTTTTGTATTCTCCATATTTCTTATCATTTACTACAATTTTAAAAAAGAAATTCCACGCTTCCGAAACCATTTTTTCCTAAAAAGGTCCGATTTGCCGACTAAGGGTCCAGTTTGCCGACTAAAAATCATTGATGAGGGGGGCGGGGGGGGGGGGGGGGTAGCGGGGGGGGGGGGGGGGGAAAGGTTTTTCAGTACCGAAATACCGGTATGGATGCACTACAGGCGATAGTATATAGATATCCCAAGGAAATTTCTAAAGAAACTAAAGACTTTGACTATAAAAACTATAAAAATATTATTTGAAGTTACAAAATTTGTTTAAGAAAAATTACAATGATATAAATTTTCAAGTAAGAAAGTTAAACTTTAAGCTCAGGAGGGCAGTCCGGCTGATTAGTCCAATGGGCGACTTTAAAAGCAGGATGTTGACTTAGTTCTTCATTTACCCTAGATATGATTGGAAACTGACTCATATCCACTTTAAATCTAAACACAAGAGACAAGATATTTAAAAAAACTTTATTATCTGATCAAAAAGCCATTTGGAATAAGTCTTATGCTTCTATATTAAAATTAAAAAACTTTATTTCACACTTTATTTCTTTTAACTTTTACTTGCGTAAAAAGCATCATGTATGCCATTTATTTTTGTGTAAAAAGCAACATATATGTAAAAATTAAACAGTTATGGTTTTGACCAGGGTACGCAAACCATTTTTAATACCGCAACTACTTTTTTTTCAATATTGGTAATACTGATTAATTACCTTTATTTATGTAAAAAATAAATATTTTTTGTTTCATTCACCCTGTGTCAAATTGTTAAATTAAGAATATAGGAGCCTAAAAAGAATTTAGTATCTATTGAACTAACACCCAAACAATTCTTAATTCAACACTTGTTGATTTCATCATAAGTAAAGTGTGATAAAATGTGACTAGTATAACAGGTGTAATCTATTTGATGGACACTTTATCAAGGCAACTTTCCACTTACCTAAGGGAATGGAAATGGAAAGCAAAAACTAATCACGTGAGCATAATTAATCAATTAAAATTAATCACGTGAGCATAATTAATCAATTAAAATTAATCACGTGAGCATATGTAGTTAAAGTTTTAATTCTCATGCAGCAAAGCTACGCATGCTCCCGCGATAATTTTTCCTTTTTCTTTTCTTTACCCTAGGCAAATGGACTTAACTTTGTCATTACTACCTTCAGTAATTATTGGCAGCACAGTAACTTAGAATCGAAAATTCAGAAAAGATCATTCTGTAGACATTTTATGCCAATATACATTCATATATTGTCGATAACTCAATAAATTATTCAATGTTAAGCTGAACTTAATAACTCTCAGTTTCTGCAATTAAAATTCATTAATCATTTTTTCTTCATTTGTGCATCTTCATAGCACTTTTTTATAACAATGTTTTAGTTTGCATTTAGAAATAATTTCCAAGCCTTTACAAAGAAACAAGCTGTTATGATCAGTTGAGGTGTAAATTTTGCACATCAACAGATATTTACTCGCAGGGTTAAAAATCTTTAGCAACCACGCAAGAAAAAATTACAGAAAATGATCCAAAACACGTTGTAATTGGATTGACATTTGCAGTACCTTTCCTGAACTGAAACAGATGTTTTGAACCCTGCACTTTCATCACTTAATTATAACAAATTTATTCGGTGAGCACAATTGTGTATAAAGTGTACTAGTATCACTAGTTGCTTTGATCACCACATCCAACAATGTTGCAAATGTTTATTAAATCAATCATAACGTTTAGTCATGTTTGAAACATTAAACATGTATAAATAATTAGAGAATTTAAAGTGAATCGAAAAATTAAACAAACAACCTGCAGTGAAAACGATAAGGTAACCAAAAGATATTAAATAAAACTTCCATTATTCAAAGAATGTTATACCAAAGTTAGTATTCCAGCAAATACTTGTACTATTAGTAGTATTGAAATCGATATTGCATGTTTTAGTTAGGGATCGTATATTAATTACGCAACGCAAAATATATTTAAAAAACTAAAGTAGAATATATTAGGCTCTTTTACGCGGCGATTTTCATTAAACTTAGAAAGCTATTTAGAGTTTTTATATAAATTAAGACTCTGCGAGGATAAACCTTTGTCTTTTTTACTTTGTTTATTGCAAAAGTTTGCGTTAACTTATTTATGGACGATCCTTTTTTAGCTATAGGTTAATTTCCCTTTTATTATTATGTGGTTTTTGATTCTGATATTCTAGTAGTTAAATTAAACTAAAAAAAGCCATTATTTACATCTTTATGGTAATACACCCCGGTTGCCTAGTAACTTGCTTTTTCTTTTTATTAATGATATGATTATTAAAAGTCTTAGCGTAAAGATTTTTAGATGTCTATATCGACAAAAATAATATTGCTAGCTTGTGCGGTAAATTTCAAAGACTTTAAACAAAAAAGAAGCGCTTTCAACAAATATACATTTAACTATACTACTTTTAACCCATTGCCATATTAACTTTACCAACATTACTTGGGGTAACTACTAAATCTAAACTTAAATCTCTCTATTGGCAACATAACCATCGAGCACCCCTTATAATTTTTAGGGACCTTTTTAATTTTTCCAAACGGCTTTTATATGAAATAAAAGCTCTCAATATATACGAGCTAAACTTTTTTAATATTCTATGTTTCATGTATAAATATAAAACCTACTTATTACTTGTTTCTTTTTGTAACTTGTACTTACAGAGATAAAATATATTTTGAGAAATTATAATTTAATTTGGCAACCATTTTCTCAAACTATTTTTTGATAATTTTTAATTTCATTTTATAGACCATTTTTATGAAACTACTAAAGATTTTTCTAAAGAATTTTATTTTTATTCTTATAAAATGATTTTTTAAAAAAAAAAAAAATATATATATACTTGTATACTTTAAAGTTTTTGAAAATCTCATTTTTTTTATCAATGAGCAATTTTTTGAAATTTAATTTGTAATCAATGAAAGTTAATTTGTAATCAAAAATTTAACTAATTTACTTTTTTAATACAAACTTTTATGTATTTTATCAAAAAGCAATTATTTTGTTCTTTATTACAAATATATATATATATATATATATATATATATATATATATATATATATATATATATATATATATATATATATATATATATATGTATATGTATAATAAAAAATAAAAGAACTTATTATAAAAAGCATTAAAATGATAGATAAAAATAAAATAAACCTGGTTGCATTATAAACTTGAGGCACCAAACACAAGTCAACCATGGTTATCTAAAAAAAAAAAATTATTTAAAGGTTTAAACGTTTTGTTAAATGGTACAACTTACTCACGTTCTTCATTAATTCTCTGGAAAAGGTAACCCTGATGGAAGTTAATAAAAATTGTTAAATTACAATATAATATTAAAAACAACTAATTGAATCTTGTAAATCCTTAGCAATAATTTTTATTCACACTGTACACACAAAAATTATATCTATTATACACACTAGAAGCTGAAAAAGAAATTGCGGTAATGCAACAGTTACCATGGTAATTTTTGTGATGATTAGGAAAAAAATTATAGTAAGACTGTAGTAATAGGCCTGATTATAACGCAGTAGCGGCTACAGATCTTTAGAAATTTCCATAATAACACTTTTTTTTAAATTCTTTTAAGTAATATGCACAACATATATTTTTACTTGAGATTGAATAAAGAATTAACAATGAATATTATAATGACCAATTTAGTCACAACTAAATATTTATCGTGATAAATTTTAAAATACACAAAAAGCGGTCATCAAGTAGTAAACAAGTCAACATGTAGAAACCAAAACAAGAAAAGTACCAAGCAATATATATGCAGAATGGGTTCATTTAGTTAATCAATTTAACTGCACTTCCTTGCAGCAGCAAGGTATAAGATAGTTTATATATACTGAAGCCAATAAAAATTACTTAATGTTTTCACGGACGAGTTAATGCGGCGCAATAAACAAATAAAATAAATTTAGGCCGCTTAACTTCAAATTTACTACCAAGTTCTGTATTTTGATTTTGAAAAAAGTGTTGATGTAATTTGCTATGGTTGTTAAACTTTTCAGCATTTTATACAACTTTAATTAAACAAAGCAAATTAAGGTTTTTGATCTGTAATCGCCATGCCATCTATTGCAACTACTGTTGACAAAATCTATTCTAAAGAATCTTTTTTAATTTTTATATAACTTTGCATGTTTTTTTTGCATCCATTTTAATTTTTTCTTTCTTTTTTCCTACACTAGTATTTCCTTCATCACCAGTTATTGCATGTTTTTTATATCAAAACTAGTTAAAGAAATGTTATTATAAGAAATCCATTTATTTTATCTAGCTAAAGCTTCCTATCACAGTATACTTTTACAGTAAAAGAAACATTTGAAAGTGTACAGACAAAGTAATACGAGCAACACACTTTAACTAATTTAACATAAAAGAAAACTTTATTATAAATACCACTAGTCAAAACTCAACTTTTTGATGTTTTTACTTAAATAAAAAAACAAAATAGTTTAGTTTTTTTTACAAAGTATGTTTTATAATAATATTTTAATTATAAGTTTCTAAATAACCAAAACAAAATATCTGGATAATGGATAGTCAAATATAACTATAAACCAGTTACTGAGTGACCAGGTATATAAATATATATAAATATGAACCGGTTACTGAGTGACCAGGTATTGAGATCTGATAATCTAATCTAAACTCTAGCAACATTTAAAAACAATAAATGCATTTTACCTCATCACCATAACAATACTTCCCAGAATGCTTTTCTAACAACTTTTCTAAATCTGAAATATTAAACAAATAATAATTTTATTAATATGCTATTAACATTTAATATACATTTTACCACATATGCATACCATAAGGTAAAAAAGTAACTTGTTTTATCTGCTGGTTTAATTTATAGATAAATTTATTCAATATAAAAACATTTTTTTAACAAACTAAAGCATATGTTTTTATTCTGTTTTTATATTTTATATTTTACCATTATAAGACTTAATAAACCATTTTACCATATTTTACCTATTTAATATATATATAATTTATATTTAATTTACCATATTTTACCTATTTAATATATATTAAATTTATATTTAATAAACCATTTTACCATATTTAACATAATAAACCATATTTTACCATTATAAGACTTAATAAACCACTAAAAGCAAATAATTTTATACTTTTTTTATTCTGAAACTTTTAAGATTATGTTGTATGATTATTTTACTAATAAATCTTTTAGATTTGATAAGCTAACCAATCACAACTAATGGATTTGATGAGCTTATAATAACTAATCATTACTAAGCAGAGTTAAGTTTTCAACATTACCATATAAGGGTACATTACCATATAAGGGCACATTTGTAAATTTTGTCATACTTTAGGCATAATGACATTATATAATTTAATAAAATAACTTATAAATTCATTTAATTTCTCATTTATTTAAAAAAAAAAAATATAATTATATTCAAATATAAAAAAATGGTTATCAAATGATATGAGATGCCACAAACATCAATATATATATATAAATATATATATATATATATATATATATATATATATATATATATATATATATATATATATATATATATATATATATATATATATGTATATATATATGTATATATATATGTATATATGTATATATATATATATGTATATATATATATATGTATATATATATGTATAATGTATATATATATATATATAAATATATATATATATATATATATATATATATATGTATATGTATATGTATATGTATATGTATATGTATATGTATATATGTATATGTATATATGTATATGTATAAATATATATATATATATATATATATATATATATATATATATATATATATATATATATATATATATATATATATATATATATATACATATATATATATATATTAGCTCATTAACTTAGCTCATTAACTTGTCGTGATTTTGACGTCATAAAATTATCTTTATTATTTACTTTTTTTAAATTTAAGGACATTAACTTTTATAACAACTACAATAAAAAAAATTAACTCAAAACAAGTTTATTTTACTAATTAAGAAAAACAAATCTAAAAGTGTGGAATATCTATTTTGTTTTAATCTTTTTTTTTGCTGTAAAATTTAACATTTTTATTATTTTATTATATCACACATTATTATTTAACATAAATTAATTCTTTTCTTTTCTTGACATTTGTATAAATGAATTAAAACATCTAAATTTATTTTTTCCTTATTTCTTAAAATTACAACTTTGCAAAAAATGATTTTTTTACTTTTAAAAAAGTAATAAGGTGGATGTTTGAATGAGAGATTTTTCTTATGACAACAGTTGCCATGGTAACATTCAAAAAAACTGTTTTTCATGGTTACGGGACCCAGGAGTCAAGGAAATTTCAAATGCTTCTCTCAAATCAATTTAATTGGCCCTTAAAATATTTTGGTAAAGTTTCAACATGTTCTGAAAAAAATAAATCAAGATATCATTTCTTAAAGGTAAAAATAAAAACAAAGAAATTCAGCTCGCAAATTTTAAATATTGATTTTATACTTTGAAAAAAAGTTAATTTAGAGTGTATGAAAGTTACACATAAAATGTATTAAACTATTATTTGAAATTTGAACAACAACGATAATTTTTTTATCCAACAGGTCAGTTTTTTTCAGAAATTTGCCATCCAATAACTTTCATTCAGATTGGAATCATCTACAAACATAATTGAAACTTCCTTATAATTTCTAAGTTTTATTGTTTTGATAATGATTTGGCTTTATATAAATGCTGAATCCACCTGAAGAGTATGAGAGCTTTGTATCAAACTTCCTTTTCCGATTTTGTCATAACAACTAAGTTAACTATTTCTGGATTTTAAAACAGACTTTTTTAGGAGAAGAAATTTTTTTTTCTAAAACCTGAACTTGTATTAGCCAACTTGAATTTTTTAAAAAAATAATTAGAAATGTGCCTTTTTTAATAAAGAGTTTTAATCAGGGCTGTGGAGTCCATGTGGAGTCATGGTTACCACCATCAATGTAAGAATACTACTAATCCTGCTGCTCCAAAATTTCATTGAAAAACAGCTAAGGTAGCACTAACAATCAATTTTATTCTTTCACAAAATATATGACATATGCTCCAAAGAACTGAATTCAAAGCTTTATTTTGATTTTGTGTCTTGCCTTTCAAACAACGTTGGAGAAGTTCTGATTCTGATAGCCTGCTAAAAAGATATTTCAATTCATGTCTAAATAAAGATGGTAAATATTTTGATTAATTGTATGTATTAGTACAGTTCACAACACCTTGTTTGTAACAACACTACAAATTTGTTCCGCTTGGACAAAAAACGATGTTGTTGTGACAAAGTTTCACCTTTTCCTAGAATCGAATGAAAGTATATTGCCCATATTTTTAATTTATTAATTTAAATTCTACCTACTAACATCACATTGATTTCAGCATAACTATTTAATTTTAAACAATTATTAAACTTGTGGGAAAAAATGTTTGGTGGTAACAAAATTTGCATTGCAACAAAAGTTGTTCTTTCAAACTAGCTCTTTGAAAATTATCATGCCAAAATTGAAGTTTAGATTTTGGTGATTTACAACTACTGCAAATAGTAGAATTATAAATACAATCTTAAAGCAAATCAATATCAATAATTTTAAAGGTGCGTGCTTTCATTATGTCAGAGGGACTTAGAAATCCTAAAATATAAACTTTTTGTCTGGTTACAATGTTCTGATTTTCAGCTTGGAGAAGAGGACAGTTTGTACTGATCTTAATTTCAGATTTTGCTTTTTTCACAGGAGAAGTAGTAGTGGATTGACATGGGTCAAAAAAATTGAAAAATTATTGATAAGAATGTATATAAAATATATAAAAGTATAAATTTTTGAAAAGTACGGAAATATCTTTTTAAAAACATTTAAAAAAAAAATAATCATATTTTTCAAAAATTTTGATTAACACCCACCTTAACAACCAAAAATTATTACTTGTTGCAAAGAAAAAAAACTCAAGTTATTACTATTACAAGTAAATTACTTTACTAATACTTTTTTTTGTAACAAACAAATATTTAAGTTTCCAAGTATCATTTATTAAAATATATACACAGTTTTGCTTTCACTTGCCTAAAGGCAAAAAAGTTAGACGTACGCTTTATGAATATTTTTGATGCAGTGTTATAAGTAATAACATGTTTACAAAAAATTTATTTTTTTGTAAAAAATATAAAAAGGAGGAAAAAAATTGAGAAAACAAAAATCTAATTTTTTTAAAATAAATATTCTTGCTATTGCGAGATGATAAATAAAAGTTTTTTTTTATATTATGTTTTTTTATAATTTAATTTTTTAAGCCTCGTATAACATCTTTTTTTTTTCCTTTGCTGAACTTTTTTGATGGGAAAGTTAGAATATTAAAAATGAATTTTTACATTTGCGCTATTTACAAATTAATACATTTGTAAATAGCGCAAATATCAATCGTAATTTTTATGCAAACTTTTTATAGTATTAATTACTTCTTTTACCTTACAGCTTAAACATTATCTTTATACTTGTAAATATTAAAATATTAAAAACTATAAAAAATGGCTTAAGTAAAATGGCTTAGCGCATACATTAATGCCACACCTTGTGCTAAGACAAGGTTGATATACTAAAGTATAACTTGATATACTATGGCTGATATACAAGGTCGATATACTAAAGTATAATTTGATATACTATGGCTTTACCATTTAAATTTTTTCAACAAAATTAATGTTATAATACTTAGTACAAACCTTTGAATCCTTTTTCAATTACCCAATGAGCTAAATCCATTTTCTTTTCATCTCCCACAAAGTTCAAAACAGACAAGTTCTAAAAGCATAATGAATATCATTTTTAAAATTATAAAATTAATGTCTGTTTTTTTTTTTTAATTTCCAGCCTTTCAACAAATAATCCAGCCATTGTTATTGGCCTCAATGTATGTGACATGCCAAGTAATTATCAATTATAAAAATAATTTCAAAACTACTATTACAACACTATCTAATCTAACAGTCTTCTGCAACAACAAGCCTAAATTTAAACCTGGTCAGTACAAGTCTACCTGGTTTTGTTTATAATGGGAAAACAAAAAAAAAAAAAGAATTTTACGAAAAAGCATTAAGCAAATAAATATTGCAACTGAACATTGTAAAAAATATAATGGTGTACTCCACTTGATGAAAAACATTTTAAGTAATAAAACAAACTCCTTTACTTTTAAACAGGCACAATTGTATAAGAATTGTGTCTAATAGTTTTTTGAGTCCAACTTATACAAAATTAAGCTTTTCAACATTAAAACCAGGGGTGTGGAGTCGTAAAAAAAAAGTGACAACTCTAACTCCAGTTGTTGAAATTTTTTGAGTACAACTCCGACTCCAACTCCAAAGCAAAATATTTGAAAAATTCTTTGAATTTTTAAAAAAATATTATGCGATAAGTTAAAAAAAAGTTCTTTGAGGTTTAGTATAAATATAAGATTAATTGAATGTTTTATACATGCACGCGCAATACCGAGAAGTTTTACTATTGAATTCGGAGTCGCGATTTTGTTTAGCGACTCCGACTACGCTAAAAATGTTGCAACTCCGCAACTCCGACTCCACAGCCCTGATTAAAACTCTTTATTAAAAAAGGCACATTTCTAATTACTTTTTTTTAAACTTTATATAAGATTACATAACTATTGATATTCAATAAGTAAAAAAATAATAATAATAGAATAGAACTAGTTTTCATTCTCTTCAAAGAATAGAACTAGTTTTCATTCTCCTTAAAACAATAAAAACAACTCCGTTTAAAAAAACACTCATCAAATAAATACAGCTATCTACGAAAATTAAAAAATGACTTAATCATGTTATTTTTTTCTAAATATGAAAATCAACAAAGGGGAAAATTTGAAAAATTGACTTCACAACCAATTTATATAATGCGATTTTTTAGCAATTGAAAACATCAAAAACGAAAATGGAAAATTTTAATTTTTTTTTTTTTTTTGTTTCATTATACAAATATGAATTTATTATTTTAATATTTTGTAATTTATTAAAATATTTATTATGAAGATAAGTTTAACCTCTGCAAAACAATAAAATGGCAAAAATTAAACTATATTAATAAAAGTTAATATCAAAAAAATATTTTTTTTTCTAAAAAAACACTTTTATGAAGTATTACTTGTAGTTAGAAGTATTTGTAGTTGTTTAAAATATTTTAACTAATAATCAAATGCTTATAAAAACAAATAAAAATGCCGGACTAAAGAATAAGTTAAAATACACAACAAACATTTTTGAATGTTTTATTTTGATGTTTCTAGATCAATGTTTACATGCTAATTCTGAAAATCACTTTTGTTTTTATATTGCTATAAGTTGTGGAGACTGTTAATAGTGTTAAAAAACAAAAGCATCGTTTTTTGTCCAAGCGGAACAAATTTGTTACAAACAAGGTGTTGTGAACTGTACTAATACATACAATTAATCAAAATATTTACCATCTGTATTTAGACATAAAATAAAAATATTTTATATTAACTATTGTCCATGTTTTAACTAACAGCTACTAGATTAGAATGAGTGAAGTTAAATTGATAATGTAAATAGTGCAATTTGGAAGGCATTCTGCAGCCCATCCAAAAAACAAGTAGTTCTTCAACCATGTCTTTGTAGTTTTTAATCTTGTTGTTTCCCAAAAAATCAAAAATAACTTACCTGAATACATTTCAGGCTCTTTTTTCATTTTCTATCACTTTGTTTAAAAACTTTCTGATGGGAACACCTGCTTTATATTGGGGTCTTGTAAATACAACAGGTCAAAATTTGGCATCTGATAGTTAAGGAAAGAACTCCTTAAATTATTTTCCACTGTTCACAGGAGAAATATGGCATTAGTTACTTAAGCAACATTATTCACCTTTTAAACCCTTGGCTGCAAATCTTTTTATTCATTCTGTTTCCTTTGGAGATTTCAAGTTTCTCTGCTGTTCCATAAAAACAAGAAACAAGGATACTTAAAGAATTCCTTTGCAATTCAAAAAGAAAACCAAAAATTTTAAATTCTTCACAACATCTCAATTGTAGAAACCATAGTGGATCTTTTGCTGCAAAATCTTAACATTATTGCAGTTTTCATTTAAGTTTACACTGCGTTTGGTATGAAAAAATTTTGATTTTTGAGGTCAAGTGTTAAACCTTTGGCTATTGGCTAGGATGAAGTGAGATACCAATTAGCAAAATTACCAAAAAGCGAAGAGTTTGGTAGTTGTAAAGTATTGTACATAGAATGTATGCCTTGTCTGTATTTGGTAATTTTCTCATTTTCTTGCACTTCCATATAATCATCATATTTCTATATTGACTTGATATGTAGTTGATAGAACTTGAATCGGTATATGTAAATATAACTACAAATATTCACTATGCAAAAATAGCAGTCATTCAAGTGATTTCCTGGTTTTGTAAATTATGGCAATGCAACTTGCATTTTTTATTTGGTACATCTTAACTATCTTTCCAATATTAATTTACAACAGCCACAGATAACATGAGGAACATTGCCTAGCATTGATATCCCAACAAACATCTCAAAACACTTCTTGAAAGCTTGGTATTAGTCTTTATCCCTTGAAATTACAAATTTTAACTGAGCAGGTCTGATATAACATCCAAAAACATAACAGGTCACTGATAATCTAAAGTGTTTAGAAGCCATTATATAAGTTTATATTACATAACAATTTTTCCAAAAAATTAGGAAACAAATTGTAATAACTATATAATTAACTAAAAAAAATCATTCATTTGAACAAACCAGGGAATTCCGTTCCAGCCAGATTTTATGAACTTTAGGTCATTCGGTTCCTGCCGGAATGAAAAATTATAAGGCCTGAATGCCAGATTTTTTTTACGCTTAATTTTTAAGACATTTGATACAGACAGTGTAAATTGAATCAAAAAATCTTTGTCCTACAGGCTAATAAAGAAATATAGGTAAAACTAGGTAAAAAATAAAAAATTGATAACAAACACTATGTAATTATATTTGCAGTAATGAATTATGATAAATGATTTTTAGAAGATTAGGAATATTAAGGTGCAAAAAGAGTTGCTATCCAGTTTTGGGCAACAAACAAGCTCTTTTTTCATTAAAAATGTTACCTGCCTCTGAGAATAGTATAGTCTTATATTAAATATTACTTAAATTTTAAACAATTAAAAAGTATAGAATGCTTAATATAGAAAATATTTTAACTTTAATCTAAATGAAAAAATAGAGAAAAAAAGAAATAATTTTAAATATAAATATATATATATATATATATATATATATATATATATATATATATATTTATATATATATATATATATATATATATATATATATATATATATATATATATATATATATATATATATATATATATATATATATATATATATATATATATATATATATATATACATTATAGGTTATAAACATATATTATGTAACCACTATGCTGAGGTGCAGGCTTTCACTTTCAATCTTGAAGGTAAAAAACTACATTAGGGGTTGTCCATAAAATACGTACACTTTTATTTCAACCCTTACCAAATCCCCATGCATTTAGCTATACGCTTTTTTGAGTACCCCTCACCTTCGTAAAAGTACCTACACTTTTAACCTAACTACCTAAACATTATGATATTTATTATATTATGTTATACGTTATGATATTTTTTTTAATTTAGTCTCCTTACATTTGTAATTGACCACTTGCCCCCTATCTCATATACACCATTTGCAACCCCCTCTATTCATCCAAGACTAAGTGCTTCATGGACAATCCCTATATATAACTCTCGTTCCGGCTGGAATTTTATTAACAACTCAAGCAAATCCAGTTCTGGCCGGAATTCAAAATTTCCAATCTGGTACACCCCTAATATTCACTTTATATTTGTAAGTTTGAACTGTTTCATTATAGTTAACATGAGTTAAAATAAATTTATAAAATATGAATTAAAATAAATTTACTTGCACAGGTTGTATATCAGCTGCAATCAATAATGCCATAGCTCTAACTTCAGAGCGCTTAACAGGATCTTTGCAAGGTAAGAGAGGGTGAATTTCGGGATAAACTTCATCTAAGTACTCCATTATAGCAAGAGATTGACATAACTTTTGACCGTCAATTACTAGAAGGGGAACAAACCCTTGAGAATTAATACTTCGATAATCATCACTTTTCTAAAAAGTTAATAAAACCAACCATTTCACATAACATCGTCATGAAGACAAAATCTCTTATTTTTTTTTTTATAAATAAATATATATTTTGATAAAAATAAAACAAACATAAATTAAATTACTTTTTATATTAAATAATTAAATAACTATTTCTGTCCTTGCAACTTAAAAGTTATACTCAAGTTTAACAGTACCTGTTCTCCCTTTAACAAATTGATTGCTTTGTATTCATATTCCACACCTTTTAGTGCTAATGCTAAAAGAATGATGGAGTTAACATCAAAATTTAATTCAAAATTTTTCAGAAAATCAGTTACTTCAGAAATCCTAAGTTACTGAAGACAAACTGTAGAAACATCAATTACAATCTCTCTCTCTCTCTCTCTCTCTCTCTCTCTCTCTCTCTCTATATATATATATATATATATATATATATATATATATATATATATACAAATAGTATTGCTTACTAAGGTAAGCAATCTGACGTCATACTGAAATAGCCTGACTCGCAGTAGAGTGGTATTACATCGACTGAGGGTTTGGGATGGGGAAGCAATCATTTTATTCATCATTCTTCATTTTTTCTTCTTCTTTTTCGAAAAAAACGGTATAGCTTAAGGTAAGCAGAAAAAGTGAGCAAATGCTTATCAAAACACACTTTAGTAAGTGTATATATATATATATATATATATATACATATAATATATAACAAGGGCTCTTTCAGACCATTGGCATTTGCATTCCCTTAATCCAATCCTTGATAAACCTCTAAAAAATCCATTTATACTAAAATACCAATTTCAAAACTTTGAAATTGTATTTCAAAAAAGTAATTATGAGGATTCTGAAGTAACTGATTTAAATATAAGAAATACTTTCAAAATATCCAAACCGATTCTTACTCTCCATGAGCAACTACTTCTAAAATATGAATACAATACTGGAATCTAAATACAAATATTTATCCAATAAAAAACATGCACATTAAAACAAATTAATTTTGTGTATGAATGTGTAGGTATATATACACATATATACAGAAATACTAAAAAAAAAAGGTCTTGAGACTTTAGTCGTCTCAAGACTCATATTTAACTGTCTTGGTCTTGAAATTAAATTAAAGTTAATCTTGAAGCTTAGAATCTTGGTGTTAATCTTGAAAGCCTGGAATAGGCCTTGGTCATGTAATTTACACTCTGTCAAAAAAGTTTTCATCCACCTATTTTGTACATTTTTCAGACGTGAACTTTTTATTCAGCAAAGATATAAGTACAATTTCAACTAAATTATATCAGTTAACCATTCAAGAAGTATTGTATAAAAAGATTTTACAAAATAATAAATAAAAAATAAAATACAGCATTTTAAAATAAACAATGTCCGTTTTAGCGACAAAAAAGTTTTCATCCAACCTGCACTTCAACTTCAATTTGTTATTAAATCAGTATTAAAGTAACATTTTAAAAATATAAATTTTTGTATTATTTTTTCTTTATATGAGTTTTTCATATTTTTTATTTGTGTTAGATTATTAACAAAAAATGAGAGTTGCAGAGGAAAGGAGATCGGTTATTGTTAGACTGTGGAAGGAGGGAAAATCACAGCAAAAAATAGGAGAAATAGTAAAGAAATCACGTGCAACTGTGCAGTAAATTATCAAGAAATACCAAACCATCAAAAAAATTGCTGGTAAGCCACGAACAGGACGTCCAAAAAAATTTCAATTATTGCATCAATGAGCTATTTTGAGAGTCATCCAAAATCCTAAAATAAGTGCTCTGAAACTTGCTGGAATGCTGCAAAATGATTACAATTTGAAAGTGGACCTTGAAACTGTTAGAATAATCATAAGAAGAGCTGGATACAATAGTAGAGTACCATTGAAAAAGCCCTACATTAGCAAAGTCAACAAAGCCAAACGACTTTGCGAAACTTTATATTAATGAACCACAAACATTCTGGGAAATGGTCCTTTTCAGCGATGAGTCAAAATTTAATGTGTTTTCATCATATGGAAGAGTTAAAGTTTGGAGAAAACTAAGTGAAGCATTTAAAAAACAAAAAGTGTTTTAGTGTGGGGGTGTATGAGAGCTTCAGGTGTGGGTAACTTGGTTTTCATTGATGGAAATATGGATCAAAATGTGTATTTAAACATTTAAAAAATAATCTGGTAGAAAGTGCCTAAAAATTGGGACTTACTAGGTTATTTATTTTTCAGTAAGATAATGATCCAAAATATACAGCTAAACATGTCAAGGAATGGCTTATATTTAAAATAGCTGAGCTACTTCATACACCCCCGTAATCTCAAGATTTGAATCCTATCAAACATCTGTGGGATGAATTAGGTAGAAGAATTAGCATCCACGATGTAAGGAATAATCAACAACTAGGATTAGTAATTATGAAAGAGTGGGACTTCATCATTCCTGAAATTACCAAAAAATTAGTTGGTTTTATGAAAAACAGACTACACGAAGTAATAAAAGCTCGTGGTGGAAACACAAGTTATTAAAACACTAACAAATTGCGTTCGGATAACAATTTTATTTTATTTTTGTAAAGAGGTTGAAAACTTTTTTGGGACAAAAATGTCTATCTTTCATTCCAAAATGCTGTATTTTATTTGTTACTCATTACTTTAAAAAAATGTTTTTGTAAAATATTTCTTAAATGTTTAAATGATATAATTTAGTTTTTATCATGCTTACATCTGCTAAATAAAAATTTATTGCATTTTTAAAATGTGTAAGATAGGTGGATAAAAACTTTTTTGACAAAGTGTATATACATACATACATACATACATACATACATACATACATACATACATACATACATACATACATACATACATACATACATATATATATATATATATATATATATATATATATATATATATATATATATATATATATATATATAAATATATATATATATATATATATATATATATATATATATATACACAAAATTAAAAACAAAATACACAAAAAGGTAATATTGGGTAACTTTAAACTTTGTATATTTTTTTAAGTGAAACATTTTTGATCAACTATAGATAATGAAAGACTTTGAACAGCTTGAATGATAGTTTTTAATAAAAGTCAACATTAATGAAATCTGGTAAGGTATCCAACTTAGTCCGTAGCAGTTATGTAAACACTAATATAATGTAAATAAACTTAAAATGTGGTTTTCTGCATGTAAAATAATTATTAGGTCTTTAAATTTTAACAAATAAACTTATTAATTAAATAAGTTAAATCTATTATTTTTGTTATCATTATAACATTGTTTAACAATATTAGCATAATTAAGGTTTAGGTTGCACTTGTAACAGTTTATACATTAAAAATTGAAGGAAAAAATCCAAATCAGAAGAGTTTACTTCATTTATTTAAGAGACAGAGCCTGAAGCTTAGCCCATAGATAAGATTAGATTTAAGATTTTGAAGAAAGACATAAGTTTATTTGAAGCTTTTAAAGGTAAAACATTTTGAAGCTTAAAATTTAATTCAACATAAGTAGAATTCAAACAAATGTTTTCAGCTATAGGTTGCTTGCAACAACAAAAAAAATAAATAAATTGGGCAATGACCTTTTACATTTTAATTTTAATGTGTCAGTTGTCATTGAAAAAAACGTAGCTTAAAAATAAAATTTCTGTTAAAAACTTGTTTCTTTAATTTAAAAGAACTCAAACCTTGTCATCTTTGTTGCTGTAATATTAAAAAGAACTCAACACACACCATCTTTGTTGCTGTAATATTAAAAAGAACTCAACACACACCATCTTTGTTGCTGTAATATCAAAAAGAACTCAACTCACGCCATCTTTGTTGCTGTAATATTAAAAAGAACTCAACTCACGCCATCTTTGTTGCTGTAATATCAAAAAGAACTCAACTCACGCCATCTTTGTTGCTGTAATATTAAAAAGAACTCAACTCACGCCATCTTTGTTGCTGTAATATCAAAAAGAACTCAACTCACGCCATCTTTGTTGCTGTAATATCAAAAAGAACTCAACTTACGCCATCTTTGTTGCTGTAATATTAAAAAGAACTCAACTCACACCATCTTTGTTGCTGTAATATCAAAAAGAAGTTATTCTTGAAATTATTCAGGTAAAATCCAAATATAAAATTGATCTGAGTAAATTAATCATAGGAATAGTTTTTAAAAATTCAAACAAATTTAAAATTAATTATGATATCATAAAAAAAAAAACTAAAACTCATGCTGGATAAACATTTTTTATGTAATTTAACTTCCTAAGTTTAAAAGGACCACTAAAAGCAGCAGGAGGAGGCTACTATTTTTTCAAACTTTTTATTGTAGTTACAAACCTCTCTTAACTCTTTAACTTTGAAACATGAACCTTGATAAAAAGGGAGTTGTCTGAAGCAATAGATTGAGCACAGTATTACCAAGGGATTAAACTTATAGGAACTTTTTAGTTACAAAGTGAACACTGTACCACTAAACCACTACTGGTTATATATATATATATATATATATATATATATATATATATATATATATATATATATATATATATATATATATATATATATATATATATATATATATATATATATATGTATATATATATATATATATATATATATATATATATATATACATATATAAATATATGAATATATATATATATATATATATATATATATATATATATATATATATATATATATATATATTATAACCAGTAGTGGTTTAGTGGTACAGTGTTCACTTTGTAACTAAAAATATATATATATATATATCAGGGGCTTTTCTAAGAAAATAATTTGAGCGACGGTACATATTGCTAGGTATTATTAGGCCTGTGTCAGCGCCTACCATAAGGAAATTTGGGAGGAAATATTGGTATATGTAGGTACTTTTAAAAAAAAAATAATAATAATTTTTCAAATATTTTAATATATATTCTTTGCGAAAAAATGGCTTGGACAGGAATGGCGTGCAATTGAACACTATTGCTGACCATGCGAATGTTTTTTTTTTACAACTTGACCATGACTGTTTAGATGATTAAAATATTTCAGAAATGCGCTGAAAAAGAAAGAATAACCTAAACTTGATCACAGAAGAAAATTACAAAAAAATAAAAATAACTAAAGAAAAGAGAAAACAATTCCTTTGAAAAAAAATAAATAAAATAAGCACTAAAATAAAACTTAAAAAAACTAAAATTCAAATCGAAAATTATTTTTTATGTTTTTAATTGCATTTGAAATAAATCTTGTACAACGTTTTTTGAAAGATACACAAAACATTTTTACATTACATAATAAATTACTTCTAATCATTGTTTAATAAATTAACTAATCTTATCTAAATTATAAAAAAGTTTTATATAGAACTTTTTAAAATTGTATAAATATTTATTTTTATTATAAAATATAATTTAAATTTAAATTAAATTTTATTATTAAATATAATTTCAAGTAACTTAAGAAAAATCTTTTAAAATATAATCATTTAAAAAACTTTTAAAAAGACATGGAAAATTAGTTTCCAACATTTAAACTTATCATAAAAAATACATTCCTACACAAAAAAATGATGCCCTCTCACAATTTTGTTGCTCTATAACTATAAACGGACCCTCTTTTAAGGAACTACATGAATCTCTTTGCCACCCTGGAATCACCAGAATGTATCATTTTATAAAATCAAAAAATCTGCTTTTTTCAATTGATGATGTAAAAAAAAACATTTCTTCATGTCAAATTTGTGCTGAATTAAATCCTAAATACTATGTAAGCAATTTTAACCACACCTTAATAAAATCTACTCAACCTTTTGAGCGACTATGCATGGATTTTAAAGGACCTATTTTGTCTTCATCTAGCAACAATTTTTTTTTAACAGTTGTTGATGAGTTTTCAAGATTTTCCTTTGTATTTCCTGGTCATGATATCTCTACTTCAACCGTTATTAAATGCTTAACTCAACTTTTCACTTTATTTGGTATGCCAGCTTATATACATTTAGATCGAGGCACTTGTTTCATGTCTAAAGAGCTCCGCAATTTTCTCAATTCTAGTGGTGTCACTAGAATTGAGAAAATTGTAAAACTACTCCTTATAATCCTCAGGGCAATGGTCAGTGTGAAAGTACAATGGCATAATTTGGAAAGGAATTTCACTTGCTCTCAAATCAAAGAATTTATCTACCATGAACTGGGAACATGTTTTACCCGATGTCCTTTATTCGATGCGTTCCTTTCTTTGCACTGCTACTAATGCTACACCTCATGAACGATTATTTAGATTCAGTTCTTCTAATGGACACTCTGTTCCTACATGGCTAACTAATTTGGTCCTGTATTGCTTAAAAGGCATGTTCAACACAGCAAATATGAAACTCTGGTAGAAGAGATTGAGCTTTTAGAGGTTTATAGTAAATATTCTCATGTAAGAATGCTTGATGGACATGAGACCACTGTTGCTACAAGACATCTTGCACCAACAGCTGATATAATCAGTAATAATGACGGAAATAATAATTCCAAAAATAACTCCAATGAATTTAATACAATTCCTTCACCTGAGCCTCTCCATCTGAAAAGATCTCAAAACTTTTCTACTCTCTCTCTCCAACAAATCCTAATGGAATTTCTTTTGAAGAATCAGTCTCTCGTTGTTCAGGAAGATCCCGGAATCTTCCTAAATATTTAAATAACTATATTTGAACAATTTGAACTTACTTTTTTTGTTTATTTTAGTATGGTAGAATGTGCTGATTCTTATAATTATTATTATCCTTGTTGAGTTTAATTATGTGTATACCAAAACTAACCTGTTTGTTTATTTTAGTTTACATATTATTATATGAAGAATAAAGCTTTTTATGTTGGCTTAGAATTAATTATAGACTATTTAATTTACTACACTACAGTATATATATATATATATACATATATATATATATATATATATATATATATATATATATATCTTATACTGCTGATTTAGGTGAGTAGTGTGATATCATACTGAAATATTTGTTTTTTTCTTCTTTTTCTAAAAAAGTATTGATTTAGATAAGCAAAAAAAGTGAGCAAATGCTTACATAAATATGCTATAGTAGATATAATATAAATACACACACATACACCCACATACATTGTTTGTTTTTTTCTAAATTACTCATTCAAATTTTTAGGTGAAATAAAAAATCATAAACATATTTACTGGTGAAATTAAAAAACAAAGTAAAAAAATAATAACTAGGAGAATCGGAAATTAGATATTATAACATAGTATATTATGAAATAAATTATAATAAAATATCTGAATAGAAAATACCCAGATCTTCTGGTAAAAAGTTGCCACCCCTCTCCCATTAATTAAATAAAAAAATGGCATTATGAAAATCAGTCCAAGCCACATGTAATGTAAAAATATGGCCATATAACTTAAAAAATATATGTTCTCAATTATTCAAATATTTTTTAAGAATAAGTTTATAAAAAATAGAGTTTACATTTAAATCTTGAACTGTTTACATCCAATATCCTTCAGTGTGCTAGTAAATCAACTTAAAATATGACGTTATGGGAGAGTGAAAACAATTTTTACAACCAGATGTCCATTTGGTACTAAACTGTTTTGCAGAGCAGGACTGAGTATTGCGATATTACATCATGCATTAAGCAAAAATATCACCTTATTGCTATTTTACATTTTTTTCAATTTTACATGTAAATTTTCATTATTATGGTTAAATAAATAAGTATATGTATGAATAAGATAATTAAAAAAAAGTGTTATTGTTTTTTGTTTTGTTTATTTGATTAAGTTAAGGCGATTGATTATTTATTAACTGTGTGCAAATGTATTTTGCACAAGTTATTCATGCCTGGAAGTTAGCTGTCTTTAACATTAAAAAATGCTTTAACATTAAAAAAATCCGCCCCTGATGAGTTGCAAAAGCTATTTTAAAAAATGCTCTGATTATGTAAATCACATTATTTGTATATAAAAATAACATTATTTTAGTTCTAACAAAATTATTCAACAATAATGTGTCTGTATCATCTGTATGAGTAAGATCTTTAAAGTATATACATAAAGCATGTTCATGTATGGATCATTCTCTAAAAAAGTAGCAATATATTGTCCCCAATATATACAATATATTTTTTTTTTCAAGTTAATACAATTTTACTTTAAACTTGTGCAAATAACTCGAAATAACTCAACTCGTTTCTTCGCGCAGCGGCCTTGTTCGTCAAGGTTCGTGTTTCAGAGTTATAGAGTTGAGAGAGGGTTATAGCCACAAAATAAGTAGCCTCCTCGTCTGTAGTGGCCTTCTCGGCCTTGAGGAGGTGAAGTAAAATAAAATAAAAAAATAAAAAAAAAATAACAAATTTACAGCTTATACAATGTTAAACTGATGAAAACCAAGCAGCAGAAGTTCTCTATGTTGCTGTCCTAGCTGAACTATCAGACATTTTTATTAATGAGTAATAGTGAGGTAATTTTTGGTGTAGTTGTTTAGTGTTGATAAGTGTTGAAGTTTTAAAGTTGAATTTGTTAGTTTTAGTGTGTCACATCTTTGGCAAACATACTCAGGGTAAATAATTTTACTTTTTTATAAGCAATACTTTTGCTTAATAGCAATTACCAAGGCATATTTACTCCAAGGAGAACAGAGTCCTAACATCAATACAAAACACTTCTTTTAGAGTTTCTTCTTTAATTTGTCACGTCTGTGGATGTCACATCTGTGGAGTACAGAAAACAACAGACGTGACACAGGTGGAACAGACATGACCACAAATGACAATTTTACCTGTACATAAATTTTTTTAATGCCTAATTATAGCATTTTTACTATTTTAAAACTTTGCTCATATAGCCAATTAATTATTTTTGAAAAGATATAATTTTTTATCCAGATAGTTAGATTTTTTTCGTTACTTACAGTTAACGAAAATGGGAAAGAACTAGAGTATTGAAAAAACTAAGTATGAGGAAGGTGAGGGAGAAGATGAAAGCTGAAAACCCAGACAAGTATGAAGAACAAAAACGGAAAGATAAAGAAAGAAAAAAGCAACACGAAAGAAAATTCATGAAATTTCAGAAAAGGATAAAAGACCAGTTAAAAAAGGTTGGAAAGTAAGGACCAAGAGAAGTCGGGAAATGAAAAAGAAGAGACAGCAACTTATTAAAAATTTGTCTACACCACCTAAAAGTCCAACTGTAAATATTCCTATCAACAATGAAACAGGCATTAATGTACTTCCTGGTCCCAGTCAGAAATCTAGTTCCAGAAAAAGAAGCGGGCTAAAAGTTCGTAGAAAATATAAAGATGGGTTAAAAAAAAAAATCCAAAAAATAAAAGAAAAAAACAATTTGTTAAAGCAAAGAGATCAAAAATAAAAACAAAAATTGTACAGACTGCTTATGCAAAAGATAATACTCCTTAAAAGGTGGTTTAAAAAATCTCTAGTGGTTCGAAATGCTTGAAGGAAGTAAAGAAAATCTTGCTTTTAGCGAAGTGTTTAAGACAAAAATACAATCAATTTTTTCTCCTGAGAGTTGTATTGACAAAAAAAGGATTTTGCCAGGGTATTAAGTGGAAAGATAATAAAGAAGTACAGATTTCAAAGAAGCCTTAACAATCTTACTTCTAGATATATCTTACCATACAACTTGAATCAGCCCTCTAATGTACTGAGACAATTTAAAATGGAAGTTGAGAACTTTTTAGAAAAAGATAGTTCTAGTATGCTTACTGCTGGGAAAAAAAAAACAATATCAAGAAACCAAGTGAAAAAACAGAACAGACTATTAAATGATACAATGTTGAATTTGTAGAATAAGTTCAAAAAAACAACTGAGTTCAAGTCAACCTCTTATAGTACATTTTGCAAATTGAGACCCTTTTGGGTTGTTCAACTAGACTTTTGTAAACGAGATACTTGTCTTTGTACTGACCATGAGAATTTTTCTTTGATTCTTGAAAAGTTGTATAGCTTTAAGATGTTGGCATATAAATATCCTACTGACTTGCTAAAAAGTATAATATGTGACAGCGAGCTGAGAGAATCATGCCTGGAAAGGAAATGAGGAGTGTGCCTTTTAAACAAAAAATAGTTTGTAAGAATTTGAGAATGGTATAAATGAAAAAGTAACATTTCCATAATGGTCTAAAAAAAGTGTTAAACTCGCGGTAAAAGATAAAATGAAGACATGTTTTAAATTTATATAAAAAGAATTAACATTACCTAAAAATTTTTTTGCATTTTGATTATGTTAATAAATGTTAATACATGCCTCATAAACTTTTTCAGTAAGTTGTTCAACTTACTGAAAAAGTTTATGAGGCATGTATGCAATATAAAACACCAGTACAAAGCTAGATCAGATATAAAAAATAACTTAAGGGCGTAGGGATATATTCATTCATTGTGATTGCGTAGGCATATATTCATTCATTGTGATTTTTTGGAAAATTACAATTGCAAATACTCAAAAGAAATCCAATCACTCAACTTTGGTGGACCAAGAAACCAAGTATCAATCCATAGAATTGTGGCATACTATTGTAGTATTTCTGGAAAAAAAATAAAGGCAAAATCTTTATCTTAAGACACTTACCATTCTAAAGCATTTGCTAATTTACTTACTAATAATACTTGAAATTTTGTAAAACTTGTACCATGTACTATTTTATGTCAACTATTAAAAACTGTTAATTAAAGATGGTTATATTTTTTGTAAATTACCTGACAGACACTTATATCTATTACAGCATAAAACAATACTATTCATGTCACGTATGTGGTAAATTTGTCACGTATGTGGATTACGCTAAAAGTTTATAATTTTTTTTTTTTGTAAAGTGACTTTTAATGAGTTGTGCAGATACTTACAAATGATTAAGTATATTCAAAGCTATAACAGCAAAAAATTTGGTTTAGAAAATTTAATATTTAGATTTTATAAAAATATTTATTGAAAATGTTACTTTTCAGGAGAATAAACCGTATATGCTTAATAGCATCATTGACTTCATCAACAGCCTAGTAAACTGTATTTTACATATATCAACTTCTTAGTCAACATAGAAATACTCTTTTTACATAACATAGAAAACATAAAAAAACTCTTTTTACATGACCTAAATTATCTGTCTTTTTTGTAGTATTGAGATCAATTCAGTTCACCTCTAGGTTTTTTGAATTGCTAATTGATAGGTAGATAAAAATACTAGATGTAAAGCAAAATAATCTAACACTGTAAAACATAGACACTTTAAGTGTATAAAACATAGACACTTTAAGTGCAAAATAGACACTTTAAGTGTATCAATGAATTTATGACTTGCTTTAACACCAAAACTTGATGTTTTGTATGAAGGGTTAAAATTAGAGTAGAGGTCATAGCCTTTTTCCATTAAAATTGAGATGATTATTTTATTCAAAGCAGTTAGAAACACTGAAGAACAATGATGTCTTTCATAAATAACTACTCTCATATCTTTAGCTTGTATAACTTTTATAAAGCTACATTTCAAAATTTGTAGTGTGATATTTTCATAGCAATATGGTGACATTTTCTGTCTATGAAGTATCTACAAGTTCACTGTAACTATTACCAACAGTACAGTTAATTTAGTATAAATTATAGGCATAATAACCAAGAAATAATACTCCCAGAAAGTGTTCTCTTTCAGTTTAAAAACTTGATGTGTAAAAATTACTAAATCTAGTTAACCCAGCATATTGCAGTTATTCCATGAACATTCATATGTTATAATAATTATACTTTAATGCATTACTGAAGTTAATTTGTTAATTTCTTTGTGAATTAATTAATTATACACAGTATATATTGAATTAACACTCCTAATTTTACCTCTAACTTTACATCTCAAGTAGATTTAAAAAATTTAGATTTAGAAATAAGGCCTGGTGTAGACTTACCAGCCTAATTCTAAAAGCTTATAACTCTTAGAATTAGGCAGGTAAGTTTTAGTTCATAAGTTTGACAACAGCCACATTTATTTTAATTCCAATAACAATAGTTTATATTAAACCAAGACCCTCAAGATTTTTAATAACTCATAATTTATTTGGAAGAATATTGAAAACTGCTTAAGTTGCAGGAGATTTAGAAATGAGGTTAAATTAAGATCTGATGCTCTGCCTCAGGTGGTTGCTCTCTTAATAGTTAGTGGTAATCAACTACTCTTCAAGAGCGGTAAAGAAGCAATTCACAATAACAAGTATTAATATACACTTGCCATTTAAGTTCTTAAACAAATCGAAAATATTCATATAAAATTTCATGGTTTAAAAAATATATATTATTTACCATAGTTATTTTCAAAGAAAAGGCAGGAGAACACAATTCACCAGTTAATCAAATATTATTGATTACACAAACATTAAAAAAACACGAGGGTTTATTAAATTTATTATCCAGCGGATTATTTTATGCAGGGGGTGTCAACTTTTTTTTGATTCGTTATGTTTTAATTGCTTAATTCACTAGGCCTTAGTTGTTAACTAAGTAAACAATTTTTGCGTTTTTGAATCATAAATCTTTTTCGTAAGAATGAAACCTTTTTTAGCAAAATACCATCATTTTCGATTTTTTCTGCAAGTTCTGAGCAATCATATTTTCCGAAATTAAATTTAAAAAGCTGCCAAATTTTTTATTGTAAGTTGGGATTTCCCCTGCGGTCTAGATTGGCAATTTAGGCCGCATCCCAGTGGGCACAGGACATAAAAAAACGTCTTTTGAACGTCTTTTAAACGTATCGATGGTCTTTTGAACATCTTTTGAACGTATTGGATGTCTTTTGAACGTTCAAAAGACGTCTTTATTTATGTCCCGTGCCCACTGGGATGCAGGTCTATCCATTTCTTTCATCCCGTTGCTCAATTTCTATGTTCTATGGATGTAAACTTGCATGTTAACCTTTAGTGAAAGAAACAAATGTTTACACTGCTGTAAAAAAATGAAATATTGCTTGATGTCTTGACCCATAAAAATCTCTTAGGAATATTGATGTACTATCGTGGGTGGTTACTGGGATATAAGTCTCTAAATCTAGTTACACCGTCCGTGGAAGAAAAGCCATTTATAAAATTTTGTATTAAATTGCATTAAAATTTAATGGAATTTAATGCAAAATTGCTGAAAAAAGTGAATAAAATTTTAAAAAGGAAAATGGTATCTATGATAGATTTAAAAATTTAATCCATGTTGGATTTAAAAATGGATTATTTTACACATCTAAAAGATTTTGAAGATATACAATATTGAAGGTATGCAATATAGAAGAGCCATTAAAGGCAAAAGTGCTTTTTTTTCTCAACTAAATTTTTATTGCATAATCTTAGGTGTCGAATGTGACAAAAAACTTTTTTTTTAAGGTAGAAGAAATCAAAATAAAAAAGTTGTCTTCGGAGGAATTATATCAAAATCTTCTTATTGTCATTCAAGCAAACTTAACACCAAACAAACAATCTTTAAGTAATATAAGTAATAATTCAAAGCCTCGTATAATAGATGATGCAGCTGTTGAAAGCAACAAAAAAAAAAGAATTAATGGAAAAAATTCAGGATACAAGACTAATCAAATTAGTGGAGCAACAAAAAAAATATTCCTTATCAAAATTTATTAACAAACCATAATTAACAATCCATTGTTTTTTGTAAGTTTTTCAATACAACATCGTGTTAGAGAAGAAGATTCTCTTGAAGTATCTTGGGAACGTGCACAAGTGGTACAAATTGATCAATTAAATGCTAAACGGACCACATACCTTGTTAAGTATGATAACGAACCTGATGAAGTATGGTTATTTCCTTTAGTAATTAATTTTGAAAAAGGTGATATTATTCTTTTTAGCTAGGATTGTGAGGTAATTTTAATTATTAAAAATTTAGAACTATGTTGTAATATGCATTTATCTTATTTCTTTTATTATTATGTTCCACTTATTTGTTTTAACTGCATTTGAGTACAGTGGTTTTTATCTTTATGAATATATCTGATATGTTTATATGTACCAATTTTGTTTAATTTAAAGATATTTTTGTAATATATATCAATATTTTCATCTCTATGCTTAACTGCACATTATTACAAAATTTAAAGTTAAAATAACAAAAAATAATCTATGTGTGTACTGTTAGTAAAGGGCGGTCAATTTTTTTAAAATTATAATAAAAACTTAAAGAAACATTTAAAACTTTCCGCAATCCTCTAATTTTTTTAACAGTAGGTTACTTTTACTTTAGGGTAGTTTAACCGCTTAGGGTCTAAATAACAGACTCTAAGCTGTTAAATTTCTTTTTGAATCTATGATTACACCGAAATTATTAAAAATTGCTGACTAACATTTTTATTGTTTGTGTAAAGAAAAAGTTTAGATTCATCCTTATTTTGCACGTATTTCGACGTTTTTGGCCTGTGTAGTTTGGGTCTTTTTTCACTTGATATTTTATGATCCAGAATCATGCATTGAATATGCATAAAATATTTTAAAAGTAACTTTTAATAGGTTTTTAAAACCTCTTAACAAAAAAGGCAAGAAAAAAACGTATTAAACATACTTTGACATCATATTAATTTGAAATTCAGGTTCATTACCTAAATCGAACAATAAAAAAAAGCACCCATGAAAATTTCAAGTTTGCATATGGTCCCAATCTAAAAATATTATGTTTTAAAATTTACACATTTACTAAAAACGACGTTTTGAGATAAATACAAAAAACAAAGAAAAGGTTTGCTATATTACAAAAAGAAGCATAACCCAATTAAAAACATCCACTAACTATAAAACACATAATAAATAAGAAGCTGTAGAAATAAGATATTATTGCTTAGAAGTTTGAACGAGTTGAAACTTGCTTGTTAAAAATCGATTGCTATGGCGTTGCTAAGAATCTCAAAAATCTATTATAGCCAAAGTACACACATTTTTACATTTTTACATATTTTTTTATTTGATTAAAAAAATATCGTAAATATGTTATCAAGGGCGGCCCTAGATTTTGCGGGGCCCTTGGCGAAACTTCCGCACAAACTAGGCACAGTGCCGGATAAAGAGGGGGGGGGGAGGGAGGAGAAGGGCTAGGCCCCGCAAATTTAGGGGATCCCTTTTAGAGAACCTTTTTTTTTAACCATTTTTAGGCTCTGGCCCATAAAAAGGCCTCCAAAAACAAAAATAGCCCCGGGCCCTAAGAAGTTTTAACCCGCCACTGCCTAGGCAGCCAGGACGGTGTGTTTCCTGGCTGCTGCGGCCCCGCACGGGGCTCTAACTTCACATTTGCTACTTGGTGTGTGCGGCCAAAGGTGGTAAAGGTGTGGCGTCCCCTAGGGTTGCCTGGGCCGCGGGGCCTTAGGAGGCCGCCGATCCCGCCTATGCCAAGGGCCGCCTCTTTATTTTTTATTTTTTATTTATTTTTTCTTAAAAAGATTTCAAAATTAATGGGGACCTTAAAGAAAGTTAAAATAAAAGTTAATTTAAATTAATATTTCTCTTCTAAGTTTTGTTACGATTAACGTATTATAAATTAAAACATCCTAATAAATTCCCAAAGAGCAATTGTGACGTTGGATGAATTGTGGTTCACAGCATAAACCTTAAAAGTGATGGTGGTATCCTGAAGTTGTAAATATGAGACTTTGAATTGCACAATTTTTTCGGTATGGCTGTCATCAAAGGCATTGCCAAAACAAACATGAATAACATCATTTAATTTTCTTAATATTTCAATAAAAGGAACAGGTGGAATAAAGGAGTGCTCCTGAACTATTATCTTCAAAACGTCCTTATTTTTCAAAAGCTTCCTGCTATTCCTGTTAAATATGAAGCAATAACAGCCATTCAGGAGCATGTGTCCAAATCAACAGATGTGTGGATGTACATCAGGATTCACCTGAGGCATTTATGATGGGTGCATAAACAGAGTTTCTGAATGAACTTGATTTATTGATGTCAGAACAAGCTATATTAAGTGCCTGATAATCTCTTCTGGTTAATCCAAAAGTTCTTAGAGATCCACACTTTGCAAGATCTTTTGATGAAATGTCACACTTAGAGAGTGGGTGTGCACTAGAATGTGCTTGTAAAACACAAATAATATTTGCAAACTACATATCACAGAAAAAAATAAAGCGAGTTCTTCAAGGTTCAGCAGATCAAAAACTTGCTTGGCAAACTATAGTTTTCCTGGAAATCTTTAGAAAAGGCAAAGAATTGGTAAGAAGTTGTTTTAATGGCGGAGATTGTGAAGCAGAATCTTTTTCCAATGATTCCAAAGGTTACTGTTAGAAAACCACCACCGCCATCCACTTGTTAAACTTAAAATCTAATTCAATGTTACCTGGAAAAACTGAAGTAGGGAGGTCTCCTATTATCTCAGGTTTACTAAGATAAACTGTTCCATTGGGTGAATCTTCCTTGATGGCAATGACTGATGCTGCAACATTTTCAGCTTCCACAGAGTCCTTTGACGCAACTTCTGCTAAATACTTTTGCAAGGTAGACTTTTGTGTGGGAGACCATTGCCAACAATTTAAAAGCGTAGAGAACATCTTCTTTTAACTGAGTTCTGAGTTTTAAAGGCTGAATGTGGAAAACTGTGCCTTTCCATCTGAGCAAAATGAACAAACTGAAACTGACTTTGATACTGGAGAAGTCACAGCTGTGGTTGGGTTTAAAGCTTTGCCTCCTCAAGCCTCCTAAGACTCGCTCACTAATGCCAGTTGAGACTTTTGCATCATTAAAGTCAATAGGCTGTTTCAGAATTTGTTTTACTTTTTCCTTCTTACCTTTTCTAGCATTGCCAAGGCACAATAAAGAAACAGTCTTCCTGTTTACTTTGTAGTTTTTTGCTTGATTTGGCATATTTTTTGTTAATTCAAATACAAAATTGACGAAAAAGATGGATTGAACAACTAATGCTCAAGCTTTTCTCCAGAATTTTATCATATTACTTTAAAAAAAATTATTTTTAAATTTTTTTAAATTTTTTTGGTACAGATAACTTGTATACTCTTTTTTAAACTGAAAAAATGCCACTAATTTTTTATCATTATCTTCCTAAGATAACTTATTTAACAGCACCTATCAAAATTTATGAAGTGGATGAAAGTAAAAATTATAAAAAATTAAGCTTATTTCTCTAGAGTTGAATATATTACAGCTTTTTTAATGCAATTTTATGCAAATTTGAAAACGTGTTTCTTCCACAGACAGTGTAACAGATTTAGGGACTTATATCCTAACAACTACCAATAATAGTACAATCATACCCCCAAAGGATTTTTCTGGCTCATGACATCAAAAAATATTTTATTTTTTTACAAGAGTGTAAGCATTTTTCTGCTCCTTCCTTTCATTCACGAGTGTTATATTCAAGATTTATTTATTTTTGACATTGAAAAACGAGTAAATTACGGAACGGATTTCCCCATAGCATTTTTTTATTAAACAATGTGTAGCCTTTAGTGACGAATTGGTGGAATAGGCAGGAGGGGGGGGGGGGGGAGAAATATGAAAAAATTTTCATTTTGCACCACAGTACCACATAAGCGTCTCTTAAAAAAAAAAAAAGTCCTGAACTTCTAAGTAATCTTAGGACTTTCAGTTTGTGGTGTGTAGGTGGTCTGGTCTGTATGTGGGTGGGGAAGGTGGGGTGGGAGATGCATCCCCCCTGTATCCGTCATTGGTAGCATTATGCAAAATATTAAATTAAAAAAAGAAAGGCAAAGATTGCAAAAACCAAAAAAAAGTAGCGAAGTGTATTATTTATTTGATATTTTTTTTAAAGACGATGTAAGCACAACGTTAAGCAAGACGACTGTAATAAAATATCACATTCGCCTAAAATATCACATCCCCCATGCGCTTTTGAGCTATTGCACTTAGAAGTGTATCAAGTACGTCTTAAACATTCAATTATATAAACAATATCGTCAGTATACAAGGGAATTGCACAAAGTCCAAAAACATCATTTTGAGATAATGAACAAATAAGTTTTTGCGTAATAGTTAAAATAATAAATTTTTGTGTAATAGTTGAAATAAAAAATCTTAATAACTCATTAATAATTGATTTATTAAATTTGTATGGTATATCAAAAAATAGAGAATTTAAAATACTAAATAGTGGTTTATATAACTCAATACTGCCAAAAATAGACTTAATACATTTCCTATATACGCCGACGATACAACGCAAAAGAGATTCAAAAAAAGCGTTTTATTAATGATATACTATAAATGAAGTTTGGATGAAATGGTAATATATTTTAAATTCATACTTATAAAATTTTGATTGTAATATATATTGCGTGACAATAGTGAAAAAAAGACTACACACAAGGAATGTGATATTCTAGATACAAAATACTAATAGTTTGCAATATTTTAAAAGCCTGCATAGGGGGATGTGATATTTTAAGTAAGAATTTCAGCTTCTTTTTGTGATATATACAAAAAATATACGTGAGGGATGTGATATTCTGGATACTAAATACTAATCGTTTGCAATTTTGAATAAACTATTCAGGGGGATATAATATTTTTGAAATCCTCATAGGAGGGGGGGGGGGGGGGATGTGATATTTTAAGTAAGATTTTCAGCTTCTTTTTTTACTTCTTTTTTTTTTTTGTTTTTTGTTTGTTTAGTTTTGATGTTATCTAAGTGCCCCAAGAAGACTTAACGGTCTTGTCACAGAGCACCGCGGATATGCATTTAACCAGAAAGTTCACGCCTCCTTCCTTACCGTGACGCGAAAATATGTCCAAAGGCTCGTTTCGAACCTGAATCTCCTGCTTATAAAGCAAGCACTCTAACCACTGCGCCACGGCCGCACACCTGTCTTTTTTTCTCAAATTTAAGATATTGATTAGAAAGTTTGAAAATTCTTGTACAAACTTCATACATAAAATATGGAACTTTTGAGAATATTAGTTACTTAGTTAAAACTAAGTTGTAAAATTGTAAAATAGAATTCGATTTGCGTATAATTATTTTTGAAAACGCATACTTTTAAAATTTTTTTCCAGAAATACTACAATAGTATGCCACAATTCTATGGATTGATACTTGGTTTCTTGGTCCACCAAAGTTGAGTGATTGGATTTCTTTTGAGTATTTGCAATTGTAATTTTCCAAAAAATCACAATGAATGAATATATGCCTACGCAATCACAATGAATGAATATATCCCTACGCCCTTAAGTTATTTTTTATATCTGATCTAGCTTTGTACTGGTGTTTTATATTGCATACATGCCTCATAAACTTTTTCAGTAAGTTGAACAACTTACTGAAAAAGTTTATGAGGCATGTATTAACATTTATTAACATAATCAAAATGCAAAAAAATTTTTAGGTAATGTTAATTCTTTTTATATAAATTTAAAACATGTCTTCATTTTATCTTTTACCGCGAGTTTAACACTTTTTTTAGACCATTATGGAAATGTTACTTTTTCATTTATACCATTCTCAAATTCTTACAAACTATTTTTTGTTTAAAAGGCACACTCCTCATTTCCTTTCCAGGCATGATTCTCTCAGCTCGCTGTCACATATTATACTTTTTAGCAAGTCAGTAGGATATTTATATGCCAACATCTTAAAGCTATACAACTTTTCAAGAATCAAAGAAAAATTCTCATGGTCAGTACAAAGACAAGTATCTCGTTTACAAAAGTCTAGTTGAACAACCCAAAAGGGTCTCAATTTGCAAAATGTACTATAAGAGGTTGACTTGAACTCAGTTGTTTTTTTGAACTTATTCTACAAATTCAACATTGTATCATTTAATAGTCTGTTCTGTTTTTTCACTTGGTTTCTTGATATTGTTTTTTTTTTCCCAGCAGTAAGCATACTAGAACTATCTTTTTCTAAAAAGTTCTCAACTTCCATTTTAAATTGTCTCAGTACATTAGAGGGCTGATTCAAGTTGTATGGTAAGATATATCTAGAAGTAAGATTGTTAAGGCTTCTTTGAAATCTGTACTTCTTTATTATCTTTCCACTTAATACCCTGGCAAAATCCTTTTTTTGTCAATACAACTCTCAGGAGAAAAAATTGATTGTATTTTTGTCTTAAACACTTCGCTAAAAGCAAGATTTTCTTTACTTCCTTCAAGCATTTCGAACCACTAGAGATTTTTTAAACCACCTTTTAAGGAGTATTATCTTTTGCATAAGCAGTCTGTACAATTTTTGTTTTTATTTTTGATCTCTTTGCTTTAACAAATTGTTTTTTTCTTTTATTTTTTGGATTTTTTTTTTTAACCCATCTTTATATTTTCTACGAACTTTTAGCCCGCTTCTTTTTCTGGAACTAGATTTCTGACTGGGACCAGGAAGTACATTAATGCCTGTTTCATTGTTGATAGGAATATTTACAGTTGGACTTTTAGGTGGTGTAGACAAATTTTTAATAAGTTGCTGTCTCTTCTTTTTCATTTCCCGACTTCTCTTGGTCCTTACTTTCCAACCTTTTTTAACTGGTCTTTTATCCTTTTCTGAAATTTCATGAATTTTCTTTCGTGTTGCTTTTTTCTTTCTTTATCTTTCCGTTTTTGTTCTTCATACTTGTCTGGGTTTTCAGCTTTCATCTTCTCCCTCACCTTCCTCATACTTAGTTTTTTCAATACTCTAGTTCTTTCCCATTTTCGTTAACTGTAAGTAACGAAAAAAATCTAACTATCTGGATAAAAAATTATATCTTTTCAAAAATAATTAATTGGCTATATGAGCAAAGTTTTAAAATAGTAAAAATGCTATAATTAGGCATTAAAAAAATTTATGTACAGGTAAAATTGTCATTTGTGGTCATGTCTGTTCCACCTGTGTCACGTCTGTTGTTTTCTGTACTCCACAGATGTGACATCCACAGACGTGACAAATTAAAGAAGAAACTCTAAAAGAAGTGTTTTGTATTGATGTTAGGACTCTGTTCTCCTTGGAGTAAATATGCCTTGGTAATTGCTATTAAGCAAAAGTATTGCTTATAAAAAAGTAAAATTATTTACCCTGAGTATGTTTGCCAACATTGACAGACGGGTACCGTATGGTTTTTGTCTGGGCTTACGGAAACGGGATTTTGACGGGTAAGTGTTTTGGTTTCCAGACGGGTCCCATACGGTAATAAAATCAAGCATATTTGCTCGTTTGGGTTTTATCTGGTTTTTATCAGGGCCAATAATCTGGGGATTTGACGGGTTTCCCATAAGGTTCCCAAAAGGTTTAAACTGATAATAAATCATAACAAAACTTACTCGATGGTTGCTATTTATAATTCGTATTGTACGTGAAATAAGATTAAAAATTTAACTTTTATGCATTATATTTTTTGTATACATTATATTTACATTGTAATTAAAAACAAAAATTTTTTTATATATATTTTTTCACTATGAAACTCCATTAAAAAGACGTTGTTTTAAAATTTCATTTATTTATTACCATAATAAAAAAATATTTTTATATATTTTTTTATAAATAAATTTACAAAGTTTAACATATTTGTTGAACATATGTTCCAGAAACTATTAAACATGTAGTAAATATTCCATTGAGACACTGTTTGCATTTTTAAAATGATCAAAATTGTACACTTGTAATATTAACAATAATTTCATAATATACATAATAATAACTTATACTTACAATACCTATACTTTTAAATACTTGTAATATAATACTTATGTTTATAATACTGATAAAATTTTTATTGATATGAACTTTTGCATTCAAACTTTAGTTATAAAACTTTTATTAAACTTGATAACTTTGACATAAATAACAATAACTAAAAAAATGTAATAGTTATTATATTGATTATAACAATATGCTTATTTATTATAATAGTAAGTTAAACACGATAAAATGTTAAGTTCCAGGTAATAGGTCTTATATGATATGTATCTTATGTATATCTTGTATTTTGCAGCATGTTCAAGAATATTTCTGCATGGTACACTCTTGCTGTTGACAATATTTACATGCTGATATGAGTAAAAGTGACTTTAACAACCAGAATATATTTTTGATAAATATTAGTAATAACAGGTTAGTAAATATAATTATAATAATAATAGTAATAACTTTTTATTATTAGAATTAGCGATAGACTTATGTATAATAGAACTGCATTAACTATGTGGGACAAATATAATGATTTGAGTAAATTTTACTCTTGTTTATTACCTCGACTAGAGTAATGTAAGAAAATATTATTTTTATCTAAAAAATATTCAGCAAAAATCAGTATTTCCTAAGCATTAAATTTTATAAAAAAACATGTGTTTAAAAAAAACTTAAAAAATGTATCATAAAATAAAAAAATAAGTATTTGAGTATAAAAAAAATGCATTTATTATTATAATGTATATACATCACATTAACTATGTTGTCAATAAAGTAGGGGTTGCAGCTGATATTTCAGCTTCAGCTATAAACTCATTAGCTTCAGATTAATGCTGAAGCTTATCAAGTCAGTTTAATCAGCTTGATAGCTGATAGTAAAAGAGAATAATACTCCATAAATATTTTATACAAAATATATTTTTATATAGGAAATTATTCAATGAAAATCTAAAATAGTGGCAAAACTTAAACATTCATGTGAAAAATTTTTAATAAAATTTGCCAAAAGTTGTTGCTATTTTTAAATGTTGCCTAGGTATTTCTAAAAACCCAAATTGAGTTTTTATAAATTTGTTTAAAGAGTGGTGCCAAAAAATCTAATTCCATTTTTAATTATCTTAAGGGGACCAACTATCTTTTGTTTAAAAAGAGTACACTTTGCAAGTATTTCATGGGTGAAAAAAAGAAAAAGAAAAAGCAATAAAAACTTTATTTTCTTTTTAAAACATATTTTTCTTCAGAGTGGATTTTTTTTGCTAAATGAGGATGTTCGTCTAATAATGTAGCCGCATCCGAACATATTAAACTGCATATCAAATTTGACTGTTAAGGCGGCATATAATATTTTTACAGAAATTTGCAACTTCTCATTGCTCAAATAATCGTTCCTTTGTGAAAATACCCTTTCCACAGCAGCATTAGTGCCTCGACAACAAAGAAATTTATGCTATTGTTTCGCAGTGGAAGCTATTAAAGTTTTACCACTTATATGGAACCATCAGGCCGTAATAGTCTTAAGAGAAGTAAGAAATACTTTAAATAAGTGCAAGGAACTGCTAGATAAATTATAATATTTGGACAAATGTCCAGTATTGAGAGATAGTGTTTAGAAGGGGAGTACTATTTAGTGATTGCGTTTGAGTTAAGTGAGTGTTGGTAAAGTTAGATTTAAGTAAGTGTTGGTTCAGCGCTTCGTAAGTTCTTGTGTTTTGTGTTTGTAATGTCCTAAACGTGAAAGTCCTATGTGTCATTTAATGTCTTTTCCTGTATGAATTTGTGTGTTCGTAAATAATCTAATTCTCAGTGGTTAATAATCTAATTCTCAGTGTTTACTTCTAATGTTATTAAGTTCTTTTTAAATATAAGTTTTATAACTTGAAGAATTAAGTATAATTAAGTATTAGTGATTAAAAATAAATTTAATAAACTTTTCAAGTAAAACACTTCCTAATTTGTTGTAAGCCATTTTAAATTGCAGTTTTTTACGCGATGTATAACGAGTTAAATCTATTTTTAGTTTAATTGAAAAAATAATTCGTCAGATGTTCCAAAATCTATTTTATTATTTTAGAGTACTGTTATGTTAAAAGTGAAAACAAAAGAGTACGGTAATTTAAATAAAGAGAATAAAATCTTATTAAAAAAAGCATCGTTTTGATTTGTCCACTAGGAGGTTGACTTTTCAATTTTTTCACTTAAAAATGAATGGATATATTTTTAAAAGCTGACATTATCAAATTTTTTTTATAGAAATATATGCTTTTAGATCTTTGGTTGCAAAAACATCCCCCGTAAACTTTTTTTTTTTTAAACAAGCTAAAAAGCTAACCTTTTTTACGTTTTTTTTACATTTTTTATTGTTTTGCATGATACAAATAATGGTAATATATATATATATATATATATATATATATATATATATATATATATATATATATATATATATATATATATATATATATATATATATATATATATATATCTATATATATATATATATATATATATATATATATATATATATATATATATATATATATATATATATATATATATATATATATATATATATATATATATATATATATTTAATTTATGTATAAATAGTTTAAATTCATCGAATACTAAATACTTCTGCAAGGGTCATCTTTAATTGTTTGCTGTCAAAATAAGCGTGTTCAAATCAAGGTGATTATTTTGTGTTTACAATAGTTAAAATCTACAATTAATATAATTAAGTTATTTATGTGTGCTTAAAATGTAAAACAGATTTAATTTTATGCTTCGTATGTAACTTACAATTATAATTAACGTATACTTTATATTTTAGAAATGTCAAGAATAAGCTCACAGATAGCTGAAAAACCTGAAAATATCAAAGCCTGGTCTTAAAATCTAGTCCACTTTGACAAATCAAAATCAACATGATCTCACATACCTTAAGTTTTAGAGCCACTTGATAATTTGAATAAAATGCCAAAAGCTTATTCTGTTATTGGTCGGTTTATTTGCTTATCAAATTTAGAGTAGTCAGTTTATTCGAGATGTAAAAGAGTTAATTTACCAAAAATAAATGAAAGGTCTATAACAAAAAAAGTGGAAATCCTCATTAACAAATATCATTCAGTGCAAAAATCTAAACAATGACTTGAAGAAAAGTAGGATTATTTATTTGATATAACTAAAGTAAATGGTAACTGGCTTAGCAACGAAGACAAAGCATTTTATTTCTTATTGTACATCTGAAACTGTTTAAGTACATCTAAGGCTGGCAGGAAGGGACCTAGCATACCTGAAACAGATACAGTAGAGGTCAGTGACAACAATGAAGAAGGTAATAAACAAAATGATGAACAAGATTCCAGTTATATTCCTCAAATTTGTAAAGTTAAGACAAATAAATGGAGAGACGACATGGATTTTTTGTTCTACTTGGTTCAAAGTTACCGATACATGAAGGTGAAGGGCAGCTTTCCAGATATAAACTTCAAAAGTCTTCCATCGTTGCAAAATGCCTGATGGAATTCAAGAGCGATCTATGCCCTTCTGGCTTTTATTTTAACTGAATCGGATAATAATCAATTGTGCTTGATTTGCGACTTCATTCCATCAACTCGGTCTGATATTTGGTTTTCTGAAATGCAATACTCAGAACATGATTTAAAAAATTTAAAATAAGCAATAACTTCAACTTCAGCCATGAAGACCTTAAATAGTCTTTGGTCACAGGAGCCCAGCAGAATATAAGGAATTCAGAGATCCAATATTTGTGCTGAAAGAGCCATAAAAGTTATGCAAGAAATTCATGCAAGAGATATAGACAAAATGAACTCAGATTTATTCTGCAAAACAACTTTTAAATTGTATTTTGTTTAACTGAAAGTTACTTTGTCAAAATAAATTGTTATTTATCTGCTAATTTGTCGATTTTTATGTATTTCTCAAACAAAAACATATATTTCTAATTACGAAGAACGTGTTTGTAACTTGAGTCAAAAGAACTTTTAAAATTGGCTATCTAATGCAGAATGTCATATTTTGGCACTATACCCAAGTTTAGTTGTGAAAAAGTTAACCCCCTATTGTCTACCTTGTTTTGTCCAAAGAAAAATTTAATTTGTTGAGAAAAATGTGTTATAAACTTTTTTTTTGTAATTCTTAGTATGATTCAACCGTTTTTAATTTTGTTAAGAACATAATATACTACTTGAAAATTAATATGTACAATTGTTTTACTACTTTTTTTTAGTTTTTGATCAACTTTTGTTCTAAATTTGAGTTTGTCCACCATGTTTTATCCGATACTGTACTTTTTCAGAGTTATTGCTGCTATCCCAGAAAATTTTGACCTGTGATGACGAAATTTACCAAGACTTTGAAGTCCTAATTTCCTTGGCTTTTAATTTCCCGCTACACTGGTCTCCTCTAAACCTGATTCATAATCCTCTTCTAAAAGATTTACAATACCTTAAACTACTTCTATTATTTAATGTTTAATCTTCGTTGAGCAATAAAAGCTTTCAGCCAAAATGATGATGCAATAAATTAAGAACAAATGATGATGCGTCAATTAAGAAGATAAATATTATAGCTAAAATATTAAAAAAATGATGATGCGTCAATTAAGAAGATAAATATTATAGCTAAAATATTAAAAAATCTTGTGATAAAAAAATATTGATAAAAAAACTTTTTTGTTGTGCTTAAGAAACTGAATTAAAGACAATCAAAGAAACTGAATTAAAATCCTAATAAAAAGTATGCTTTTCATCATATCGCAAAATACTTGTAGAACACGCATTAATAATATATAATAATAGCTTATAGCTATTTATCATATTTACTTGATTAAAGATTAATTGCTAAAAATAATATTTTCTATCTTTCTAAAAATATTTTTTTGTACAAAAACTACTTCATATAAACAGAAGTTTAAAAATTTTTAAATAAACATTTATATAAAATTTTTATGAAAATTCAAAATTTCAATTTCCTATAATGATTCTTTTTTTGAAAAGTCATTTTTGATTACGTCATATGGTATTATCAATTTGTATTTTAAAACAAAACAAAAGGCTATTGGAACTTGCAAAGCTTGCAAAATTCAAAACACTTTTCAAATTTATGTTGTTTAGCACGATATGCAGACAGTTTTCGAAGATAGTTCCAAATACAGGCGATGATCTCTTTCAAATATCAAGATTCAAATATCGTTCAAACTCCCGATTTTTCTTTTATTTTTGTTGTCGTCAGATCTAATAATAAATTTGAATATTTTTCAAGAAGATAAAGTACAGTAGAAGATTCTTTATTCGACAATAGCTCGCTTTCAAGTTCTTGAAACAAATTTGATTTAATCAAGTCTTGTTGATGATCGATCAAATCAAGATGTTCGATTAACTTTTCTCTTTGTTCACTCATGCTATTCCCGAGAGCCAAGTATGTTTTTGAAATAAGCAAAATAATTTGAGAATGAATTGGGGAACTAGGTTGCTCGATAACCTGTAATAAGAACAAACAACAAAGACAATATTTTATACGTCAAATTATAATCCTACAGAAACTTTATAGCAAAATTAGGCCCAAAAGATACTAGTACTAACGTCCCATCTGCGTTTATGAATAAACGTGATTCTTTAAAAGTTAAACCAACGTGATAATTATTATAATTATTAATTACATCTGCTAAGAATCGAAAATTTCTTTCGTTCTTTTAACATTAGTATTTCAGCAAAACACGAAATTGTCACACGCTAAAATTAAACAAAACTGAAACTACCGCACACGTACATTAATGACATAAAAAATTTCAGCTCAAACATTTTGTTGCTCTTGAAAAACAGTTCTTTGAAATTTTTTTCTTTGAAAACAGTTCTTTGAAACTACAGATTTCTCTCAAAAATAAAAATTGCTGCACAAAAAGTATTGTTCAAAAAATAAAAAAAATTAAACGAACTTAACGATTTTCTTTTTTGACGGCGTAAAAAGCTAAACACCTAACCATTTCTTATTTTTTAGTTATTTAGGTGCTCTTAGAAGTCCTTAGGTCACAGAACACCGTAAAATATTATTTAACTAGGAAGTTCACACCTCTTTCCTTACTAATGTTGCATATATGGCCAGAGAAGGTTTCAAATCATGGACCTCTGGTTCTGAAGTCCGAACTCTAACCACTACACCACAACTGCTGTAAAATCTGTAAGGGATCGTTCATAAATTACGCAACGCTAAACTCAATTAAGAAATAAAAACAAGAGATCATTTGCTCTTTTGCGCGGCGTGTTTCAATAAACTTGAAGGCTATTTTACTTTTTGGTTTAATTAAAGACTCTGCGAGGGAAAGTTTTTGTTCTTCTTTGTTTCGTAATTTATGAACGATCCCTAAAAGGTATACCGTAAAATCGTCTAAGTTCGGTCACTTGAGCTTTGAACATTTATTTATCACGCATAATTAAAAAATTTTTATTTTTTTCCCCTGAAACATACAGATAATTATATTGATAATAGATATTGTAAAAATAAAAAAATGAAAAATATAAACTAGTACTCAATATTTTGTTTAAAATGAAAACATCTTCTTTGACCAAACTTTCAATACCATCTTATAAGTTCGGCCACTATATAAATACTAATAACGTATCACAAACTTAACGTCAAAAATAAAGAAAACTAATTTTTAAATGTTGTTTTTTTGTAAATTTATGATATAAATTCAGGTAATACCAGTAACTATAGAGGGTGTCGCCCCGGACTCGAAAAAAAAGTCTTTTGAGGCACCAAAGAAAACAAGAAGGAGCACATAAAAAAAGTCTTTTTAAATACAAGTAGTAGTATTTTTAATTTTATTGTAACTATATTGTAAGTAATTAGTATTGTAAGTAGTATTGTATTTATTGCAGTATTGTATTTATAAGTAGTATTGTATTATTGTATTGTAGTTTTTTTATTGTAATTAGTATTGTAAGTAGTATTGTTAAATCTCAACAGTATTGTATATTATTATTATTATCGCAATAAAAGCTACAGCATTTGAATGCGTTAAGTAAAAGAGCATTCACGCCAATTTACTTTACGCAAAATACCTAAATAATTAAACTTTTAAATGTTGTTTTATTTTAAAATTAAAATTTAAATTTAGATAATACCAGTATTATGATTTTAAATACCAGAATTATGATTTAAATTCAGATAATACCTTTTTTTTTGAGCCCTAAGCGACGCCCACTAAGAAGGGCGTTGCTCGAGGCTCGAAAAAAAAGTCTTTTAGAATACCAAAGAAAACAAGAAGGAGCACATAAAAAAAGAAATTTTTTAAATACAAGTAGTAGTATTTTTAATTTTTATTGTAATTAGTCAACTATCTATTACTTTGGCCATTATTACATTTGCTACGTCACTGGTTAATAAAGTATTAAATATACTTTTCAATTAATTTAAAAAGGTTTTTTCGATTAACAAAAAAACACTACTTTGCTTAAATGAGCTTTGTATGTTTATTGGCAATTCTTGCACATATTGTTGACCATAATCAACGAGCAAGATCCACACAACCAATCGCCACAGGATTCGCAACGCATCTATAATTGTTGTTGAGCTGTAATTTTATCTCAAAAAAAAAATGCCACAAGCTTGACATTTTTTAGAACTCAAAGAACCGTCAGTTAATTTTAAAATTATGAACCAATTTTTTTATTCACATAAAATACCATAGTGTGTATCCATTTTAAAAATGTCAAAATTTACTGGTAAATTTACAGGTAAAGTTACCGGTAAGTTTTACATTCGCAAAGCTTATCAACATTTCACAATATTACTGCTAATTGTCTCCTTCGTTGTTTATCAGTAATGACCGAAGTTAGAGTATTTCAAAATTTCACTAATTTTTATAAAAGTAGTTAATTTTCAAAAATTAATTTTTTTTTGTAAATATAATTAATTTGGTGATTGTTAATAATACTAAGATTAAATTTGCTTATTTATTTTCATAATCTGCTTATTTTAGATTTTAATAGTATGCATTTTTTCAAACTGTTGTTTTGCTAAATAATTATTTCAGCAGGTTGCATATAAACATTTTAATTTTTTTTTTATAGATTCATATTTACGAACTAATTACAAATATTATTTGAGAAAAAAAATTTTGTAAAACTTGAATTTAGTATGCTTTTTTAGTATTTTTTCTTAAATGACAGAAGTTATATGGTGACCGAACATTAACGATTTTACTTATTTAAAAAGTTATTTTTCGATGGTTTAAGTGCGCTAAAATAATACGCCGTATTATTCTTTTTTTTACATATGATAAATTTTATAATTTTCACAAATTTATGTATTAGTAAGGAGTATTTAGGTATATCTAATTTATTCTCAATTTAAAGAACAAAATCTATAATCATAAGTTGTCATAGTACAAAAGACTTTCCCTATTAAAAATACCTTTTTCGTTGTAAGATAACTATGTTGAAAATTCACTTGTAATAAATTATTAAAAAACTTTAAATTTAATTCACCATTTTTAACACAAATTTCAGCCACACAAGTTTCAAACACTAATTCGAGCCTCTATCTCAAACACTAATTTTAGTATCAAACGATAATTTTAATCATGATTTTGAATGAATGTGAATTAATAAAACTATTAAAATTAGTTAAAGGTAAAAAAAATGCTAAACTATACACAGCTCAGCAATAGCTATTTAAAACAAAAGTATAAATCACCTTGCATTGCAATCGGCGAACATCATTGTACGATTTTACAAAAGTATGTAATATATTTTGGCAGCTTACTAACGATACTAAAGAAAGGTAAACGTAAATTAAAATATAATTTTAAGAAAATCATAAATTAAATTACTTTTGTTTTTAAAAGGGTAAAAGTGACCACTCACCTGATTCTTGGTTATCACTGGTATTCTTTAAAAGTGATGTATCAGTCTAATAAATAGAAGAAAAATGTAGCCAATATAAAAATGTAATAAAAATAAAGTTTTTGAGAACTTAAGAAGAAAATTTAAAAGTATTATTAGTTTAAAATAAAATAAAAAACTCACTAAAAAAGTGTCTCTTTGAGGCGGAGAATCTGATCTTATGGTCTCTGAACGCACAGTAGGGCTTTTTAAAACCAAATCGACATCACAATTTTTAGTGTAGTCATCGTAATTTGATTTCATGTTAAGTTTACAAATATTGTCGTTTATTTCCACTGCAATACGACCCAGGTTTTGGTCTTTAGAAAAATCGCTGTACAAGTCTTCAGATGTACCATTAGTTTCACATGCAGAGTTTAGAAATTGATTATGTTTCCAATAAACTGTTTCTAATGATTCATGAGTTTCTGAGTGCTGCTTTTGAAAACTCTTTTTTTCGCAAAATGAGGTTTCTAAGTCGCGATTTTGAGATTGATTTAAGTTCACTGATTGAAAATTTACATTATTTGGGAATATATTTTCTTGAACAACCTCATTGTCATTTGTTTCAGTATCAGATAAACAATGCAGTAGTGTTTTATTAGACACTTTTTGGTTCATAGACTCTACAAACATCGATCTTGGTCGATTTTGTCTTCGGTTATCTCCTTTCTTACGTAACACAACTGTCTTTTCATAATTTCCGTCAACAGATAAAGTATCGTCAAACCCTGGAGATTTTACTGACGATTTCCCAAAGGATGATCTACTCCAAACATTTTGCTTTAAATTAAGTTCTTTTGAGCTATGATCCTTGGAATCAAGCAAACGCCATGGTGTGCTACTTTGAAGACTCGTTTTGGACACATCTTCGTTAAAACTAGGCGAAGATAAAAGTCTGTGAAATGTTTTTTCAGAGTTACTTTGAGAGATGTTTTGACAACTTTTAAAATGCTTCGACTCCTGTATATTTGAACGACTCGTGGTATCCTTATTAAAGATTTACAAACTTTATTAAAAACAAACACAAACTTCTATAAATTAATAAAATAAATTAATAAAAAATGTTATTTTATTTTGAGAAATAATGATAATAAAATGTTTGTAAATAAAAAAACAAACAAAAAAAAACCACGCATGTTCATGTTTGAAAACAATCAGCATAATTGGTGCTATCAAGTTGTAACAAACATCTTGTTACCTTGGAGAAAATGTTCTCCATTGTTGACTTAAAGTTTGTTGAAATGTTAGTATTACTTTTATTATATACAACTTGTAATTTCATTAATGTTACCTTGGAAAAAATGTTCTCCATTGATGACTTTATGTTTGTTGAAATGTTAGTGTTAATTTTATTATTAAATCGAGCTTTCAGCTAAAAATATTGAAGTTAGCATGGAGAAGAGATTAGTAACTTAAACATTTAGACTATCAAAGAAACTAAATAAATTTAAAAAGCCTAAAGCAAATTTTTATTAGTAGGTATTATATTTATATTTGGATTTATATTTGGACTAAAGATTTGCTGTTTGCATTTTTTCTTTAATAAACAGGTTTTATTACTTACAATTTCTAGTCGCTTTCTTTGATCATTAATAGATGCGGTTTGAGTCCTATGAATAAACCAAATAAACCAATAAGAGAATTCAAAACAGTTTCATATAATCAAGATTTTAAATTTTTAGAAAATATTTAAATGAAAATTTTCTATATAAATATATAAAAACATTCTATTTTAAATATATTCTTTAATGTTTTAATTAAACTTTGGATTTCAAACCTTGACGCTTTCTGAGAACGAGACAAAAACTTTGCGGATATACTAGCACGGTTAAAGAGTGTCACAGCATTTTTAGGATAGTTTGGTTTATTTAGCATCTTTGTAACAATTGGTGTACCTAGCTTTTCAAAATGTTCAGAGAGTGGAGAAAATGCATCATCTTCGTAATCACTCTCTAAAAAACTATCTTCAGCTGCTTCACTATTGACATGGTCATTAACGGATTCAGCACTTTCACTTTCACTGTCCAATTTATCTAAAGTAAAAAATGGTAAGGTCACTATTATGCAAAATTTAGAAAATATATATTTTATAAAAAACAGAAAATCGCAAAACTTACGATCAGTAACATCAGTACCCTAAAAAAAATATATAAAAAAGATATTAAAAAAAGAAAAGAGAAAAAAAAAAAAAAAGGAAAGAACCCCCCAAAAAAAACCAACTGAATACCTCTTTCCAGCTTGAAGATCGTTGATTTCTTGTCACTTCAAATCTCCTAAGATTCAATATTTTTAATTACATATAAAAATCACTATATAAATTACTTACAAAGTATTTAAACAATTTAAATACTTATGATTAAATTTATATATAATATATATAACTACTATATATAAATATTATATAAAATCACTATATAAATTACTTACAAAGTATTAAAACGATTTATAATTAAATTTAGCAGCATTAATTTTTTATAACCATTTTAAATAATCTAATATATTTTTGAATATAAATTTAAATGTATATTTGCAATAAATGACTTAATTAATACATTTTTAGCAGTCTACTTTCTTTCTGTAGTCTGTAATCATATTCAATTTTCTCACTAAAATAATTTGGTCATTTTATAAAATATATACCTATAAAATATATATTTATAACATAGAACTTATAAAAATGATAATGATTAACAACAATAATCATATCATATATTAACAAGGAACTTATTAATGCTCAGTTGAGAGTGTTTGACTCGATACTCTTGGCAGCCATTGCAACTGAGGTAATAGCAAGAAAGAGTAGCAGCACTTTTTTTTATAAGAAAAGTCAAACTTATGCAAACTTCAAACTATGTAATGTTAAAAACATACTTAAACATATACCATATTTTTTAGTTTTACTTTCACTTAAAAATTGCACTGCGGCAACAATTCCTTAAGATTTGATCTGTAGAGTTTATTTCCGCTTGATAAAGTCTTAAATATGTTATATAGTTTTAAAATTTTAGGTAGTCAATAGCACGCAAAGCTCAAAGGCAGGAAGTCCAGGTTCGATTCCTATCACCTTTTTTTTTTAAATTTAATCTTTTTCGATTTTTCTAAAATAAATGCTTTAGAAAATGCTTTTAAAGAAAGAAGTTTGTTTTGAAAGAAAAAAAGTTGTTTTGTTTTTCATTTTGAATTAGAAAAATTAAAAAAAAAAGCAAGCTAATTATTTGAACTTGCCACCCGGCGACCTTTACCCTTTTAAAAATAATAAAAAAAGTAAAAATATATAATATTAAGATAAGGAGATTTAAAGTTTTACAACTATTTTACCATGTCCCCGTTAAACATTTTAAAACTAATGACAGAATTTAAACAACCATAAAAATAATATTAAACTTCGTATAATATTAGAAGAGTCAACTTGGACACTTTTAACTGATAATGCATGAGGCATTGCAGATATGCACGCTGTAAGTTTTTGGTATTTCCTATTTAACTTATATAAATTTCTGAAATATCTTTAATTCTTCTATTATCATTATCATAAATGATACAATATGTATATTTTTTAATTTTTTAATCTGTTTTTAAAGTTACAGTTAGTTTAACTTTTTAATGTTTTATTTAATGTAACTTATTCTGCTTCAAAGGTGATATATTGAAATTGTATTTTGACAAGATGTTAATTTTATAGATCCTAAAGTTAACACTAATTAGTATTTTTGAAGTTGGTTAATCTACCAATTGTTAATTGATACAGGTGTAGTTAAATTTTTTTGTGTAAATAAAACTTTTCTTTAAATATTTTGTTTTGTTATAATGTATAAATAAATTGACTTCCAGTTAACACATGTGGTGTATTTTTTCCTTTTTTAATTTCAACTAATTTTTTTTAGATTAATCAGATGATCTGTTTGTTCAATGTCATACAATTGAAAACTATTGAAAATTGTTATTTGTTAATTTGTTAATTTGTTAATGTGTAAATAAAAATATTTTCTGTTTTACAAAGCTATTAGGCATTTTTTAAAACCACAATCCGTAATGATTTGTATTTATTTATTTTTGTTGTATTGCTGTATTTATTATTATTATTGTTATCTATTTGAACGAAGTCAATGCAAATATTTAACATGTAAACTTCAAGTTATATGTAAATTATATCAAATTTTACAGATTTACTTTTACTAAAAAATTTTATTTCAGCAAAATCTTCTTAATTTTGATTTATAGCATTTATATGCTGTTTTATAAAGCCTAATAAGTCTTTTGTTTATTAAATAGTTTTAAAAGATGATAAAGCATGTCAAAGTGATTGAAGTGTTTCGTGTGGATTTAAATTCGTTTATACACTGTACTAATTTTCTGGAATACAAAGGCCTATAGGCCTTTAATAATGTTTTACTTTGTATTCTAGATGCATTAGAAAATATGGATAAATTTATCCATAAAAAATATGGATATTTATTTATCAATTAAAAAATTTGGATAAAATTATACATTCAAAATATGGATATGCATATCATATCCCTATATGGATATGATATGCATATCCCTATATGAATATGATATGCATATCCCTATATGGATATGATATGCATATCCATATATGGATATGATATGCATAACATATATAAATATATTACATACTATAACAAACAAAAAGGAAAGAATTTTTAATAAAACTTTTTAAAATTTCTATAAAAATGAATACACCTTTGGAAATTCTTTGCAGATTTCATGATAGAGATACTTACGTTATTAATATGCTTAAGTAATTCGTTAAGTCTGTGCATTTAACGCGCATAAAAGAGACAATTTTATTATAGAAAAAGAATTTACATGCAAACTTTAACTTTCTTCAAAAATAATGGGACAAGAGTCCTAAAAAGCTGCGGATCATAGGTCATCCTGGTCAAATTTTAAAAATCTGGAAAATTGTTTGAATAAAATATCTGGAAAAAATCCGGAATTCATTTTCCCTTATTTTCTTTGAAATTTTGCTTTTAGCTAAGTTGTTTTTAATTTTTTTTGATACTTTTCATAATTTTTCTGAGTGATGAGTGAAAAAGCTTAAAAAACAAATATATTACAAAAATATATACCTCAACTTGCATGCATTGAAAATGTTTTGGATATGTGGAAAAACTAAAAGTTCAAAAAAATATCCGGAATTCCGGAAATATATCAGGAAAAAGATAATCCCTGGCGGATGGTCTGAAAAAAGTTAATAGAAACTTATTAAAGGAAAAAATAATATGGTCACTCCTTGTTTTTTTCTTCTTCTGTTTTTTATAGAAGTTATAAAAGGATTGAACATAAATTGTTAACTCAAAACAAAGATTTTTATATTTAGCTCTTTTAAAAATTTATTGAAATAAAGCGAAATTATTGGGTGGAGTGAAATAGACTTAAAAATTTTTTTTCATAGCTTTAAAAAGTGAATAATAATATATAGTTTTTCTATATGTATATAGTTATTTTTCTGCCACTTAATAAAAACAGTAAGGAATAAATATAAAAAAAAGTAAGGAATAGGTATAGAAAAGGTTGGTGTGGAATTGATTCACCAAGACCCATATTTTATGGGTCTGGACAGCTTGTAATAACAATAATAATATAATACTTATAACAACAATTAAAATAAATTAAATAAACCTTTCATTGTCGCCATTCAAACTATCATCACTAAGCTTCAACACTTTACTCTCATTGCCCTGTGCAACAAAGAAATTCAAATAAATACATAACCTTAGGTTAAAAAAAAAGATAAAAAATGAATAAAGCTTACTGCTGTTTCATTAAACTCCAATAAACTAGTGGAATAAGTTACTAAAGAAAATTAATATAAAAAAGTTAGTAAAAAAAAAAGAAAAGAATCACAAACATAAAATTAAAAATGTGTATAAAAATAAGTAAAAAAATTATGCATAAAGACATCTAAATGTCTAAATAAAAATTAAAAAGTATTAAAGAGTCCCACATAGTCCCCTTGACTAATAAATAAACACCTTACCTGTTTTGTTTTCAATTTCAAGGACTGTATTTAATGGTTCCTCTGTTCTCTTTATATAAGCAAATAAAAGATATCATTTTGGAAAGTTTAATAGTGGTATAAAATAAAACAGTACAAAAACCAACCTCTCCCCATCGACCCAAAGGTGCATTAGACCCTTTTGCATTTGTCAAATTGTTTTCTACTCCTATCTACAAAAAATAAAAAACTTTTTATAAATATTTTTTTATTTAGACCACAAGTATTCTACAAAAAATGCTAGACTGCTAAAAATAAAGTTGATTAATCCATAAATTATCTCTTTGAGACTCTTGGTTAATTCAATAACAATAAAAAAAAAAATTTAATTGAACTTTTGAATTAATTTTTAACTTATTTAATAATGTATGATCTTTAATTTAATTCAATTTGTTAAAAGTTAAAGTTTTATTTTGATTTTTTTTTTTTGATATGCTTAACTCCTCAAGACCTATGTGGGTTGTTATATTTGAGAAAGCTACATATCTTTTATCTCAATTTTTCAACTCTCAAACCCAAACTTTGATAAACAAGGCTGTTGCCTCAAAAAAATTATTAATCATTGTACTTGCTGAGTTTAAACTTTGTACAAAGCAAGCGCTTTACCATTACACCACTACAACATGAATAATTATAAATAATTGAAGAATTATAAGGGGTAGAAAAACAGTTCATAAAGTTTGAAAATTTTCAAGTGAAAAAAAAACAAACAATCAATTTTTTATGTCAATAAATAAATTAGTTAGAATACTAGCTAATATAAATCTAAAAAAAAGTTGGTGGTAATAGGTACATAATGTAAAGTGGCAATGTTTTTTACATAATCACTTTTTTATATAATGTTCTTTTTGAATTATTAAGTAAAATAATTGTTATATTGAATCAAAAGTTTTTACTATCAATTCAGGTAGCTTTCAGAAAGATTTCATTGTCAGCTGTTAAATATAGGAATATTAATAACAGTGTAGTATTGGGCAATAACTGTCCCTCTTAGTACTTTTGATGTACATTATCAAGGCTTTATGAGGAATGCCTTTTACAATTTGGGTATATTAACAAGAGGCAACTGCATAACTTATTGCTTAGGGTGTCATGTACTATCTAAGTTAGAATCGAATTCTCTATCATCTAAATTATGTACCAAAAACAATTCAGTATAAAAAAACATTACCCCCACTAAATTGTATCAATCAATTGTCTCTTAAAAGTAATCTTAACGTCATCCAAGTAATTTCCATCAGTTGAATCTTTTCCAGACATACTTGAAAAAATTCATGGGACTGCAAATCAGAGGATAGTAGCCAAAACATCATTGACAAATGTTGATGGTTATTATACTCTGATTTGCAGTCACATGATAGTTGCATGCTTAACTTGGGCATTTACTTAAGCATTGGTTTACCTATTTGTTTAAATACTCTATTCTTGTATGTGTTAAGATACAACAATACTTTACTCAGTCACATGACATTTGCTCTGTACTCTTTCTTACCAAGACTGCATTTTTTATAATGTTGTCTAGTGACTCAAGTAATCATCATACTGAATATCTAGTGATTTAAATGATCATCATACTGATAGGGTTGCCTCTAGTACCAACAAATTTATTAAGACTAAGGCTCAAAATATTGTTCTTTTTAATCTTTTAATCACATAGTCAACATTCTGATTTTTTTTCTCCATACAAACTAACTTACATTTGCTCCAATATTCAATACTTTACAAAGTTAGCATTTGGTATGGTTGCCCTTATTATATATAAATTTAAAACAAGACCCAAATACACATTGTAAATGTAGTTTTATCTGCGCCAGCTGCTAAGCTGATACTCTGTGATTAATTTTTGTAATTTTCACATTACAAAAAATGACACAATCGTGTGAATCATCATTTACCAAAGTACTATATATACTCTCACTATTTGTTAAAGTTTATAAAAAATATTTTCTCATTTTTTTTCTTACTTTGTAATTCTCTCCCATTTTTTTTTTCATGAATTGTATGATTTGAAGTTTTTCAAGTCTTTTGTAAAGTGTTTTACTCTTTAGAAGTCTTCCCTAGTTCCAAGTTTTTCTCAACATAAATTATGCTTGCCAGCAGCCTTGTTGAAAAAAAGAAGCTTTAATATATAACTGATCTAGCCTTTACTCTTATGTATGATATGTTTATATTATAGTCATAATTCTATAAATATACAATAAAAAAAAAAGCATGTAAAGTGCTAAAACGTGTAAGGTGTAAGGTGTAAGGTGTATGATGCAATAGGATTTTCTTCAGATCTATTGACATGCTCCTAAAAATCAGAACCAAAAAGTATTACTTTAAACCTACCTGTTTTCTTGCCCATACAGGTAGTTGACCAATACTAAAGCGATAATGACTTGAGAGGTCTTTTGGAGGTGCTGAAAATGACAATACAATACATAAATGTTAGTTACATAAAAAACTGTTATGTTACTTTTAACCGGGAAAATAACAACTTACAACACATTTGTAACTTTCAAAGTAAAAATTTGAAAGAATTTAACAAAGAAATTCAAATGTCAGCCTTTCCATTAAAATCATTGAGTTTAAATTTCACATTAAAACAATAAAGTGTGTGTGTATATATATATATATATATATATATATATATATATATATATATATATATATATATATATATATATATATATATATATATATATGTACAAAATAAATATATCAGGCCTTGATTTAAAGCATTACGCAAAGAGCCATTTAGGTACATCTTAAGTATTTACGTAAATAGTAAACGATTTTGGTTAAGCAACTTTTTATCATTTTTTAACTTTTAAATTATTTTATAAGCATTATGATGAAAGAAGTAATTAATTAAAAAAAAAATCACATTAACTTTTGAATGACGTTTATGTAAAAATATTAGTTATAAAAGTTTGAATGACAATTATGTTAGACATAAGCACTATTTACTAATGAAAAAAACTCAAAATTAAATTTTTTTTTATTTGTTTTAATTTCATTGTGATGATTGATTTTTTTGCTTGAAAAATGCTTTTACTTTTAGGTTGAGGCAAGGATAATATAATTTAATTATGATAAAAAATATATGATTTAATTAAAAACTAATTTAATAAAATTATATAATTTTATTTTGATAAAAAAAAAATTAATTTGATTTAGATTTAAAAAACAAAACTTAATTTTGATATATTAAATTTATATTTACGTTTATTAAAATTAATGCTCGGGTTTAACTTAAGTATCAAATTTATTTAAAAATATTACTAAATTTAATATTTGTTCTTAAAAAAAAAATAAGCTCATTTTTATTGCAATAGTTTTTTCAATTTTTTTTTTATTCAAAACTAAATTTTAAATAAACAGCTGCATCAACAATTTGCAAAGAAATTTTATTTTTTATAACGCAAAGTTAAATTGCAGCAATTATTTTCAATAAACAATATATACAGCAATATAATTCTAATCAATGATGTTTGGAAAAATAATCTTTGCTTTCACAACGAAATTTTGTAAAAAAGGATGAAACTTTTAAAAAAATAAAGTAAATAAATTAATGTAGTTTTTTTATTTGTTACTCGCTATTTTTTTTTAAATTAAAAATCATTTGTAGTTGCAAAGCCGCAGTAAGAAATTTAAGAAATAATCATTTAAAAATTCAAAAAATTAACATATTTTATTTCATTTATCAAAATGTTAAGAAAAGAAAGAAATTTGTTAATATCAATGTAATATAAATTAATTATTTAATATTAAAAAAAAAAAATAAATAAAAAAAAATAAATAAACATTGGCTTAAAAGTAATAATAAAAAGAAGTTAAATAACATTTAATAATTAATATTATTGCAGTAATTTAAAAAAGTTAATGTCTTTAGAAAATAAAAAAATAAATAAAATGTTATGACTTCAAATTCACACTAGACTATTGCGTTAATCATTTTTTATTTAAAACAAGGCCTGGTATATACAACAATTACCACTTAGATACAAATTTTTTAAAAAGATTCAGTAACTGCTTAAAAAAATTACTTTTAAATTTAGATTCGTCATCTGGTAAAGTTGGAGATGAAATAATAAATGTCTTTCGGTGAGTATCTCTAAAAAAATGACTTCTTCAAAAATATTCTCTTAAGGTTAAACTTTTTAAAAATTTCAAAATAATCAACTTCAAAAATAATCTTACACTTCATCACATTCACGAGGAATAAATGGAATCTCAAGCTCTTCTAATCTATTCAAAATGTTCTGCAAAAAAAAAAAAAAAAAAAAAACACCTTATATTTTCCGTTGTTTAAAATGAAAAAAAAACAAATAATTAATGAATACAATAGATATATGAATGAATAATAAATAAAATACCTCTGTAAACACGGTAGGAAGTTTCCAAATGAAAATACAACTAAACATTTTAAAATATTATGTAAACATAATATGCAAATTATGAAAACATAATATACATAATATATGAAAAAAATTTTATTTACTAATGGTAAACAAATCTATAACTTATTATAAAGATGTTTTTGAATTTAGCAGCCATTGTTTAAAATTTACTTAATAATCTTTAATCAAAGAGATTTTAAATATACAAAACATTGGAGGAATTTAATGGTATGTAAGCACAAAGTATTACATAATTTCCAAGTATAATATTTGTTTTAAAGTAGTCAAAAATGCTTTCAAATTCATAAGAACATAAAGTTTAATTTGCCCCAAAAAATTGCTAATATAAATTTTACTTAAATAAACCTGCTCTGAAAGCTGGGAGAAAGTACATTTGGTTTTTATAAAGTTATTGTATTCCATAATCTCCTAATTTAGTGGAGAGAGAGAGAGAGAAACCCTGAATGTTTTACTAAAGCAATAAAGATATATTAGTATTAATATAATAATAATTATTAAATTAATAATAAATATTAATTATTAATTATAATTAAAATAATAAAATAATATTACCATATAGTTAGGATTTAACATAATAATTGAACACTTTAAGGAGCCCATTTGCAAAACTCAAAATTTTTATTTTTGTGACTTAGTGTGTTTTGCAGATGGGCTCCTCACTTATTTATCACTATAATAATATTAATAGTATAATCAAAAATAAAAATAGTGTTAATAATAAATAAGATAAACAAAATCATAGTGTAAAAACAAAATATGGTTTTTCAAAACATAAAAATAAAACACAGTTTTTTAAAAAATAAAAATAAAACATGGTTTTTCAAAAAAAACTTACCCATCACCAGCCACAGATATCAACCGTTTACCATCACTAGTAAACTGAAGGCCAGTCACCAGTTCTACAGCAAAAAAAAAAATTAGAAAAAGTGAACAAATAACATTGAAATAATTGTAAGAATAAAAATATCTATAAAGTATTTCAAAAAGTTCATACACCCTTATAACTTAAACCAAATAAAACAAAATACCCTTATAAGTATACACCATTACTATAAACTCTTTTAAAACCCACATACACCCTTATAAACACATGGTGCATATTTACAGCATGTTATTAAAACTAATCAATAACTTATATATACATGGTACACCGATAGAATGTAAACAAAGCCATACACTCAGAAGGAGAGCATACCTGAATGACCAAGTATAACAGATTCACACTCCCCGCGGGAAAAATCATAAATGGATATTGTTTTGTCAGAGCAGCTAATAGCAGCATAGACACCAGAAGGATCTAATTGAAGCTAAATAATTTATTAACCAGTGTAAAGTTATTTAAAAATGATACAATCAAAAGATTTTCAAATAAACTAAAATTCCAACAATTACATTTATAAAAAATATATCAACTTGTTACCTTGATAAGATTTCCTTCATTTTGTGAACCCTTAAAACACTGTATTTGCTTAGCTCCTTGAATATCATATATTCTAACAAAAAATATAAATAAATAATAGTAGGTTCTGACTTCGATTCTTACCACCTCCCTGGTAGTACGGCACTCTGTTTTGCAGCGGCCTTGTTTGTCAAGATTCATGTTTTGAAGTTACAGTCGAGAGAGGGTTAACCATAAGTAGCCTCCTCGTCTGTAGTGGCCTTCTCAGGCTTGGGGAGGTAAATTACAAAGAAAAAAAAAGGAAAAAAAATTTAACAAGACACTGAGTTTAATGTCATTTAACAAAACTATAAGTTTAGCATTTGGTGTTCAATGCTTGTTGTAAAATGTGAAATGTGAAAAATTTGATTGAAATGTGGAAAAGTTAATTTTACATTGACTTTATTACATTTTTTTTACATTTGTACAAAATTACAAACTTACCTCATATTTCTGTCTTGTCCAACAGTTGCAGCTAACTTCCTGTTTTTAATAATAAAAAAAAAACATTTGCTAGTAAAAATAAAATAAAAAAATATTTTAGCTTTCTAAATAACATTCCTTTAAAAACACATTCATGTTTAAAAAATTAATAGAAACTACAAAAAAAGTAAATTAAATAAGTAATTAAAATAAAATAATACAAAAAATTTAATTTAACCTAGTAGGATCAATTCCCATATCATACAGTGTGGATTTTCCAGGAACAATGGTATTTCGAATAAAGGTAATACTGCCATTACTATTCTAGAAGTATATTATACAAATATGTGCCTGCAAATTTATGATAACACAAAATGACATCATATCAAAATAAAGAAATCAGCAAGATTTGCAATTTCAGCAAATTTTTTCATTGTTCTTTTCTTTTTTTGTCTGTGAGTTGAGTAAACTTAAGTTGGAAAAACAACAACAACAACAACAAAAAACGTAAAATCTAAATCAAATCTAAATTCACAGTGTGTGTGTGTATATATATATATATATACATATATATATATATATATATATATATGTATATATATATATATATATATATATATATATATATATATATATATATATATATATATATATATACATATATATATATATATATTTATATACTAGCAGAGGTGCCTGTGTCGCTGGGTACCAGCAAAACAAATCAAAGTTGCTGGTGTATAAAGAAAACCCCACTCTCCAAAAATCAATTACTTGACTAAAAAATCAATCAATCCTGGGTACTATAAAAAAACCGCTGCAGAGCCTCTTGGTACACAACACTAAAAGTTCTTCCATCCAGGGATTTTATATACACCATACACACATAATTTTATATATATTCATACACAATACTCATTTGAAAAGAACAATGCCCCTGTACCAAGTTGACCACCACAAAATAAACAAATTAAAAATGAATTAGTTATCACCAAAAAACAATATTTCGCCACCCGTTCCCTGCAGCAACATGCAAAGAGCAAACCGACCCCCCAAACTGAATCTCAGAACTGCAACCCAGTAAAAACTGAGCTATGTGCGATCTCCGGTGATCCACCTACATCCCCATGGAAAAACACTGCAGAACACTCTGGAAAGCCCCTCAATGCTCCATTAGGTGATGGAACAGCCACATTGTGCAGTATGGAACAGTCTGGATAACTTCGGACCACACCAGAAAATTCTGGTCTTTTCTGGAAAAACGTGGAACATTCCAGAAAACTCTGGATAAAAAGGCAACAGCAATCTATGGAACACAACAGAAACCGGAGAAAATCACATCATAGGAAACGCTCAACTCATCCCCCAGACCATTCTGACCTCCAGCGACCCCCGAGGTCACAGCAGAGGTCATCTAACCCCCACCCCCCCACCCCCGGGGTAGGGAGGGGGTTAGATGACCTCTGGTCATCTGTTTGCCCCCCAAACAATCAAGCAATCAAATCATTGACATATATATATATATATATATATATATATATATATATATATATATATATATATATATATGTATATATATATATATAAATATGTATATATAAATATGTAAATATAAATATGTATATATATATATGTATATACATATGTATATATATATATATATATATATATATATATATATATATATATATATATATATATATATATATATATATATGTATGTGTGTGTGTGTGTGTGTGTGTTTTATTTAAATTTGATTTAGATTTTGTTTTTGTTTTTCTAGCTAGAAAAAAATTTGGGCGATGATACTCCCCCCCCCCCCCTGTTAGTGAAATTTAGTGAAAATAGTGTCGAATGTAGGCGTTTGTCACAAAAAAACACCATATTTTCCATTAAAAAAAAGATTCTTAATTTTGAAGGCCACTATATATATATATATATATATATATATATATATATATATATACACACCTACAGTAAAGGCCTTAAACATGCAGTTTGTGGTAAAAAACTGTTGTTAGCCTGTCTTTTGTATTTAAACTGACAAAATTAAGGTTAGATTACAACAAAATACATTAATTTAATTAAGGAAACTTAATTAAATTTAATGTTTTTTGAGAAAACTAAAAAAACACAAACTAAAAGACTGGAATGTTTTTAAAAATATTCTGAATATTTTTATTTTGTTTTTTAAAAAAACATTCTGAATGTTTTTTACTGCAAAACATACACAGAGTGTTGTTACATCGACCATCTTATTGCGTGCTGCTACAAGGAAGTGCCGCCTCATTGACTGAGGGTTTGGTTAGGGCAGGCAGTCAATCAAATAATAGTTAAAAAAAAAACTTTTTTCGGTCTTATATATATATATTGCTCACTAGTTTAGTTTATCAAGGAAATTTCGTGAAACCTCCTTCAAGACCCATGAGGAATGATACCATTTTGAAGTCACCAATGACCTCCCATCCGTAGTTGTCATAGTTTAATACACTCAGCATTATTTTTACACTGGTCTAGTCCTCTTTGAGATGCACAGAGTGGGCCATCAGGAGAGACATGTAGTTGTTTCAATTGTGAAGCAACATGGCTTTGAATAAACACAATTTAATAGGATCACATGCGATACCTATAGTCTGGAATTGACCAGCAACATTGTTGCAGAAGCACAGCCCATCATGCTGCCTGAAGAAATTGGAGAATCTTTGATGTTGCTTCCTCTGATCTGTGACTTGTATGCTTGCATCAACCAAGTTCCACTCTTTGAGCCTGGATATCAGAAGCTCAGCATTCAATTTTGTAAGCCTGAAGTCCCTAATTAAATTGTTCACGCTTTTCTGATGAGAAGTAGGGCTTTCTATCACCAACTTCATCTGCAGAATCATAGTCTTTATCTGCCTCGCTATCTGACTTGCTGCTGTCTTCTGAAAATGGCAAATACCACCTAGGAAGAGTCAGAGCAGGCAGATTGGGGCTATGTGGTACTGAGACGATTGAATAAGTTATGTGCGGATAAATGATCTGAAGGGAATTTTTGCAGGTGAAATGATTTTTTGGGTTTACCATGCAGAAGTAGCAGTTGCTTGAGTGGTCTGTTGGCTCTCCCCAACGGTTCGCTTCTCTCCTCTGTACCAACTTGCTCATAATAATAGGTAAGAATAATAATAAGTTGAGAACAGGAAATTTCAAAATAAGGAATGATTTCAAAATGGAACATATTTGCCTACAGTATACGACTTATGACAAAACTTTGTATATTAAAACTCCTTGAAATGAACTAGATTTAAAGAATTGAAATTTCATGAAAATAAATTAAAACACATCTAAGCATGAAGCAACTGTTCAGTTTACCTTAAAGTGTTTATTTGCAATATTCGCAAATGCGGTGCCTGAGATTTGTCTTGGTCCCCAACCGGCACACTGAGGTATGCTTTGTAGGTCCGGCACATTATATGACTTGCTTTCAAGAAATACTTTTCATATTTCTCTTTATGAATTGTCCGATGTGAACCCGTATCGTACAACAGCCTGAGTTTTAACTTTTTGTTTAAACAATAAACAATAAACTGCATCTCTTGTTTGACTTTTTATGATTTACTTTTCTGTATTTGAAAAGTCCACACTTTATTTTTTATTTTAAAAGCTTTTTACTTTGCTTTTAAAACTTAGTTTTGTTTTAAAAAGAATTTTTAAAGAGAATTTTTTTAAACTTTTTTTTTAAAAGTATACCTCCCCGTATCTTTTTTTAACTTATAAAAACATAAAGAAAAAAACAAATTCCATCTTTAAACTAAAGATTCTATACAAGAAACAATTTCACATACAAATTTTGGTAGATCTTGTATTTCTTATCAACAAATTTTTTATGGAATAAAATATTTTTGAAATATTTTGATTTTTCATCAAAATATTTCAAAAAAAATACATACTTTTATATTTTAATTTTATTAAGTGAAATCCTTCAAACTCACTTAGTATTAACATATATAAATGTTATATATCCTTTAAATTATTTGTTTTTAACTTCTATGAATATATGAATATATGAATATATTTTTTGCTATGAAAATCGATCCACCCTATATATTAGGGTGGATCGATTTTCATAGCAAAAAAAAATTTAAAATTCAAATTGCCTGAGGTGTGAATCGTTGCAATTTATTAAGGAAAGTAAATTTTTTTTTTCTAGTTTTCATGACTTCTTCAGGTTCGTCCAGAGGAACCTGAAGAGGATTGAATCTTAGAAAAACATTTATTTAATTTTCATTTTCTTCCTAGTTTAATATTGTTTTGGTACTATTTAATATCTCGGAAAAGTGACTTCTAAATGTAAAATTTATTATAGAACACAAAATAAACGTTTCTTTTAGCAAAAAAGACAGAAAATGTGAAAAAAATTTGTTAAAAATGGTTTTGAATTTCATGACTTATGTTGCTAAGGACTTCAACGCTCATAGCAACGACATATTTATTTTATAGCTTTAATTACAGCAAATATATCAACTGTAAAAAAGATTTATACTGATGAAAAACTTAAATCAAAAACAGAACATTAATTAAAACTTAAATACGGTTGAAGTCCCTATCATGATCATCTATCGATCCACTCATTGTCTAATTTATGCTTGTTAGTCCTTGCTTTCGGCAATATTTTAAGGCTTTACTTTTGTAACTGCTACTTTTCATATTTTTACATATATTTTTGAAAAATGTTGACATAAAATGAAATAAATTACTGTTTAATTTTGTTGATTATTACTGTGAGTAAAATTGTGAGTAAAATCAGATGTAATAATAAAAATATTGTGAGTAGAATCGAATGTTCTGCATTGACGACCAAAGAATATAACTTTGTTCAAACCTAAAATTGTTTGTTTTTGATTTTTTTTTTAATTATTATTTTTTTTATACATATTTTTACCAATAAAAATTAAAATTAAATATTTTGTCGAATCACTAATAGAGTTTCAAATGCAAAACTACAGCCCCATAAAAATTACAGCCCCATAAAAAACTACAGCCCCATAAAAACTACAGCCCCATAAAAAACTACAGCCCCATAAAAAACTACAGCCCCATAAAAACTACAGCCCCATAAAAAACTATAGCCCCATAAAAACTACAGCCCCATAAAAACTACAGCCCCATAAAAACTACAGCCCCATAAAAAACTATAGCCCCATAAAAACTACAGCCCCATAAAAACTACAGCCCCATAAAAACTACAGCCCCATAAAAACTACAGCCCCATAAAAACTACAGCCCCATAAAAACTACAGCCCCATAAAAAACTACAGCCCAATAAAAACTACAGCCCCATAAAAACTATAGCCCCATAAAAACTACAGCCCCATAAAAAACTACAGCCCCATAAAAACTACAGCCCCATAAAAACTACAGCCCCATAAAAAACTATAGCCCCATAAAAACTACAGCCCCATAAAAACTACAGCTCCATAAAAAACTACAGCCCCATAAAAACTACAGCCCCATAAAAACTACAGCCCCATAAAAACTACAGCCCCATAAAAACTACAGCCCATAAAAAACTACAGCCCCATAAAAACTACAGCCACATAAAAACTACAGCCCCATAAAAAACTTACATGTTCTAAATTTTATTCAGAACTTTTTCTTATTTAAAAACCAAACAAAACTGAAGTTCCCATATAATCAATAAATCCCTTTACTTTGTTATAATTAGGTAACTAGGCCATAAATTCTATAATGATGGCAAAGACTCAATACCTAGGACAATGTAAAAATGAAACCCTGAACATTACAGAAAAAAGAAAATAGAAATAGAAAAACTATTGAGTAATACATTTCTTTTAAAAATCATTTAGACAGAATTTATATTTATTTTAATGAATTTATGAAATGTTTTTTAGTTTCAAACCTTGGTAATTCACACTAAAATGTAAGCTTAGCTCGGATGACTCCATCTCTTGCTTTATTTCCACAAACTGATGTAGAAGTATTTAATACAAATTTTATACATCGTTCAACTGCTTAAGTGTGGCAAGGTACTTTTTCAATATCAATTATATCAAAAGTGGAGGAAATAATTTTCTTGTTAAATGAGGCTCAGTAACATTAACATATTGCCAACTAATCATACCTATGTAATCTTCAGCATTAAAATTTAGATTTGGCACTTTAAATGGTCAAATACCCCTCTGATTATCATATGATTCTCTACATATGATAATTCGCCTTAAAGCTAATTCTCTAATGTACATTCTTTCATCCACTAGCATAGACAACAAAATATTTTCTGGATGACAGAAATAGGCTTTTCTTTGTAATACTGGATTAACAATACTCTTAAGTTCATCAGATAAGTAACAAGATTTTTTTAATCATTCCAAAGAAATGATTGGATCCATACAAACAGGTTGGTTTCATTTTTATCTCAAACCAGCAAGTAGAGTATACTTTAATCATATAGTTAAAATTTTCAGTTCTATTGATGGATCTAATGTTGAAACATATAACCTTAAAATTCTGTTAGCTGTTGTTAACCAACGTGAATGTGAAGTTTTTCCAGGATCTCGCAGTGACAAAGACATTGATATATAACCTCTCGAAATTCCATTACAAATGTCAAAAAGGTATTTCTGATCAGTACTTAACTCTTTTGCATCAATTTTCGGGAGTTCCACTTCAATAATTTCAAAAGAAATAACTGAAATTTTCTAACATTTTTCCAATACAACCTTTAAATGTAGGATTATTTGTTTTCCCATCTAAGTGTTGTATTAGATGGCGCAAAGGCAACTCATTAGTGTGTAATAAACAAATAAGCCACTGTACAGGACGGCCAAGGAATAACTCTAATTGACTTATAACACCGTTTTTCCATCCAGTATTTATGACGGTACCATCACATCCAACAGCTTTTACCTGTTCTAATATAAATTTTTTATTTGGATCCTCTAAAAATGTTTGAATGCTTGATGCAATACCCAGTGCAGTTCCTGATGATGGCATTACATGACACAAATATTTTGATTTAGGTTCGGAAACTAGAACAATATGTTTCTCTGTAACATATTTTCTGTAGTAATTTGCCCCTTTTTTATCCTGCTGAAATGTTTCCTTCTTTCCATCAAAAAATAGTCCTTGAACTTCAAAATAATCCTTACTTGCACATTTTTGAAGTTCTGATCTTTTTTACATTTGCAAGTACATATATCAAGCAGAGTTATTTCACATTTTTTTCTAAATATTGTTGCCTTGTCTTGTAACTTATGAAGGTTTTTTTTAATAGACTTATACTCTTCGTTTATGTTTGATATCAAGCTTAAAATTCATTAATCGGATATTATTGGAATTCCATTAGCATTCTCTTTTAATACCAGTCTGAAAAAAAGATAATGTTTCATAAGAATTCAATAAAAATGTTTTTGTGTTAGAAGAACATTTTTATTGAATTCCTTGGCTAAGCCAAACACTTTGCAAAACGATTCCTTACAAGTTTTAGGCATCTTTTGCTGATATTGATATTTTAAAATCTCTTAAAAAACAATGTCAATAATATTAGATAAATTAAAATGCGGACCTGGAGGAGCAATTATTTTAGCATTTTTAACAAACTTAACTTGCGCATGCATGTCTTCACAATAGATTAATTTTTTAGTCTATTTTGGGCAAAAATATCACTTTTGAATTAAAAGAGAAACCTGAATAACTCATATATTTAAAAAAAAACAAACAAGTAAGATTCTTATTTTACTATTAGACATCCATTCGTACCTCAGGCTAATCTAATTTGAAAATTTTTGAAATCGCTCCATCCTAATACATACACACATATATATATATATATATATATATATATATATATATATATATATATATATATATATATATATATATATATATATATATATATATATACACTAAGTATGGTTGACACTAAGTAGGGTCTAAAAATAAAATTTTTCGAAAATCAATAACCGCAGTTGCTTATCCTGTTCTACAACATTCAGTTAGTCTAAATACAAAATATCACTTATTTTTATTTGTTGGAAATGCTACATGTAATTTTTCAAATATTGAGGATTGGCTGAACTTTATGTCATTTTTTACGCGTTAAAATATGTTCATATCTAAACTTTTGTTTGATCTTACAAGAAAAAAAATACTGTTTATAGTTACATACAGTTAGCTATTATTTTACAACAATTTTTCAACTCTAGGTTTTAGCTTTACCAGTTCCTTAAGCAACATATCTTTTGTTATAAGTTTTCTGTGCTCTCTGACTACCAAAAGAATGTTCTGTATCTGATCCTCATTGTGGGAACTGTAAACAAAGTTTCCCATTCTGTTTTAATTGTTACAGCAATTTTGAATACATTAAAATCAATTAGAACAGCATGCTCTGCTTCGCCTGATTTAAGAAAGGTCATAAAAAGAAAGTTGCTATTTATTATTCCATAATAAATAGCAACAATAAACGCTACCCTTGAGGCCATATGTTTCTTTTCAGGAGTCAGATATTCAATGACTGTGGATGTCATATCGAGCATTAGAAAATATATTGCATAGGCCATAAACCTTGCATTGTGACAGACGCCAGGCTGATCGATGTGAAAATTATTTAATTTCTCAGACTTAACATTCATGTAATACGCGAAATATTCAACAAGATGCCTGTAATCATTCCTAAAATATTCCTAATTTTATTTAGTAACTTTAAAATAAAAAGTATATTTATGGAAAAACTAATTCATTTTATATTTTTACATACCTTGGGAAGATTTCATGTTCTAGTGCTTTAGTTACAAACTTTTTAGACTTCCAATAGTGTTTGCAGAGATCACTACCAACAATAAGGTCTTGCTCAGAAAATTGTTTGAACTTTTCTACAGCACCACTAGCTGAAACTTTAGGTAAAAATTCTGTTATCCATTTCTTCTGAAAATCTTTTAGTAACTTATTCGCAGGGGCTTTAGACATTTCCATTGAAATTGCCTTAAAAGCCCAAGTAATATTTATTTCAGCAATATGGTGTCTACACAATAACCAAAGAAATGGTTTATCAAGAAATCTTGCCATAATAGTTATTGCACCAGATTTCCATCCAGTGTTACTTACTGTGGTATCAGAACAGAATCCTACAATATAATCACAAATTTCAAAATATTCTAGGAGATTCATAATACTTATAGCCATATCGATTCCCTTACCACTATCAGTTAGCACAACACCAAGTAAAAGATCATCTTTGGTTTCAAACTTAGGGCTAGTAACAGATATTGATAGTCTATCTGCAGTAGTTGCCTGTCTAGTGTCCTCCTCAATATGCTTTAAAATTTTACCATCAAAATGTAAAACTAACATCTTGTTAGCCATTAAATTAATATATTCATTACGCATCTGGCCTCCTTCCTCTTCTAAAAATCTGTAACGTCGCCTTTTGACAGATTCTCTCTTAACTTTAGCTGTTTAACATCTCCTCCTAAATAGTTTACTACTCTTGCAATAAGAAGGGTTTGATCTCGAATGCTGAGACCGGCCCTTACACTGGTGGAAGTTGTTGCTGCAATGAGACCGTCACTGGTTATCTCCTTTTCTACTCTGTAATATGCTGGTCTAAAATGATGCCTACTTTGAGCTACTGATGAGCTTGCTTCGTGAAAATTAACATTTTTATTTGGGACAAAATCTTCCGACTTGGCAATTACACTTCCAGCATCTAAATTAAAATAAAGATTTTTAGCTCAGTTATACATTTACTTCAAAAAATGACTATTTTTGCCTAAAATGTTCGTGCATTATTAGAAAAAATTGTTTATATTCTCTCTTTTTATTTAATCATAAGTTGAAACAAATATTTTAATGTATTTAACAAATTATACTTAAATATTACCTAATTGTGATTCAGCTCTTGTTTTTTTAGGTTCTGTAGGTTCCTCACTTGCGAAATTGAAATTTATATCATTGTTAGGAAAAAAGTTGTGATTACATTGCCTTTTTTCCCCAATTTTTTCTTCCTTGTCATGAATTATCGAATCGTTGGTCTTCTATACTCGATATTTATATTCTTCTTTCCTCTTGCATCTTTCAATCTTTCTCTGAAACCTTACTTCAAGCTCTGTATCAATTTTAGAAGATATGATCATATTTCTGTTAGTTCTGTGCAAAAAGTTGTTAAAACACTTAGCGTAGGATAAATTTGAATAAAAAAACAAAATTTCTCAAAAAAATGATTTTTTCATGTAAGGGAGAAATTAGTAGATATATCATAATTGAAAAATAGATTAAATCTTTGCAAAAAAATTTGAGCAAAAAATACCTTTGATCATCTAAGAAGGCCAAATCCTCTTGTAAAGCAGAAGTATCACGAGGCATTGATTCATCGTGTCTCAACTTTATCTCAAAGTCCTTCACACTGATGTCAAACAATTGCTCTACCATATTGTAAAAGTCATTTTTGTGGCGTTCGAAAATTTGCTTTTTGATTTGAAAGGTTTTGAAAGCTGCACAAAGTTTTGATTTTTGCTGTATAGAGATTTAAATTTTTCCACTCTCAGAAATTAAGTAATTACTGAAACCAGTAGACTTCCAAATATTTACAATTTGTCAAAGTAAACAGTCCTTTTTGGTATTTGAATTACAAAACTCATCTTTCCCTTTACATATAACATCCTCTTGTGCTCAAGAACACGAAAAGTTTGTTTTTATAGGTTTGAATTGCTTATTTCTAGCTGAAGTTAGGAACAAGTAATATCGAAGAACACTTCTATTTGATGGAAGTTAGTTTGTAGGTAGATAGCTTAAAGGCGAGTTAAGCAGGTAAACAGACCTACGAGCGTTATAGCTAATTTCTTTTGTTTTCCTCTTTGATTTTCAACATTTGTACGGATATGTTAACAGTAAAAAAAAAATCGAAGTTTAAAGAAAGATAATTAATAAATCAAAAGTTGCCAAGTGATTAAATGCAATCCACTAAGTTTATGGTGCAATTAAAGTTTTTAAAAAATAATTGTGAATGAACACAAATGTTTTAAAAACATATTGAGTTTTTGACACATGTTTTGAAATCGTGAATTTTGTGTCACCCTAATATATATATATATATATATATATATATATATATATATATATATATATATATATATATATATATATATATATATATATATATATATATATATATATATATATATATATATATATATATAAATATATACATATATATATATATACATATATATATATATACATACATATATATATATATATATATATATATATATATATATATATTAGGGTGACATATATATATATATATATATATATATATATATATATATATATATATATATATATATATATATATATATATATATATATATATATATTAGGGTGACATATATATATATATATATTTATATATATATATATATATATATATATATATATATATATATATATATATATATATATATATATATATATATATATAGACATATATATTTATTATTATAAATGTGACAAATATAGTTGAAAAACAATGCAGTTCTCAACGACAAGACGTTAAGGTCTTTTACGAGTTTCCTTGTTTTTCATCTCATAAACTTAACCAATCATTATATTATATTATAATAAAATATAATAATAGATATAATAAAAAATAATAATATAAAATATAATAATAGATATAATAAAAAAAGAAAAAAGAAAATGCAAAAAGATCTCCTTTATAAAAACTATCTGTCTGAACCCTAACCCATTATCTCCATTGTACTTTTGTTCTTTGCGCGCGTTTGTGTGTATGTGCGTGTGTTTGTGTGTATACACATAACATAATAATGCAATTACTGTTTGACCAGTATGGAACATCACCACTTTATCAGCTCCGCAGCTTAACAATTGAAGAACATCTAAATCATCTACAAAAAAAAAAACTTGTGCTCAAACCTCTTTGGAAAATTTAATGTTTTTTATAAAAACTAGTATAATAATACTTTGACTTTTGATAGAAATTTAAAATAATGCAAAAAATTAAAATAAAAAAACAAAAAAAACATTACAATTAAATCGCACTGCAGTTATGGATGATGAATGATCATCTATGGTTTGTAAAAGATTAAACTTGTTTCGAACATCAAATATGTGAACCAAGCGATCTCGACTTGATGTTGCAAGCAACTCGAAATCTTAAAAAAAAAAAACTTTTAACATTGTATGATTATTTGAATATTGAAACATTTTATGAATTAGTAGAATTTAAGTAAATACTAACCTGACTTTGGATCTGAGAATTCTACACATAAAATTTCTGATTCATGGGCATCAATTCGATATATTTCGTCAAAAAATTCCAAATTATAAATCCTAAAAATATAACAAGTGTGAAGACAATTCTTGGCTTATTTATGGTAAATTATGATATAAATCTTTGCCTATGATAAATTAACAATTTGTTAGCTATTTAGTTATATTGATTGTGAGTTTAAAAATTATGTTTTTTGCTTTTAAGTTAATAAGGTAATAAGTCTTGCTTTTAAGTTAATAATAAATTCTTGCTTTTAAGTAACTTCAAAAGTTTCAAGTCACAATTCAACTTTAAAAGTAATGGGAAACTAAGTCTTAAAAAAGTGTAACATGACACATTCAACATCAAAAGTAGTAGGAATGTAAGTCTTAAAAAAGTAAACATGACAAAATTCAACTTCAAAAGTAGTGGGAATGTTAGTCTTAAAAAAGTGTAGCATGACACAATTCAACTTCAAAAGTAATCAAGTGTTAGTCTTAAAAAAGTATAACATCAGGCTTTCACAAGACGTGCGATTTCACGTCTTTATATGACCACACAAGTTACATTTTGCTATGACGGTTTGACCGTGGCTAATTCAAAAAACATTTTAGAAATGCGCTAAATAAAAAATATTCTAAAAAAGTGAAATTAATTACATCAAAACTTCTTAACAAGTGTTTTTATATTAGTGAAACGATTTTAAATAAAGTAACAATTTACTGAAAAAAAGTTTTGTCTTTTAAATATAATTGACAGTTGTATATATTTTTTAATTTAAAACATATAAATTGTTTAAGTGTTTATTTCTAAAAAAAATCTTATTAAAAAATAAAAAATTGTTTTGTTTTTATAAACGATGACATTCTACGACTATGAAAGTCTCTTTAACAAATTTAAATATAAGAATGATTAAAGTTAATGCATTTAAAAAGATAAACAAAATTTCCTTAAAAAAAAAATTTTCAAAAAACCGTTACAATTTAATAAGTTTGATCTTGAATGCTTTTATATTATCGAAACGCTTTTAATGAAATAAAAAAAAAAAACACTTCTAATTAATTTAAAAAAAAGTATTAATAAAATATTTTTTTATTTTATTTATATAACTATGTATTTTTTATGAGAAATATTTAACTTTTGAACATATTAAATAAATAAAAAATATATAAAAATGTTGAAACAATGATTGAAAAGCTTTTTTAATGCGTAAATTAAATAGACTAAACATTTTAGTTTGATGAGTTATGTTTTAGTTACCTTATATATATATATATATATATATATATATATATATATATATATATATATATATATATATATATATATATATATATATATATATATATATATATATATATATTTATTTTTTTGTGTTTTTGCTTTAACTAAGTATTTTTTTTATTTTCTCTTTCGTTAATATTTATTATTTTAAAATTTTTTTTTTTCAGATAAGTTTAGGCAAGTTTTTGTAGCGCATTTTTAAATTTTAAAAATATACCGTGGTCAAATCGTTAAAACATTTTTTTTTGCGTGGTCATATAAAGACCACGTAAAAAAAAAATGTTTTAACAATTTGACTGTGAAAGCCTGAACATATAATAAAGTCAGCAAACATGGACAATATATATATATATGCATATATATATATATATATATATATATATATATATATATATATATATATATATATATATATATATATATGCATATATATATATATATATATATATATATAAGTGATAATAATATAATGTTAAAAACATATTATTAATGCACAGAAATTTATTATTAGTGCCTGAGAAATATCAATGCTAAAAGTTTTTAAATATTGGTGGTAGAGATACTTTATCCATTTATTCAATTAAAATTTGAAAAAATACAAATTTTATAATTACAAAAGCAGGTAAGGTCTCACTTATATAGTTAAAAACTAGTCAATGGAGAGACACCTAAATGAAATAAACAAAAAAAATCTAACATCAATGTTAATAAATAAAAGCAAGTGTAAATTGCAATAATCAAAAAATTAAAAACGTAAAAACAAAAAATACACCTACTAATGTTAATAATATAATAAAAACAATATATAATAATATACTTATATTCACAATATATAATATCAATGATTGAATTTACAATATAAAAATAATAATAACATAAATAATTATAGCAATAATAATAATAGTAATTATAATAGCAATAACAATTTGTACACAATGATTGACAAAGTTAAATGAATGGTTGACAAAGTTAGAAAGTTACAGTTGAAAACTGATAAAAAGTAACAATTCACAATGACATAAATATATAATAATTATAACAATGATTAAAAAATACAAAAAAAATGATTGCAAAACATAAAAAAAAAAACTCAAACAAAAACATAATAAACATAACACACAAAAAACACAGCAACAAAATGTATAAAGAGTTTATAATAAATCAACAATATTGTAATAAAAAAAGAAAAAAGATATAATTAACAAAAATAAACACTTGATGTCACATGGTGACTAATTATTGTTAGTCAAGGATCAATTTGAATAAAGTAATAAACTAAAAAAATAATTACAACATTACAACATATTAAAACAAAAAAATAAATAAAAAAACAAGAAATGAGTAACATCAATAATTCTTTTTGTTTGATTTAATCTTTAGATTTATTTTATTTAATTTTTTTCCTTCTTTTGAACATCTTTTGAACCATAAAAAAAAAAGCATTTTGGACTTACAATGTAATTGCATTGAAATATTTATATAGTCAACCTTAAATTAGTAGTAAAAAGTCAGATGATAGTTTGAATTGATGTAGGAGAATAACAAGTTAAAAGTTGTAGTGAGATTATAGCATGAGCTATACCATTCAGTGAAATGAGCATTAAAGTCACCGATAACAACAATAGGGCTAACCTTTTTGTTCTTTTTGGGCATAAAAACTTTACTCAGTGGTTATTCAGGTCATACTTTAAAAATTGAGAAAACATTGTGCCAAGAATTTGGAATTCATATTTGTTTTAATTTACTTTTAAGCTGATGGCTTCTTAAATTTTTTTAAAAACTTTTCTTACTTCTTGTATGGGTAATACAGTGCAAAAATATATATTTAAAGTTGTATTTACAAAAAATCTCTTGAAAAAGCAGAAAAATGAAAAGTTGAAAGAAGTATCTGGAATTCTAGATATATCTTGGAAAAAGATGATATCTTGTTACTCTTGCAATAATTCTATCTAAAAATTTATTTGATCAATTCCATTTATCCTTCTTCTTTTTCTTGCTGAAAAGTAGTGATGATGATTATCTGATGATGACAAAGAGTACTGATGATACTCTGATGATGATGATGATGATGATGATGATGATGATGATGATGATGATGATGATGATGATGATGATACTCTGACAATGCTAATGATGATAGTTATGCAAGCAAAGTTAGAAAGTAAAAACATTTAGAATTGTTACCTTAAATTTCCTGATCTATCTCCTGCAGCACATAAATGTCCATTTGGGCTTATTTGCATGCATCGTACACCATTCTTGGAGTCTGTATCTTTCCCAAGAGGGGTCATTGAAGTATCTTGTAAATTTGACAACCCTTCATCAATGTAGACTATTTTCAGTAATTCCTATTTTTAAAAAAAATATATTACACTCTTATTCATTCCTAAATTATTATCACAATATTTTCAAATTAATAAAAATAAATTTTTCAGCATTTACAGCGAAAAAAAGTACAAAACTAAGGTATTCTAAAATAAAAAGAAATGTTGATTATAGATCCAATTTTTAAACTTTAGCATTCAGAAAGTTTTCAGTAAAACCTTTCTTGAAAAGTTTTAGCAAAAAATCATAAATACTTATAATGTATAATAACATTAATTTTATAACAACTGTAACTATTTGTTTCAGTAAATTATGTAACTATGATTTATCTATGATAAAGTGCACAAAAAAGAGACTTACTTTGCTGTACACATTTTTAAAGTAGACATTACTTTCGTTTGGTTCTAAACACAAATGAAAGTGAGTTTAAAAATAATACAAAATATAAAAATAAAATATAAACTTTTAGTTTTTTAAACCACTTTTAAATATACAGAATTTATAAAAAATTAGTTGTTTGCTACACTTGAACCTTTCATCTTAATCTTATAAAGAAAAAAATCTCAAGACATCTCATTAAAGATTAAATTGTTTGACTTTGTAAAGGTCATCTTATTTGCATAATTTCATTTTGTTAAGTGCCATTAAGTAAAAGCAATATAGTAATCAGTAATCATTAATTGATCACATTTACAACATTAAACCTTAAAATGAAGATTTACAGTATTTTGCATCAAATTTAGATAAGTTATCTGTCAGCCCATCACAACCAGAAACTATAAGGCAAAGTGGAATATTGGTTTTGCAAATTTTTGAAAAGCCATAAATTAAAGGAAATTGAGCCGTTATTTTGGGTATTACCTTTTCAGAAGTTATTTTTATCACTAATGTGGTTGACCACCTTTTAATCAAGACTTACATTGTTAAACCTTAAAATAAAGAAAAATACTTTTGTTTATTTTTTTAATCTGCTTTTATCAAAATTGTCTAATTTCATACAATAATTATTTAAGTTCATTTAAGATCAATAAAATTTTAAACTCTAAAATTTTTTTGTTAACTGGGTTCATTGGACCATTTTTTATTTCATGAGATGACATTTATCTTATGAAATAAAAAATGAAACCAGGTAAACCATTCATTTAAATTTAACAAACTTTATTCAAGTATTTTATACTTAGTATTTAAATTTAGCATGTAGTCTTTTAATCTAGGATACAAAATACTACATAAACTTGAAAATAATAATTCATAGTAAACCTTGATCCATATTCCATATTCGTATAGTATCGTCAGAAGAGCAGGTTAGAAATGATCCATATGGTAAGAAGGGATCATCCCCTGAGCATTTGTATGTCTAAATAAAACAAAAATAATTTCCACCTTTTAGTTAAAAAGGTCATAATAATTTTCTCATGTATTTTATAACTTGATTTCTAATTGTTGTGATCGAAAATTCAGCATTTAGTATATACTTATACATTACTATTGTTAAATTTATTTAATTTATGTAAATTATGTAAATTAATAATTTAAAATTTTAAATACAAATCTTTACACTGCTTGATTCTATGGGTTTTAGGTTGAATTTCAAAAGAAAGTTTTTTCTTCAGATTCTATTAAAGTGTATAAGTACAAGCTGAAATGTGTTAAAAATAAAATTGTAAATGTTCCTTCTTAATCCAAAATTGATATTTTTTGAAATCCAGAAAATATTTTTATTATTTTAGCTATTTTATATTTTATCTCTTATTATAAATATCACATAAACCCACATGACTTTTCATTGTCTGTTTTTTTATAAAATATTTTAAGAAAAATACAAAAAATTACACAATTCACAACAAAGATAACAACAAAGATTGAAGAGGTTTGGTTAAGTAAAACACTTTTAAAGATTGGAAGAGTTACTCCAACTGACATTCTTATGTCTAATTTGTTTTATGATATCAGACAAGCGCAGCTAAAAGATTTTTAATTTACAAGATTATATCATTGGGTCAAATTAAAATTTCTGCATTGAAAGGTTAAACTCATTCCGCACAGATTGTTTTTAACTAGTTTGAAAAGGCATACAGGTACCCATGCACCAAAACATCTGCTGTTCAAAATGCTAAAAATCTTATTCTTTCCAAAATCATGTCAGAGCAAATAACCTCAACTGTTCTGAAATTTCTAGTAAAGGCTGAAACTCGTTACAATTATCCACTGGTAAATTTTTATTTATTTGTTTATCTATTTATAATGACTTGCTGCAATATTCTATTCTAATTTTAGGAAGATCACTGCTAACTGCAGTACTAAAACCAAAGCTCCAAACAGTGGCATGCTGGCCCCAGAGGCTATTCGGGAATCCCTCTTGGGCCTATCGCTATTTTTTTTTTGAATTTTTATACCCTTTATTACATTCTGAAAATGATTCACAAATGATACTTATTTGCTTTACTTTTTATTCCAGATGTTAGATTCTTTTAAATATCTCTGATTCAAACTGTTGGTCTTCAAACGCATATATATTAGTATTTTGCATAATAAAATGCAACCGTTTGTAACTTTTGCGTCAAAATTAAGTCCATATTGGAAAAAATAATGGATCGTTACGTCACTTAAATAGCTGATAATATCAGTCATTATATAGATAAAATTATTTAAATTAGCCAATGATTATTATGAGAAATAATTGTATTCAATTTTAAATAATGGAAAAATATTCATATTGGTATTTATACAATATAAAATACAATAATTCTTGCATATGTAATATATATATATATATATATATATATATATATATATATATATATATATATATATATATATATATATATATATATATAGTTTAATAATATATATACTTTTTAAATTTTAACGTTTATGTTTTTTAAACAATAAAATAGAAATTTTGTTTGGTTACCATAAAAACGAGGTGAAATTTGTTTATTTTTAGGAATGAAAACATAAAACATGCTTACGGCAGCACAGTGCCATTTTTAATCCAATTATAACTCGTTGCTTTAGTATGTTGATTTAACTGAATTAAGTCAGTTTTTTTATTGATATGTGTATATATATATGTATTTCAGTCAGTTTTTTTATTGATATGTATATATATATTTATATTTTTTATTGATATGTATATATATATATATATATATATATATATATATATATATATGCAAGGCCGGAGCGATGGGGTGTGTGGGGGTGTAACACCTCCTTATCAATGATTTTTTCGTTCATTTAGTCGGCAAATTTAACCCTTTTTGACTTGTTAGTCAGCAAATTTGACCCTATTTGACTAGTTAGTCGGCAAATGTAGACCCTTTCGACAGGTTAGCTGGTAAATTTAGATAGTCCGACCTTTTTTTTTTAAGGTGGGAAAAGTTGTAATGGCAACCCCCCCCCCCCCATGTAACACCTACTTGCACCGACCCTGTATATATGTATATATATTTATATATTTGAATATATATATACATACATATTTAAATATATATACAAATGTTGGCCTTCAAATTAAGCAAAATCCGGCATATATGGGCCTTTTTGAAAGATCCCGCATGTACTTTTTGGAGTCAGCACGCCCCTGGCTCCAAACAAATAAAGTAGTCACTACTGATACAATATTTGATATCAAGAAAAATCATGATCTGCCTGAAAATGTTGTTTGTGATATTCTAAAAGATTTACAAAAAAAGATATTGGTCATTTAGGTGTTTAAATATTTTATAATATAATTAAAAGGGCAGTTAATTAATTTATTTTCAAATAATTTATAACAGTAATTTATAATTCACATTGTTTAGAATATGGGATTTTACAACTAGGTATTGAAAAGGATTTAATTGCTTCAGTTATGAAGCGTTTCCATGCTTTTAAAAGTTTTGCTTGAGGAAGATCCCAGAAAATTTATTCTTGATACCATATTTCCTCTGGAACTTCACACATATGAGCACATTGAAACAAAAATTGTTGACAGTCTTATTGTCAATGAGGGCCTGAAATCCTTTCTTGACAAAAAAACAGTAATGCGGCATAGGTGCAATAGTGGCAGATTGGATAGACCCAACTATTGTAAAGTTTTAAAACTATTGAATCAAATGATACTGGTAACACCAATGTTCTAATTATATACTAAAAATGTTTTAGTTGCAAAAAGTTTCAGCAGCTAAAATCTAAATATAGTGAAGATATATTGTAGTTTATTGAATCTGCCGAATGTTTAGAATTGTAAAAATGTGTTTGACAAAACATTATTACTTTGGTTTGAAGTTCCATACTATTAAATACCACCTTGTAGATTTTCTTAATAGAAACAAGAAACCTCACCTGAGGCTGTACATAAAATTTAACAAAAACATTGAAGCACTATGCTGTTGCAGAGACAAAAACCACATATTGAAGCTTAAAAAAGCGGCTTTCGCCTACAACTTTATGACAGTTTAATTAAAAACATGCATGTTTTAACTTATATATTATATATGATCTCATATAATATTATAAAAAATTATATATGATCACATATATGAAAAAAAAAATGTTTTCTATGCATTTTATTTTAATTTATTATACAGAACAGACAAAAAAAATAAGTCTAGAATCATGTTAGCCATAACGTTATCTAACCATTCAAGGTATTATTATATATTAAGTTAACCAAATTTTGAAGAGAAAGACAATGGATGGTCATGTGGGTTTATATGATATTTATAATAATAGATATCTAATATAATAAAAATGATTTTGTTTTTTAAACATTTTTTTCTGGAATTCGGAAAACATCAATTTTGGACTAAGAAGGAATGCTTAAGATTTTATTTTCAACTCATTCCAGCATGTACATTTACATATTAATATAATCTTTTGAAATTCAACTTAAAACCCATAGAGTCAAGCGGTGTTTAATAGCTATTTTAATTTAAACTTTTTAATTTAATTTTTAAAATTTAAATAATAACTTAATCTTTTTTTTTATTCAATTTCCTTCTCTATTTGTGCAACAAAATTTATAATTTTTCATAAAGTTAATTTCATTTTTAAAATTATTTATGCATATCTCAGCATTTAATTATTATCTATGAATATCTCTGCAGTTGATTTACTAAAAGCAAATTGATTGCAAATTAAGTATATTAATAATAAATAAATAGTAAATTAATACATATGCTAGAGTAAAAATTATTTAAAACTCTGGAGTTGATTAACAACATATCTTACTTAAATTTTGTAAAAAACATTATGCTTATGGATAAAGGTGGGCATAGCATAGAAAGATTTAAAAGAGTGCATGAGGGAGATTAGAAACTCCACCTCTTCCCACAATATATATATATATATATATATATATATATATATATATATATATATATATATATATATATATATATATATATATATATATATATATATATATATATATATATACATATATATATATACACACACATTCTCTTGGAATTAGGAAAAATGAGGTCCATTTTGACCTATTATTAATAGGTCAATAATAAGTCGGTATCAACCTCATTACTATCGGTACCGACCTATTATTACTATAGGTAATAATAGGTAGGTATCAACCTCATTTAATAATAGGTTGGTATTGCCAAATGCCGACACTAAATCCGAGGGTTGTATATATATATATATATATATATATATATATATATATATATATATATCGAACCTTCTTAGGAGATGTGTGTGGTTGCATGCCTTATATTTTTTACAACTTGGCCACAGTTTTTTGCATATATTGATAATTTGCATATTTTATAAAATGTGCTGAAAAAACCAAACTAATTTAAAGAGAAATTTAAAAATAAGTAAATCATAAATTAAAAAGAGAAACCAACTTAACAAATGACTAAATAAATAAAGGATAAATCAGAGAAAATGAAAGCATAGAACTAATACATTTTTAAATTTAAGTGTTTCAATTAACAGTTTATAGCTAATTATTTTTCCAATACGGCTAGATTGATCAAATGTTTAATTTATAGAGGCATGACTGTTATATCTGCATTGGATAAGGGTTCAAATCCTTAAAACATAATAAAAACTTTTTTTTTTTTAACGTTTAATTTGCTTAGTAGATATTCAAAAAAATTAAAGTTTCAAAATTTTAAACAATTAAGCTTTGAAGTAATTAAGCTTGGATTAAATAACTTTAAAACTTAAATTTTTTCTAAATACTTTGTAGTGAAACTACAAACACTTGTAAATTAAAATTAAAATATATAATAATTTTATGCCTTAATATATTTTATTGAGATTTTAAAAAAATGTCAACCCTTAATTACAAATTTTTTGCAAATGTTTTTTAATATGAATTTAGCAAAAAATTCTTAAAAAATCTATATTACAAAAAACATTTATACTCTGTATTAATAAGTTTGGAATATAGATTTTAAAAAAGTTTTTTACTGAAAACTTTAAAAGTTACTACTTTTTATTAAAAACATTTGCAAAAAATTTTTAGTTAAGGATTGACGAACAATTTTTCATGTTACTAAATATTTGAATAAAAAGTTTAGCATAAAATTAAATGTTATAAAAACGTATAATATATCGCAATGAAAAGTTACTTCAATTATTTTTAACGTAACTTCTTTTTTGTAATAAATATTTTTACATATCGATATTCAAAAGTTAATGTGGTTTTTTTAAAAATTAATTACTTCTTTTATGTTACCACTAATTTAAAAGTTAAAAAATGATAAAAAGTAGCTTAACCAAAACAGCTCTACGCGTACGTAAAAATCGCTTAAGGCGTAAATCGTAATAGACGTAATAAACGTAAATCGCTCTAGGCGTAACGCTTTAAAACAAGGCCTGATATTATATATATATATATATATATATATATATATATATATATATATATATATATATATATATATATATATATATATATATATTTATATATATATATATTGTTTTTTTCTTTGTTTAAATTTTTGTTTTTTTTTCATTGTTTAAATTTTTGTCTGAGTTCTTCATGATTGAAACTAAAATCATAAAAAATACAAGTTCATTAATTTTTAATGCTCAAAAATTAACGAACTCATATTGTTTTTAAAATTATAATTTGGAATAAAATCAATGTATTTTTTAAATTTGAACTTGCAAATAACTAACGTTTAAACTACCTGCTAAAGTTAATTTGTTTAAAACAAAACTTGCATGCACAGATTTTTATTTACTTAAAAAAAGAAGTTTGATAATATCCAAGTAATATAGTGTTGAATTTTTTTCTTTTAATATCAAAAGAAATTTAATACAATATTAAAAAAATTGAATACTTAATACTAAAATTGAATACTTTATACTAAAAAAAATTTTTTTATGAATGCTGTTGAAAAATGTTTGTCACTTTTTATTCGCCTCCATTAAGATGGGTTGATGATTCTATTACAGATCAATAATAGAAAGAAGAAAAATAGAAAGCCTTTTATATAAAATCTTCAGCTCTGTATGAGATTTACAAAACTATAAAAAAACTCTTTATATTGAACTTTCTATAAAAAGTTTAAAAAGGAGTATAAGGTTTATATAAGAAAACAATAATTAACAATAATGTAGTATAAATTGATTCTTGTTGGTAAGGAAATTTTAAAAGTAATGTAAAAATAATTACTTTATGTTTATATGTTCATTCTGTCATGTCTCTGTTTATGTAGGTGAGCTTCATAAATAAGAAGTAAATTCTCATTTGAAAGTTTTAAAATTAGAAATAATTTAAAAAAAGGTTCATTTTTATGGCAATTAAAAACATGTTGATCAAATTTATCTGAACCGATACCTGTTCTGCATGTGTAGATGCATAGATTAGTTTTTAACCTTAGGTTATTAGGATACGCATTTAAAACCTTGCATTCATCACTGGTTTCTTATTTAAAACTTGATGTACTTATGTATCTTAAAATATTTTTTGGTCGGCATTGTGATAGTACAATAGAAGTGTTTTCAAAAACTGATTTTAATATATTGTCTAAAACAGATAGTTTTAAAAAACCATGTAGAGTAATTAACAAATTTTCAAAATTAACATTTTCAAAATTTGTAGTTACAAAAGGTATAATTTTGTTAACTTCCCTTTTTTGAGGTGCTGGTCCCTGTAGTCGAGCTTTAAAAATTCTATTATTAATGATTTTTACTGGGTAATCGAACTAAAAATTGTTTTAGTTGTTGAAGTCTGATTTCCATTTTTGTTAGACTAAACACAAAACAAATTATTTGCTTAGCTAATGTGAAAGATATATTTTCCTTTGTATGTTTAGGGTGATGGCTATTGTAATTGAGATTATCATAGGAATTTATAGGTTTATAAAAAATATCTGTTTCAATGTTGTTATCATGTAGAATAACTGTTATGTCTAAAAAGTTTAAAAAATAGTACTCTGTGGTTTTCGTATTTGAAATTTTAGATTTCTTCTGTATATTTGATATAGGGGTGTAAAGAATTAAGACACTTTAACAGCAAATTAACATTAATTGTTTTTAATAAAGCGACAAAACCATCATCCATATATCTTTTGAAATTGTTTTGAATATTCTCGAATTTAATTTTATTGAAAAAATTTGGTAAAACTTTAGGAAATAATTTCACTTCTTCAACAATCCTACAATTAAACAAGCATATGGTGGAGCCATTTTTGTTCCCATAGCTGTTCCGATTAATTGATTGAAAAACTCATTATTGAAAGTAAATTTATTGTTCTTTAAAATAAAATTCATGCTTTCTAAAATAAAAGCTTACGAAAATCTGATAGGTATATCATCACATAGTTTACATATCCAAATTTTAACGTTCATGAGAAATACTAGTATAAAGGTTAGAAATATCAAAGTGGTATTTTGGTACTCCATATTATTAGGTAGTACTCTAATGAAATGCCAATAATCTTCGATATATGTTGTTAATTTTGGTACAAGAGGTGATAAGATTTTTTCGACAAGTTCATTAGGGAGTTGCATAGGTGAAAAAGAACCTCCAAATATTAGTCTTCCATTTAGATCATTTGGGCATAAACATTCAATATATACTTTATTAAATTCTTTTATAAAATTTTTTATTGCATTAGATTAGTGAATTTTTGGTAACACATAAAAATTGCTAGTCTTCCGTTCATAGTTTTTGAGACTTTTTTTTTGAGAGTTTCTTTTTTTGTTAAACATTCTTTAAACTTATCCACGTAATTTTTTAGTTTCTAAAAACATATTTCATCTGTGTTTTCTAAAAACATATTTCATCTGTCGCCTTTTTATGTTTCAGTTAATAAACGGTCTTGGTACACAAGTTTATCTTTATAGTAGTCTGCATCCATCAGAACTAAACAGCCTTCTATATCAGCAGATTTAATGATTATTTTGTTGTTTCTCTTTAGTTCCTCTAAGGCATCACATTCCTTTTTTGTAATGTTATAATTTACTTTCATTTCACCAGGAACTAAGTTATTTAATAAGATGTCATTTAACAGTCTGCAGAATAGAGTTATTTGATAATCTGCAGAATAGAGTTATTTAACAATCTGCAGAATAGAGCAAAGAAGTGTTATTTAATGATGTCACATTACTTGTTAATATCAAACTCATTATTCTTAAATGCTAATTACATTAGCTATGTTAATAATAAACAAATTTAAATTTATTAAAATTAACAGAAATTTTAAACGTGAAGTTGCTAATATAAACTAAATAAAAAATACCTCTACTCCCCAAATACAAGCACTATGATATAAGAAAGAATTGAGCTTGTGCACATTATGAACATCATGTATATCCCAAATATACAAGCTGTGATCGTTGTACACACTAGATAACTAAACAAAAAAAAAAAAAAAAAATTTAAAAAAGTTATTTTTAAATCGCAATTAATGTTTTTCAATCAATTAGTAAAATTTAATTTGCTATCATTTTATTTCTTATTTAATCAAATGTACTATAGAAAGAAAAAAAAATCAGTAATAATAGTATTAACATTTTATGTTGCTATTATTTTCAAGTACTAAACTATGTTTTTATATTCCCAGTTGATAACCAATAGGCCATATGTCTACATTTGACTTTTATTCTGTTTATTATTAAAATATGATCTTCAGGATGAAGTCTGTATATTGACTGATTCTAGTCACAAAAATCGTAGAATTTAGAGATATGTTAAAAGAACTAATAGAACTTAGAGATATGTTAAAAGAACCAATAGGCTGTATGCCCAGAAGAATGTTGATGTTTTTATCAACTGGCTACATGTCCTTTGAACAATCAGAGAAGTTGTTAGCAAGCTGTTTACATGCTACTTATTAACATGCTATTTACATGAGTTTCAGCAGTTAAACAAGCCCTAAAATCTTCACTTGTTGTCAACAAAATGGTGTACAATAAAATAATTAAAGAAAAGAATTTCATGTTTCTAAACAGAATTCTAGATATTGATATAAAAAGAATTTGAAACTAACAATCAACAAAATCAACAAAAAAACAAAAACAACGAGAACATTTTAACAATATATACAAGTCAACAGCTTTTCTTCAAAACAGGTAAAAAAAAATTAAATTTGATTTTTTTTTTACAAAATATATTAATTTAGATGATCACAATGAATAAATAGTTGATTTTGTGTTTTTCGAGAGAAACTATCACATTACTCTTGAAATACACAAAAGCATTTTAAGACATTTTGAAAAAAGCTGTAAAATTACAAAACCAAATAGTTTCAAATTTTTTCCTTTCTTATAATGAGATTCTGTACATAAGCATAATCAAAGGATTCCTAGAACCAAAAGGATTTCTGTCAAAAAAGTACAACAAAAGAATACATTAATGAAAATCTAACTTTGATTACTGCACTCTTATAATTTAAACAAGTCTTATAAATTACTACATGAAAAAAGAAATACAAAACCTTAGCAATACATACTATATAACTTTATTTTTACTACTCGAAATTAATATTAAAAATAAAGATATATTTCAAATCAATCAACAACTTAAAGCATAAAAGTTTTAACCATTGATTCTTATGCAGAGCATTAAAACTATGCAATAAAATAATTTTTTACAAAAACTTATTCAAACAGTTTGATTTTATTAACTTTGATAACATTAAGTACAATACAAGAAATTAAAATTTTTTAAATTTCAAATTGTCCAACAAACATGATGAACAGTCATTTAAGTCATTTTTCAACAATATAATTAATAAGCATTGCAATAGCAATATCAAATTAGCACCCTAAGAATTTAGTAATATATTGTTACTAAACAACATCAACTCAGTTATATAACATAAAATTATCAACAAGATTAGGTTTGATGTGAATATAAACAGATTAAATAACAGATTAAATTCTGTTTAGAAACATGAAATTCTTTTCTTTAATTATTTTATTGTACACCATTTTGTTGACAACAAGTGAAGATTTTAGGGCTTGTTTAACTGCTGAAACTCATGTAAACAGCATGTTAATAAGTAGCATGTAAACAGCTTGCTAACAACTTCTCTGATTGTTCAAAGGACATGTAGCCAGTTGATAAAAACATCAACATTCTTCTGGACATACAGCCTATTGGTTCTTTTAACATATCTCTAAGTTCTATTAGTTCTTTTAACATATCTCTAAATTCTACGATTTTTGTGACTAGAATCAGTCAATATACAGACTATATTGACTTCTATGTAAGCGAAATATGTAAACATCATTTAATTTTTTAACCATCTTTTATTGTGTATTTACAATAATTTATTATACTACCTGTAACTTATATTATTACAACCTCTATTCACCAGAAATGGTAAAAGACATATAGTCAGTAGGATAGAAATTCAAAATAAAAAAATAAAAATTAAACAGTCAAATACAGCTTACAATAAAACTGTGTTCGTCAACAGCTAGAGCAACCACATCCGGATAATTTTTCAGCTGCACAGTAATATTTTCCTGACTAATGAATAAATGTATCAATAATTTTATTTGAAAATTTTAACCTTTTTTAAAAAAACATCAAAAAAAAAACTTACTTTTTACTACCACAAACATTAATGCCAAGTTTATGAGGCAAAGGCAATGTGGCCAAGAACTTGATTTCACTTGGATTAAAAACTCTAAAAGTAACATTTTTAAACACTTAAACTTTTGTACATTTTAATTGAAGTATTTATAAATTAATCAAATATTTTTATAATAATATTAATAAAATATATAATTTAGAATTACCTTATAATGCCATCAGAACATCCACAGTAAATATGTTTTTCAGTTACAACCAAACAATTTGTGCAACCAGCCTTAAATATAAAAGTATATTAACATATTCTGTCTATCCTTATTTTGATTTAATGACATCTTGTGCATCTAAGTATGCAGCAATTATTATGTTCCATTGCAACTTAATTTTTACTTTATTTTAATTTCAGTAATACAGCAACTTTTTTTATTGCAACATTTTTTTTATTTTTATTTTGTTTTACTGCAGTCTGCTATTGTATTTGCACAACCTACCTATCACAACATTAATATACACTCATGTAAAACTCACCATTTTGTTGTAAACTCAGGTAAACCACTTTGTTTATATGCACTTATGCAAAAAATCTCACCATTTATTGTTAAGTGTTTGATTTTATATCTTTCTGTAACTTTTTTCTCACAGTTTTACTTTTGTTAACACAAACTTTATTGGAATTTCTTTTCTTGTAATTTCTTTCCCAATAACTATAGTTATTAAGAACTTGTTAGGTAATGTCATGTCACTTATAGCAAATTATCTGAGTTAAAACAGGACTTGAATTTAAAAAAAAGCATGCCAAAATACAAATAACCCTCATTTGTGCTATATTTGTTTTATATCTTGGTTAAATTGTTTATTTTTATACTTATTTACCTTTATTAAATTATTAACAACTTTTGACTTTTTGTTTGTTTTTGACTGGTCTGTAGTTTTTTTTATATTTCTAATCACAATAAAATATACGAAAACAGACTGATAATTTTTATAGTTTATTTTTTGTTAAAGATTGCATTAACCTTAAGTTTTAAAAATATTATTCTAATGTTTTGTTTCATTTAATTTTATATACAATGGCATTTTACTAAGTCATTTTAGTAAGTTTTGATATTGTCATAACAACAAAGTTGTGAACAAGAAAGTTGTGTTTTAAATTCATTCAACGCACTTTTTTGTAGGATTTGCTACTGTTTGCTTTGCAAACTAATTGTGTATTAAATAGTATATATGCATAAGTATATTTTATAATGTGGATTATATGTTTCTAGGTTCCTATTTAGCTTATTTATAAAAGTTCAAGTTACATAAATATATTTCAAATAACTGTTTAGATATGTTTAACTAACATTAAATAATAAGTATACTCACTCAAAAAATACACTCACTCAAGTATACATATATATATATATATATATATATATATATATATATATATATATATATATATATATATATATATATATATATATATATTATACTTCATCTCCCCAAGGCCAAGAAGATCACTACAGATAAAGAGGCTACTTGTGGTTATAACACTCTCTATAATAATAATAAGATATATATAAGATGTATAAGATATATATATATATATATATATATATATATATATATATATATATATATATATATATATATATATTATACTTCATCTCCCCAAGGCCAAGAAGATCACTACAGATAAAGAGGCTACTTGTGGTTATAACACTCTCTATAATAATAATAAGATATATATAAGATGTATAAGATATATATATATATATATATATATATATATATATATATATATATATATATATATATATATATATATATGTATTTATATATATACCTATAATAAGATATATATATATATATATATATATAAAATATATATATATATATATATATATATATATATAATAATAATAAGATATAAATAAGATGTTTAAGATGAACAAATCTAATTTAAATTGTTGTTTGTTTAAAAAGTGAATATAAATAAATACAAAAATTTAGAGTACAATTGTTTATTGTTAACCAAAAGTAAGCATTCAAAATGCTAAATGGGCAATACTTGTCGAGTTATCATCACCAGAACTAAGAACTCTGGTTCTATCTGTAGCAAAAAAAAAATTAAAAGGAAACAATGTTTTTCCTAATGTATTCATTAATCCGGATATGACACCAGCACAAGCCAAATTAGATTATGATTTGCGTAAGGAAAGAAACCAACTAAATGCCAATCTGTCAGAAAAATCACCCTTTTAATATGGTATCAGGAGCAACACAATACAAAAAAACAAAAATAAAAAATTGAAACTATTAAACGCAAAAAGTCAGATAAAAGTTGAAAAAAAAAGACCATTCAACTAACTTAAAAAAAACAAACATTCAAAATGCATATATACAAATGCAACGCCTCTAAACAATAAGTGATCAGATATATCACTTATTGTTTAGAGGCGTTGCATTTGTATATAAATTTATTTAGAAAAGATAGAGATAGTAGAGCAGGAGGAGGTATTTATATTAAAAAATCAAATCCTATGTTACAGACGACTTAACTCTGAAATAATTGAGAAAATTTGGTTCTTATTGAAGTCAGATCAGAAAAGATCATTTGTGGTTGTATTTATCACCAGGGTTCATGTAGTAAAATGGAAAATTTAGCTATAATCTGCTCAATTAAACAAATTAGCAATCTGTATAAAAAGAATAAATGCTCTGATATACTGCTATGTGGAGATTTTATTTATCTGTCAATAAGTAGGTATAAAAGTTACAATTTACTTCAATATGATCTACTTCAAAATTTAGTAATTATGTGTTGGTTACAGCATACGAACATTTGAAATTGGAAATTGAAAAAAAGGTGAAAAAAAGTATCCAGGATTTCGAAAGAAAGTTAGCACCAAATTCTAAACTAAATCTTAAATCAGTATATGCATATATTACCAGCAAAATCAATAAAAGCATTATATTGGAATGCAATATATATATATATATATATATATATATATATATGCAATATATATATATATATATATGCAATATATATATATATATATGCAATATATATATATATATATATATATATATATATATATATATATATATATATATATATATATATATATATATATATATATCTTATTTTACACTTACTGTATACAAAATACAAATAACCCTCATTTGTGCTATATTTGTTTTATATCTTGGTTAAATTGTTTATTTTTATACTTATTTACCTTTATTAAATTATTAACAACTTTTGACTTTTTGTTTGTTTTTGACTGGTCTGTAGTTTTTTTTATATTTCTAATCACAATAAAATATACGAAAACAGACTGATAATTTTTATAGTTTATTTTTTGTTAAAGATTGCATTAACCTTAAGTTTTAAAAATATTATTCTAATGTTTTGTTTCATTTAATTTTATATACAATGGCATTTTACTAAGTCATTTTAGTAAGTTTTGATATTGTCATAACAACAAAGTTGTGAACAAGAAAGTTGTGTTTTAAATTCATTCAACGCACTTTTTTGTAGGATTTGCTACTGTTTGCTTTGCAAACTAATTGTGTATTAAATAGTATATATGCATAAGTATATTTTATAATGTGGATTATATGTTTCTAGGTTCCTATTTAGCTTATTTATAAAAGTTCAAGTTACATAAATATATTTCAAATAACTGTTTAGATATGTTTAACTAACATTAAATAATAAGTATACTCACTCAAAAAATACACTCACTCAAGTATACATATATATATATATATATATATATATATATATATATATATATATATATATATATTATACTTCATCTCCCCAAGGCCAAGAAGATCACTACAGATAAAGAGGCTACTTGTGGTTATAACACTCTCTATAATAATAATAAGATATATATAAGATGTATAAGATATATATATATATATATATATATATATATATATATATATATATATATATATATATATATATATATATATATATTATACTTCATCTCCCCAAGGCCAAGAAGATCACTACAGATAAAGAGGCTACTTGTGGTTATAACACTCTCTATAATAATAATAAGATATATATAAGATGTATAAGATATATATATATATATATATATATATATATATATATATATATATATATATATATATATATATATATGTATTTATATATATACCTATAATAAGATATATATATATATATATATATATATAAATATATATATATATATATATATATATATATATATATATAATAATAATAAGATATAAATAAGATGTTTAAGATGAACAAATCTAATTTAAATTGTTGTTTGTTTAAAAAGTGAATATAAATAAATACAAAAATTTAGAGTACAATTGTTTATTGTTAACCAAAAGTAAGCATTCAAAATGCTAAATGGGCAATACTTGTCGAGTTATCATCACCAGAACTAAGAACTCTGGTTCTATCTGTAGCAAAAAAAAAATTAAAAGGAAACAATGTTTTTCCTAATGTATTCATTAATCCGGATATGACACCAGCACAAGCCAAATTAGATTATGATTTGCGTAAGGAAAGAAACCAACTAAATGCCAATCTGTCAGAAAAATCACCCTTTTAATATGGTATCAGGAGCAACACAATACAAAAAAACAAAAATAAAAAATTGAAACTATTAAACGCAAAAAGTCAGATAAAAGTTGAAAAAAAAAGCCCATTCAACTAACTTAAAAAAAACAAACATTCAAAATGCATATATACAAATGCAACGCCTCTAAACAATAAGTGATCAGATATATCACTTATTGTTTAGAGGCGTTGCATTTGTATATAAATTTATTTAGAAAAGATAGAGATAGTAGAGCAGGAGGAGGTATTTATATTAAAAAATCAAATCCTATGTTACAGACGACTTAACTCTGAAATAATTGAGAAAATTTGGTTCTTATTGAAGTCAGATCAGAAAAGATCATTTGTGGTTGTATTTATCACCAGGGTTCATGTAGTAAAATGGAAAATTTAGCTATAATCTGCTCAATTAAACAAATTAGCAATCTGTATAAAAAGAATAAATGCTCTGATATACTGCTATGTGGAGATTTTATTTATCTGTCAATAAGTAGGTATAAAAGTTACAATTTACTTCAATATGATCTACTTCAAAATTTAGTAATTATGTGTTGGTTACAGCATACGAACATTTGAAATTGGAAATTGAAAAAAAGGTGAAAAAAAGTATCCAGGATTTCGAAAGAAAGTTAGCACCAAATTCTAAACTAAATCTTAAATCAGTATATGCATATATTACCAGCAAAATCAATAAAAGCATTATATTGGAATGCAATATATATATATATATATATATATATATATATATATATATATATATATATATGCAATATATATATATATATATATGCAATATATATATATATATATATAATATATATATATATATATATATATATATATATATATATATCTTATTTTACACTTACTGTATGACAAAATTTATGAAATAAAAAATAAATATAAATAAGAAATACCTTAAGCTGAACCCATTTATCCAAAATACGCTTTTCACTAAAAAGACATAATAATCCAGACTTGGTAACACAGTATGTAAATGAAGAATTCTTTCCACGCCCACACATCACATCTGTAAAACAGTTATTTCGTTGGTCACCAAGTATACCAGAACGACCTGTGATTGGAGCAATTGGGATGTTCTGCTAAAATTCAACAAAAGTTTTTATTTTCAATTTTAATCTATTACGATTCATACAATGCAATTTGATACAAAGATATTTGTGTGTGTGTTTAGAGTAACAAAAGGGTTGTAACAACAATTAAATTAAAAATTGAATACCCTCCCTGTAAATAAACAATGATTAACACATTTTGCATTTTGATTCATTATAAAAATTTTTTAAATGTATCGAATTTACCTGACCAAAATACTAAAAAGCGACTATGACATCATGTAAAGCCATTATATTTTACGCTATATTATATATTGTCGATACAAAACATAATGTTAAAAATTCAAAACAAATGTTTAGTTCAACTAATTAAATTTTGAAATAGTAAGAATCTGAGAAATTATGCTCATAATTTGGTCACCTAGTTTAAACTCAAAGTTTTACTTAAAGTTTACGTTTAAGTTTTACTTCAAGTTTTATGTTTTGCTCAAAGTCTTACGTTTAAGTTTTACTCAAAGTAAAGTTCACCTAGTTTAGTTTTACTCAAAGTAAAGTTCACCTCGTTTAGTTTTACTCAATGTAAAGTTCACCTCGTTTAGTTTTACTCAAAGTAAAGTTCACCTAGTCTAGTTTTACTCAAAGCTTATTTTTTGGTCTAAACTAATGTCTAAATTGTTGTAAAAATATTTCTAGGAATAGACTATATTTGCTGACTATGTGTGCTAGTTTAATTATCCAAAAAAGTTTTAAAAGTATTTCGAATAAAAATTATGGTTTAAATTAATGTTAAATAACATTTATGCTATAAACATTTCCTTAACATAATAAATAATTATGAATTATGATTAATTTACTTTTACTAAAGTTTTAATTTTTGCTTTAATGCGGCTTTTAAAAAAAAACATTTAAAATAATTTTTTTTTATCATTAACAGTTGAGTCAAATGTAATACATGTATAAATTTAAAATAATATATAACAATAAAATAATTGCTTATAAATAATACTTATATAATATAAATCCTATTTATTTACTTTACATAATGCTACAAAAGTGCCGGGATAGCTCAGTTGATTAGTGCCGGGATAGCTCAATTGGTTAAAGCGCTGCTATAAAGTTTGGAATAATTATTGGCTGTAGCAGCAGATTTGCAGGTTCAAATCCCAGCTCCGCCTACTCAGCATATGAGTAGTACTTCAATATGAAGGGAACTCGTCTCGATTAGCTCTGCTATAACGATGTTTCCTTTTCAACTAGTAAATAAATAATCTAGTCGAGTAAAAGAAAAAAATCTTTTTTTTTTTACAAAAAACTTAGCAATATAAAGTTATGATATTACATCTTACTAAGAAGAATCGAATATCAAACATATTTCAAAAAAAAAAATTTTCATATAAAGCATGAGATTGAAAAAAATGAGAGAGGAAAATCTTTTAAACAACTGTTTTTTACAAATTTCTTCAAAACTTTTATTCAGTAAACAAAAAAGCATAAAAATATTTTTAGTTTCAAAATTTTTATTTATTTCTTAAAAATAATTGTACATTACTAGTGATGATACCCATTAACTTCAGCACAAATGTTGTTGTCATTTTCTTGCTTAAGTTGACAATGCCTTGAGCAAATCTTGTACTGAATTTTTTTGCTTTCTGTTTAATATAGTCTTTCTCTCATTAGTCTTTCCTGTTTTATGCAAATATCTTTTGCCAACACCCAAGTATTTTCCATCCGGCCAGAATTGTGGGCAACTAGGTGGATTGAGCTTTTGTGATAAAAAAAATAACCTTTCTCAATTAATATTACTCCAAAGTTATATTAGTGTAGTGGGACAAAGTCAGGCCAAAACAAACAAGGTCTAACATGCAATTCCGAGGTATAAATATTGCAAACAATATAAAGCAACAAGTTTGTTGAATAGACTACCACAAAAAATTGAAGAATAATATCACTAGGAAGTTGACTAAATTCACATTTTGTGTAAGTCTGGTCATTCATCAATTTAATGCAGCCATTAAATTGATGAATGACCAAAAATTCAATTTTTTCAAAACTTGAGCACAAAGTTTTTACACTTGCGTTTTCCCAGTGGAATTACATTTGTCAGAACAGTTTGGGCATTCAATTGCTCAGCTTTGAATACTGTTTTGGAGTTTTAATTGCAGTAGCTTTGCATACTCATTTGGAGTTACAATTATGGATTTTCTTTTCCAATTTTCAAGCTTTAACGGTATTTCAACAAACTTTAACTTGAAATAATTTTTTTTTTATGTTTTTATGACAATTACTATGACAACTACTACAACTACTACAATAACTATATGATTAAAACTTTTTTCTTCCTTAGTATGTTAGTTAATTATCTTTAAAAATTTTTTTTAAATATTAATTTTTAATGTTTTTTTAATGCTAAAGTATTTTTTTTACTTAATTTTTACTTCATCATCAACTTAAAATGAATATTTTGACAAGATACAAACTTTTTTTTTTTTTTTTAATTTAAGATTTAAATTATCATATATATTTTTTTAATTCAAGATTTAAACTATCATATATATTTTAAAAAAAATAAGCTTCTCAAAAGATTATTGAAAAACATGTTAAAATTCAAACATCCACAAGATTTTAAGTAAGTTTTAATATGCAAGTAAGTTTTAATTTTTAACATAAGTAACATGGAAGCATACACAAAATGACATGAAAGTATACATGTAAGATACACAAATAGAGATTAAATTTATATTTTTTATACTGAGCAGAAAATTTATACTAAAAAAACAAACAATAGATATATAATAATATAAATAAAATATAATATAAACTTTTTTTTAATGAGTAATCTTACGATTACTCCAAGTTTTTTTAAAAATAAAAAGTATATAAATATAAATATGGATGACAGAAAAAAATAAAGCATCAAGAAAACCAAGCTTTAAATCAAAGTTTCTTTTTTTGAAGAATGTATACAGATTTATATTAAATAAAGAGTTAACTGAACAAAAATATATAATACTTTCATAATCTATCATAGCATAAAATTATACAAAACTAATGTTAATTTAAAAAAAAATTAAAATAACTTATTTAAATTATTCTTTTATATAACATTAGTTTTATAAATATTATTGCATGCAAAAAATTTTTATCTATTGTATTTTTGTGAAGAAATAATGAACTAATTTGTTACTACATTTAAATTAGAATCATCTATATTTGTTTTATTTTATGATTCCATGATTTATAGGGAAAAAATTAATTTTTTGGGCACGCATACAACAATACATTATAATTTGGTGAAAGGATCTCAGCTTATAAAAAAATGTATACAAAAATGAACATATAAAACCATATATCCATACTGTCGAAGAAGTTTCAGAATTCAAGTACCAAAACTTTACATGTCTGTTACCAACTGTTACCAAATACTGTCCATTTTCACTTAATGACACAGACCGAACCTAAAAAAAAAACAATATAAAATACAGAAAAGAAAATATACATATATATATATATATATATATATACACATATATATATATATATACATACATACATACATACATACATACATACATACATACATACATACATACATATACATATACATATACACACACTTATGTCAGGCTTTCACAGGAAGGCATGCGATTTCACGTCTTTATATGACCACGCAAAAATAATATGTTTTAACGATTTGACCACGGCTTTTAACATATTTTCAAAATTTAAAAATGTGCTACAAAAACTTATCTAAAAAAAAAAAATGGTAAAAAGAAAAAAAATCTTAAAGAAAAAGAAAATTAAAAAAATACTTAGTTAAAGAAAAAACACAAAAAATAAATATATATATAATGCAACTAAAACAAAACTCATCTAACTAAAATGCTGAGTCTATTTAATTTATGCATTAAAAAACCATTTTTCATTCATGTTTTAAAAGTTAAACATTTTTCATAAAAAAATAATACATAATTATATATATTAAAAAAAAAACATTTTATACTTTTTTTAAAAATTAATTAGAAGTATTTTTTTTTACTTCATTAAAAAGCGTTTCGATAATATAAAAGCATTTAAGATCAAACTTATTAAATTGTAATTGTAACAATTTATATGTTATAAATTTAAAAAAGTATCTACAACTGTTAAATATATTAAAAAAACAAAAACATTTTCAGTGAATTGTTACTTTATTTAAAATCGTTTCGCTATTTTAAAAACATTTTTTTAGAAGTTTTGATGTAATTCATTTCACTTTTTAAGAATATTTTTCATTTAGCACGTTTTTAAAACGTTTTTTGAATTAGCCGCGGTCAAACTGTCATAGCAAAATGTAATTTACGTGGTCATATAAAGACATGAAATCGCACGCCTTCCTGTGAAAGCCTATTATGTAAATATATATATGAATATTTGAAGTGTACTATAACAAAAAAATAACACAAGATTTAGAATTTTTTTGAATAAAAAATATTTTGAGGGATTCCTAATATTAGCACACAAAATATTAACACAAAAATTTTATCAAAAATAAGTCAACTTCCTAAATTTGAACAAAGTAAGAACTTTTAATTTTAAGAACTAATTAGAACTTTAAATTTTAAAAAATTATAAGAAACACACTTTTTTCTTTTTTTTTTTCATTAAATAGGTCTTTTTTAACGGAAATTTTGTTAAAAAGTTAACAAAATTTCCGTTAAAATCCGTTACGTTAAAATTTATAAACGGTAATTTTTTGTTAACTTATTTTATCAGACATTGAACTCCATTAACGACCGTTAATTTAAAAAGTCAACTTATTGAAATTTATCAGCTAAAAAACTTTTTTTTTTAATGAAAAAACTTATTCAAATTTTTCATTAAAGTTGTAAAATAATATTTTCATAAATTTATATTAATACATTTATAAAATAATCTTTTGAAAGAATGTTTTAAAAAATTTTTGCTTACATAAATTTTTTGCTAAAATTTTTATATAAATTAATGAATTTTATAAAACCTATGGTTCGATATTCGAATTTCAAAATTTTTTTTTTGCTCCTTGTCTTTCAACCGAACGTCGATTAAATGAAACTTTTTTTTAAACAACTTAAACCAATTTTTTAATATAAAACTAATGAAATTAACAGAAAATAACGGAATTAACGGAAATTAACAAAAAGTGTCGGTCTGTAAGAAAATTTTAACAGAAATTTTCCTTTATTATCGCCCGTCGAAACTTTTTAACATAACAGACGTAAAAATTAAACGCCCATGCTTAATTAAAAAACCACTAAAAAATTTTTAAAACTTAGTGTTATTATTTGTTTTATGAGTGACAGTGGTAACATTAGACACTCTTTAAGCTATTAAAAATGAACTGAAAATTAAAATGACTTGAAACTTTTCAGAAATGTGAAATACTACCATACAATTTAGTATGCAAAAATTGCAGCATTAAAGTCTTCAAATCTTTTCAAAAATTAACTCTATGTAGCGTGACAGTTGCAATGTCACACTATGTAATTTTATAACTTCTGAACAAAATAACTTTGTCAGACTTAATGTAGCGAACCGCATAGTTAAAAAAAAAATCATTTTGGGTATTTAGCACATATTGATACTACTATTGCTGCAAATTATTAATTATTAATTATATATTTTTTTTCGTATGGCAGAAATTGGTGATCTCTTCATTTAATAACTCAAAAAAAAACGTTACCAGTAAAAGATCTTTTTTTTTAACACAATGGTGTGCAAATGTATTTAATTGAATGGTATAAGCAAAAAAATTATAAATCATTTTGCTTTTAGTTACAAGATCTTAAATAGAATCCTAAGAGTTATGCAAGCGCAGTTGCCACTATAGGAGCGAACTTATATATATTATAAGTATAAGAATATATATATATATATATATATATATATATATATATATATATATATATATATATATATATATGTATATATATAACCAAACCATAACACATTCAGGAAATTTTCTTCGCTGCTTGATTCCTCCGATGCTATCAGCTTCAACACAATTTGAAGCCCACATTCTGTCATTTTGAGAGTTATAAATACCATCAATATCAAAAAATTTTTCATCAGAAAAAAGGATTCGCATCGTATCAGCTTTTCGATAATTGTTACAAATCCAATTTGCAAATTTAACTCTCTTTTCTTTGTGGTAATCGGATAATAGTGGTTGGACAACTTTTTTGTAGGATCAAAGCTGAAGATAATCTTTAAGAACACGATAAACACTTGG
>NC_061160.1:16385251-16402751 GCF_022113875.1 Hydra vulgaris | reverse complement strand
AATAAACTAATTAATCTAAATGCAAAAATAATTATGAAAAGCTTGATTAATTCAATTTTTGAATAATTTGATATAGTAGAGCTTTTTTACAAACTACTAGTTATAAATAAATTTAATTACTATAATATATAACTATAATATATATAATAAATAACAATAATATATAATATACTATAGTTATATAACTAACTAGTTATAAACATAAAAACAGCAGACAAAAACAAACATAAAAAACAGCAGACAAAAACAAATATAAAAAACAGCAGGCAAAAACAAACATAAAAAAACAGCAGACAAAAACAAAATTTAAAGTAAAACAGTTAAACAACCAAAGACTTAATTTTGAATTTTTGATTTCCAAAAAAATTAAAGTGACCAATATTTTTGAATACTTTTTGTTCTGTTTTGCTTATTATCAATGTTGTCGTCCTTATTGTATATTTTTGCAAAGTATAGTAATTAATTGTGAAATTAAACAAAGTCAAAACAGATAGAAAAACATGAAAATTTTTATCTAGTTTACAACAGTCTCAAATATTTGAAATATATATATATATATATATATATATATATATATATATATATATATATATATATATATATATATATATATATATATATATATATATACACATATATATATATATATATATATATATATATATATATATATATATATATATATATATATATATATATATATATATATATATATATACATATATATATATAACATATATATAATATTGAATAAAAAGTGATATACTAACTGTTAACTAACCACAGAAATAATTCCTGATTTATGACCTTTTAATTCAGAGATTTGTGTTATAGTTTCTCCAAGCTCCCAAACTCTAACCATTGGTTGTTGGCCACACTACAAAATAAAAAATGTCATAATAAATTATCAAATTATCAAAGAATAAAAAAGTATCAAACATGAAATAATTACAAATTGTCAAACAAATATAATCAAAGAATAAATTATTACATATGTAACAAAATTTTAGTTCCTGGTTTCCAACGGTTATATTTTAACTGGTTAAGTTTAAAGTCTACAAAAAAACTACCATAAAACAGGGTGAATATGAAGGCTTTTAAAAGTTTTTATGGCACCACTGACTGAGAATCTTTGTGATTCTTTTTGCTAAGTATGATCATATGAAATGCTCCAACGAAATTATGCATTTTTTGATAAATAAAATTAAAGACTAACCTTATTATTTATTTTTTTTGCTGTCAGTAATTATTGACCCTGCATGTGGGGTGAATAGAGACACCAACTGTTTTAGATTATTGTATTCTATTATATACTATTACACCTCTGATAGGGGTATATTAGGGATATAAGGAAATTTTTTCAAAAATATGTGTGAGTGTGTGTACCTAAAATACACTGGGTAAATTCAAAACTAGGGATGTACAATAGTCATATAATTGGATAAAATCTTCATAGATTATAAAAAAACAAATTTTTGTTAAAGTTTTTATTACAACAGTTATTAAAAAGTGCAGTTTTGAGCATCAAAATTACAGATTTTAGAGATAGCATGACAATGTAAAACATAAACTGCATATGCAACATTTTGATATAGTTCCACAATCACATTTTCAGTGCTTTTGTCAAAAAATATTTCAGGCTTATTTTTAACATGATTTACTGCAACAGATAATGTCACAGCCAAAACAATATGTCAACAATTATATAGGCCTGAGTCATACTTGATTAGAAAAAAAAGTTTCACTGGTCAAAAAACTCATCTGGTTTATGTTTCTTTTGCTATAACTGTCCCTAACACCTTCTTTTATAGAATAACATTCAGCAAAACTTTAATTTTATGGTCGCAATCTATAAAAATATTTTTTTGTGACAAAACAAGAAAATAAATTATATTTTGGTTCATGCAAGTTAAATAAAAAAATACTGGCATAGTAAATATACAAAGACAGTAAACAATTACTGAAATAAGTTCTAAAATGTGTTTATTTTCAAGATTTGTGTAAAAATGGGTTTTTTTAAGAAGCCTCTAAATGCATTCTCACATCATGTTTTCATAATACTATTTTTTGTGGCAATGTTTATGTGGCAATGTTTGTAATTTAATATTTCTTAATGCAAGAGTATGACTTGTTCCTCATAGTAATCTCTCATAATCCCCTCTTAGTAATCTCTCATAATCTCCTTGAATTTTTCATAATGAGAATCAAAGATATGAACTTCAAAAGACATTCTGCATCACATTTTTTACAATGAGCATCAAGAATATGAACTTTAAAAAAAAAAAAATTGCAACAAAAAAGTTTCAAGCTATTTTCTCTGTCATGTTTAGCTACTCATTAAGTTATCTGATTTTCAGGAATGACACCATTTTGACTCTCTGATGATCTCCCACCCAGTCATCAAACTCTTTGGCTCAATGTGGACTAAATTAGTTTTTAATGATTTAATCCACATTGAGCCACAGAGTTTGACACCTTTAAATCATCATTATGAGGTGCAATTTTAAAGTTCCAGGATAATTATAGCCAATACCTATAGCCTTGAATAGACCAGCCATATTGTTGTAGAAGCACTGTCTATCTTGATAACTAAAAAAGTTGACACTTTCCCTAATCTGAGACTTGCAGGTTGTCATCTAATAAGTTCCACTACTTGAGCCCAGATGTCAGAAGCTCAGAATTGGAATTGGTAAGACTTCTAATCAGTTGATGTTGTTTTGATTAGAGAAATATGGTCATCTCTCACAAACTTACTTACTTACTTACTTGTCTTACTTGTTGTGTGAACTGCTGTTGCATCCAGTTGGCTGATCCCTTTATAAAAGAGTGAGAACATGCGGCTCATATCATTGTAAAATCGGAACAATTAAACAAGCCTAATAATGTTTGAATAAACAATTTGAGGTATATTCTTGCCAGTGTAATGTTTAATAGGAGCCACCATGTAGAAGCCATGTTTCTTGAGTGTTTTCTTTACTTTTTCTTTAGAATATAAAATTATCATAACATAAAGATTTGTTCACAATAATACATTTTTTTTTTACATATAAACTACTTTTTTTCATTGGAAATGAAACATGAAATTATCATAATGTAAAGATTTGCACACCATGAAACTATCATAATGTAAAGATTTGTACACAGTAATACACTCACTGATTTTGTTTTTACAGATAGACTAATATTTTCTAGGACATGAAATTATCATTACATAAAGATTTGGGCACCATAAAACATTTACTATTTTTTTTTACAAATAGACCGATTACCTAGAATATGAAGTTACAATGGCATCAAAAAAAAGCATCTGTTGAAAATTGTGCAGACATTGTGAATGGTATTTTATTAAGACATTAAATTAACAAATTCTAATTTATATTACCATGTGAACTTTTATTTTAGGCTTTCCATCATAATATAAGTATATTATGTTGTTATCTTATGTCTATTATTAATGTAATATAAACTTTGCAGTAAGTAACAAACAAACAAAAAGTTACATACTTCGCCGGATGCAAGATATTTTCCATCTCCTGAAAAATTTAAACAAGTGATTGTCTTTCTAAATTAAACCATAAGAAAACTATAAAAAGAGAGATTATAATATTATTATAAATATATAAAAAAAGAACAAAACTAAAAACCTTTCCAATCATAAAAAACACGAGTGATGTCACAACAGTGAAGTAACAGTGTAATGAGTTAAAGCAGTGCAATTTAAATCAATATTAGGTAATGTAATATTAGAAAGATTGAGGTATGATTAAAATCAAAATATCCATAAAGTTAAAATAATGATAAGTTGATGGGTACCGGCCTGTTGGTTACTACCCGGGTAACATTATTAAATGAAGGGTAACTGTCATTTGATAATTTTTAAACTTTAGACCTATTAATATTAATACAACAGCTTAACAATATTAACTTGTAATGTGGATGATCATAAATAACTTGTATTAAAAATTTTAAAGCTACTTCTCTACCACCATCAGAATTTCTGAAAACATTCAATATGTTTGGAAAGTTATTTGAGTTTCTGGTTCAGATATATATTAAACTTAATGATTATTATAACTCTTAAATACAATGTTTTCCTTTATGTAGAACAGTACTTATCCAAATTGTTTACTAACTTGTCTCTCTGACAAAAATCTTTTAAAACCTGGAAAATGGAAATTAAAATTACGATGTTTTAGAGAGTTCTCACACAAGAACATGTGCACACCAGCAACTTTAATGCCATCAGAATATGCTTTAACAACTGGATAGCATGTGGTCAATCTAGAAAGTGCATCTTTAGCACCCAAAACAGTGAAATAAAGTCTGATCACACTTAAATTCTGACCACGCATATAATATTTAGTTATGACAACTTGACCACATCTTTTTGATGTTTTAAAAACATTTATGCATGTTTTCATGCATGATCAAAATCTTTCAAATCAATTTTCATGATCAAAGTCTTTTAATTTTTTAAATCAAAAAAAAAAGTCTTTTGGAAAAGTGTGTATGCGTGTGTGGATAACCCCCTGGCTCTCCTGGTGGTGCCAGCCTTGTGTAACCTAAATACAAGTAAATAAAAATTTAGTAATAGTAAAAAAACTTTTCAAAAATTGATGACATCATTTAACTGAAGGTTTTTTAAATTGTAACATAACTTTACTGTCTTTTTTATTAGATATATATTTTAAATGAAAAAAGTTAACCAAAGAACAAGCTATTCTAGCATCAGTCATTATATGAGGAAGCATTGTATTTCTTATTTTTTCCAAAGGTTTCAAAAATTGCTTAAATGTACCATTAATAGCCTCAACAACCTTTCTGCATTTTGTAACAAATGGTTACCTTGTAAACTAGTTAACTAACTTTTAGAACAAGTTGGCACCTTGGTAAATACTTTGTAGTTTTTAATTCATTAATGATATCTTTAAAACATCTATCTAAAACTAAAAATTCCTTGAATGAACTAGTTCTTCTAAATGGCATTTTATTTTTAAAATATCACCTAATATAGTCATTAATATCACATAATATAGTCATTAATAGTTGCATCATTAATAGTTGCAGCAAAAGGTTTAGAAACATCAATAAAACTATTTGCAGTACATACTATAAAAGGATTAACTGAATGTTTTTTTTTTTTTGCCTACTGTATAGCTTCTTTGTAAAAAATTATTTGAACTTATTTTCACCGAATAAATAAGTAGCATCGGCTAAAACTGCTAGCTATTTGTCTTTTAAGTCAAAAAAATCTTTGATCATATCTGTGTTATAAAATTACCAATCTTTTTGTGACCATGTTTTTGCTACTAAACTTTTTCCAACAAGCATTAAGCGAGACTCTTATCTGCAAAGCGAGGCTTACCTTATCTTATGGCAATATTTCTGAACTTTCCGTGACATGCCAAATCAAAATCAAAAGCAATTGAAATTTGATCAAGACCAGTCTTTAACCAAAAGAGATAAAATGTTTTAAATGCTTGTTCTTTCAAGCATTTAAAAGACTTTTTTATTGTTTTTAATTCACTTCCCAAACATTGAATTTCATCTTTGGTAAAACCTGTATTTTGGAAACAGAACTTAGCTGTTACTTATACTTATAATGTTATTTATATCACTAAAGAAATATGTATACGCGTACATGCTGAAAAAAGAGGCAATATTTACTTATGTAACAGAGCTTTAGTTTTTTAAATTTTGTTAAATTGATTATTTTTGCTTATTTTGAAAAAGTAATACATCAAATCAACATATTTGCAGTGTTTTTTCAATTTTGTTTTGAAAACAAACTAAAACAATTTCTTAAAAAATTGTTGTTGTTGTTTTGAGTTCAAAATTATTTTTAAGTTGTAAAGTGTAGTTTTATATTGTTTTCTAACATCCTTGAGCATAAACATGTGTTTTAGAAAGAAAAAGAAAAGGGAAGAAAATGTATGTAAGTTTGACATGACTCTAAAATATATTCTATCACTTTTAAATAAAATTAACCATTTAAAAAATAAACCAATTACTATTAAAATATTATTCAAATTCAAAAAACACATGACTAATAAAAAAAAACTGCATACAAGTCTTAAAATTAAAAAAAACACATTACTAATGAAAAACTTCATATAGAGCTTCAATAAAAAATTAAACAGTAAAATTTAACAGTTTAAAAAATCTACATTACTTACTTCTCTTGGTTAATAATATGTCTTTGCTGTTCAGACTTTGGATTGTAGAGAACAATTACACATCTAAAAACATAAAAACAGATATAACATTTTATCAAAACAATTTTTTACGACTTTTATCAGCATTTTAAGTAGGAATATCAATCAATAAGCATCAAGGTAAATTTTAAAATATTTTAAGCATTATGGGATTTCAATAAGCAACAAGGTAAATTCCATATAATAAATACATAATAATAAACATCATTAAATAGTGTTACAACTCATTAATTAAAACTTTGTTAAATACACACACAGATATATATATATATATATATATATATATATATATATATATATATATATATATATATATATATATATATATATATATATATATATACATATATATATGCATATATATATATATATATATATATATATATATATATATATATATATATATATATATATATATATATATATACATATATATATATATATATATATATATATATATATATATATATATATATATATATATATATATATATATATATATCCTAAAGTCCTAAAGTAAAATCATATATTTCAGATAGATAGTAAAATACTGAACAATTTCACTAAAAACTAGTTGGATTTTAAAGTTTTTAAAAATAAAACTGTTAAATTAATTGGCTTTAAATGCTATCTGTAAATAAGTGAAAGATTAGAATATAATAATAATAATAAAAATAAAAATTAACATTTTTATTTCTTTTTAAAACTAATCGAAAAAATAGATTTGCAATTGTAGTTTTTAAACCTAAAAAAAAACTCTCTTGAAAACTGAAACCTGGTTTTTTTAACCATTATTGTTTTAATGTTTTATTTAATTGAAAACTGAAACCTAGTTTAAGTTTTATAAAGAATTATAAAAAATTTTTTTAAATTTAATTCAAGTTTATAGAATGCAATTTTAAACTGCTTTTTCTAACGCAATATCACAAAAAAACTGACTAAATTAAATAAATTACCCAGCAGGATAAGCAACAACTCCGGAAATAGGATTACAAGCGATTCCATTTGAATTGGTGGTTGTCAAACCTAGTACTCTCTCAAGAGAAACCTGAATTATTTTGAGTAAAAAAAATTATTCACTAAAACAATTTTTAATAAAACTTGGTTACAAATTTCACCTATAATTAAAACTGAATACCTTTTCATTTAGAGATCGCAGATCAGCTCGACTAGCTGCTTTGCGAATTAGTTTCCGAGGTGTAACTTTATTTAAAAACCCACTTGCTGATTTCTTCATAACTTCAAACTTTAATTCTGATTTCAATTAGATTCAAGTTTATAAATATTTTGTGAACACCTGTTACTTGTTAATTCCAGTTTAATAAAACAAATTTCTTCATTATGCTTCTAACTACAAACAAAAACACAGATTGTAAAACTTTAAAAAATGATTTATAAATAACTAAATTTTTAAGCCAGTTTCTAGTTTAGGATGCATGCTTCTAAAGTTGTTATCTAAACATAAAGGTACCCTCTAAGACTGAGAAGTTCTGAGTTATGGTAGCCATCAAATGTTTCTTTGTGCAGCAATCTTGTTTGTCTCATGTTTTGGAATTAGTAAGGTGAAAACAGAAAAACAATATCAGAGTGCATGCGGGTAAAGTGACCCTCTAAAGATGTGCCCTACATGTTTGCAATCAGGGTGCATGTTTAATAATAAATAAAAATAAATTGTTTTAAAAATTGTTTTATTTTTTATATTTCTTTCTCTATAATCGACATGGAATTAACCTTCAATCTTAGATATGGTAAATTTATACATTGAAACATTTTATTTTAGGATTTATATTCAAAATTTTACTATATATATATATATATATATATATATATATATATATATATATATATATATATATATAAATTTTATTATATATTTATTATTTATTATATATTTATTATTTATTATATATACATTTTTTATTTTTTAACATTATTTAATAACATAAATATTTATAAAATATATTTTACACTCAGACATCTCTACTTTTAATTTGAAAATACTTTATTTTAGAATACTGTTTATGTCATTATTTTTTAGACTATCTATGTTGTAACTAGATATGCTAATAAATTGAAACAATTGCTTGGGATCCAAAATATACGAACTTAATTAAAAAAATATTGTTTTCTACAAAAATAAATAAATATATAAAATAAATACAATAAAAAAAGCAAAGTTTTATAGCAGGTAAAATAGCTAAACCAATACCAGCAAAAACATTAAAACCAGTAAAAATATAAAGCCTTAATTATTTACATATGTAAATAAAATAAAAACCATTAAAAAATTTTATGTATTTAATATATTTATGTATGTATTTAATGTATGTATGTATTTAATGTATTTAATGTATGTATGTATGTAAGTATGTATGTATGTATGTATGTATGTATGTATGTATGTATGTATGTATGTATGTATGTATGTATGTATGTATGTATGTATGTATGTATGTATGTATGTATGTATGTATGTATGTATGTATGTATGCATGCATGTATTTATAAATGCATATTAAGTTTATTATAATAATAAATTAATTTGTAAAAAAAATTAAAGAATTTCAATTATATTATTATTTTCCATCAAAAATAATATAATTCAAATTAGTTCCTGCTACATTAATCTTTATTCATATAACAAAAAAATAATTATTTATTAATTATTCTTTACAAAATAATAATTTTTTCTTTGCATTTAGCCACAATGACAGCTATTTTGATATTAAAAAAAAAAAAACGAATTTTTAAAAAATGCCTTGAACTTTTATAATACTTTTTTTACATCCTTGTTTTCATGAACTTTCTTTGACTTACCAATTAAACTTCTTAACAAAAAAAGGTCAAATCATTTTTATGTTATCTGTATGTACGGTATGTAATGTATCATCACCAAATAAAAACAAACTTTTTTTTTCAATTAAAACAAAGAAAGGAAAGTTGAATATGTATCAACACCAAGTAAAAACAAACTTTATTTTAAAATTAAAACAAAGAAAGGAAGGTTGAACATACCACAGCTAATTAGCACACACAAAAAAAAAAAAAAATACGCAGGATGTCGATTATAGGAAATAAAGTTCTTTTAACACAATAGCAACATTTCCAATAAAAGTGTTGTACTTTCTTAAATCCGTTGTATAAACTAATTTAGTAGTGTAACCATGACAATACTAACAGTTGAAATGTCACTTGTAATTTAAAAAATTATTTCATTATAAAAAACTATTTAATAAAAGGCTTTAAACATAAAAGATAATTCTATTTAGATTTCAAAACACTAATATTGATCAAAGATTAGTTCTTTTATTAATAGAAATGTGATATTAGCTCTTTACAACCAGACACATAAAAAAGAATTAAATAAACAAATGTCTTCATTTATAAGCTATTGACAATTCAAATAAAATTCCATAAATAACAAAAAAACAACAAAATAGTAACATTTTATGTGCCAAAACATAGGATAACATAAAGTAAGAACATTTTCATAAAAATACTAAATAATGTATATCACAAAATAAATTTTCCAATTAAGGGTTTTAAAAGGTATTAAATTTAAATAAAAAGAAAGAAAAAAAGTTTTGATAAAATCAGGAAAAAAAAATTAAAATCCAAATCTACAACCAAGTTGAAAAAGATTTCTCTTATTAAATATTAATAATACATTAAAAGCTACTAAAAAAGCATTGTTATCTCACAAAAATAAATAATTAACCTAGGTAAGCTGAATAATAGGGAGGTAAAATAGAAAACCACCTCTATATTAGTGTTTTTTTTAAAAAAAAAAAAAAAACAATACAATGCACTATAGTATAAATAGAATAAATATTTAAATAAGCATTGAAATGCCTTAAAACAAAAAGAAAACAAAAAAAAAAGGTAATACTACCCAAAATAATACCATAAAAAAGATTAAAAACAGTTATTCAAATTTTTTTTTTTTGTTAATTACAAAAAAAAAAAAAAAAAACAGAAATATAAAAACGAATAAAAATTCATTAAAATGGAACATAGTATTAAAAAAATGCATTTAAATACACAAATAAATAATGAAAAAAAAAAAAGAATTTAAAAAAATTCAGACAAAAAATTTTTTAACATTACCTATATGATAAATATACCAGTTGAGAATAAAAACAATAAATACATATAAATAATAATAAAAAATTTGAAAAAACCATAACTAACAAGTACACTTTGGAGAATCTTTTTCAAGAGTGGGAAACGAAGTGAGATTTCCTTTTAGTTCTTCTGTAATTTTAGAATCCTGATTAAAAAAAAATGCTTAAAATGCTAACAAGTAAAAATAATAAGATTATTGTAAAATAAAATATTATATAAAAAAAAATTTAAATTTTTTTTTTTTTTTTTATTTGATAGAAAAGAAATTTTATAAGAAATTACTTCTTCAGAGCGCAAAACATCAACATATATTTGTCGAGTAATCATCAGAAAAGCCTAATACAAAAACAAAACATATAGTATGACAAATAAAATTGTAGTTATAAATTTAAAAAATTCACTACATTATAAATTATTTATACACTAATTTCAACAACCAATAATATCCAAGATAAATGACAATGAAGCAACAAACTTACATCTTCAACATTTTCACCTGTGTAAGCACTTGTCTCAAACCATTGTATTTTAAACTCTTCAGCAAGCTACAAGTTTTTAATTTTATATAATAAAGTCATGTTGATTTAGTGCAATGTCAGGTAAAAAAAAAAAGCTCAAAAATCATAATCATAAATGTTGTTAAAATTTTTTGTTAACTCTGCATTAAAAATAATTATGTATATAAGATAAAATTCCTAGTTTTAATTTGTGTAAAACATCCAGAGTTAATTAATAAAACTTTTATTACAATTTATTATACAAAATCTTTATCATCTATGTTATAATTATATTAGGAATATATAAGGAATTAGGAATATATTATATTATAATATATTAGAAATTTTAAACTTAAAAAAAAAAATTAAAAAAAAGTCATTTGAAAATAAATGTGTACACTGTATGTACACTTATGTACATTATCATAATATTTTTTTACAATAAATTACATTATAACATTACATTATTACATTTAGTAAATTATATACACTAATTATGTAAATTATGTACACTAATGTATACTAATGTACAGTTATGTACATTTAAGCGCACTTATGGACACTAAAGTAAAGATAGTATATTATACATGCTTATGTATATTTTACTGACATTTTAGTCTTTATACAATATAAAAACGCAGTTTTTGTGCTAAATACAAGTATTATTTATTCACAGTGTTCTTTTAAAAACAAGACACTCATTTTGGACATCTGTGGTTTTAATCTGTAACCTTTTAGAGAACTTATTTTTTAGCATTGCAACCTTATCTCTTCCCCAACCTCATATATTTACCACATAAGATTCCATGATGTTTGTGTTCCATCACATTATATCAAGTTTGTATAAACCATACAAAAACCAATTGTGAACACAGCAAAATAATAAAAATATTTTGTTTTTAATTTCAAAGAAAAATAAAATGAATTAAAAAAAAAAGATAAAATCAAATCAAATGTCTTATTTTGTCCATTCAGAAAATGTTTAGCTTTAGTAAGTCTTTAAATTTTTAACAAAAAAAGGCAACAGAGCTATGTATGCTTGTTTCAGTTTATCAGGCACTTTGGACATTGATCTAAACATATGGGATGTAACACACATAAAATTAAATATTTCAATTTTTACATACAATTAAACTTTTAATATGTAAACATATCTTAAATAAACAAACAACCAAGAAGATTGGCTTTGAAACTCTGCAAATTTCAGAAATTTTTATTGTACCATGTTTATATACAATATTAAATTGTTATGGTTTTTAGTGTATTGCCTGAAATAGTATATATATTGGTTTCAAACGTTTAAGCATTTTTTTTCTTTTTTTTTTGAAATCTAAGCTTATATATATATATATATATATATATATATATATATATATATATATATATATATATATATATATATATATATATATATATATATATATATATATATATAAATATATATATATATATTTATATATATATAAATATATATATATATATATATATATATATATATATATATAATTTTTTTTTTATGTTTTTCTGTAAATTTAATGTTGTTTACTTCATCCGAAAAGTTAGTCAAGTGACTTACGCTTTTATTATCATTGGTTTAGTTATAAATAACTTGGACAACTGTGTTTTATATGCGGTAAATATTGGAGAACAGTGGTTGTTTCAAAGTTGCCCTTTTTTTTAAGTGAACATAGAACCTTAAAACATAGTTTTTTAGTTATGAATTTTTAAATTAAAATAGCTTAGTACTAAAATATCATAAAAATATATAAAACTTCAAGACCACACAGTTTTATCAGTGTGGTCTTTTCATATGTTAACAAAATAATTTCTGGTTTTTAATAAAATTTTTAGAACCTTACAACTTTTTCATTTTGTTAGAAGTTTTCTTTTTAAAGTAAAAAAAAAAGACTAACAAATAAAATATGCCTACTCTGTTTTCAGAGTAAATCAATTAAGTTTATGAGTTTATTTTAATGGTGAGAATAACATACTACACTGATGAGCACTCACTACTCATAATTTAAATTCACGGCAAGAATAATATACTACACTGATGAATAATAAACAACACTGATTTTTATTATATGATAAAAAAGCATCATATCATATGCAGGATATTGGAAAAAAAAAGATATTAAAGAAAAACACATAACTTTTCTGAACCATTAAAATAACTTAAAATAACTATAAATATACTTTCTTGTAATTTCATCAAAATTACATGCAAATAAAACTTTCATACAAATACTTATTAGCTAAAAGTTAATATGGACAAGACAATTGGCTACTTCTCTACAATAATAAAAATAGAAAAAAAAAACTAATAATAAAAGCAAGCTATTTTTTTAGTCTAAAATATTGTTTTGTATTTTTGTATATACAAATTTAGAAGTAATAACCTAATAAATAACCTAAAATTATATAAAAAAAAAACAAACAACTTTAACATACAGCTTGAGCTTCAACTTTTGTCACTTTTCTTGCATCCGTTAAATCACTTTTATTTCCGAGGAGCACTAGTTTAACATTTCCATCAGCAAACTAAAATAAATATTTTTAAAAATATTATCCACTGAAACAATAGCATTAAAATTATATACGTATAAAATCATACTATAACATTCAAATTTGAACATTTAAAGAGATGCCAGGAGGCACAATTCATATGTATATTCAGCCTGTGAAATCTAAAATGATTTCAGATACGTAAAATTCAGATCGACACAATAGTGCCAAACAAAGCGGATTTCATGTTTTTTTTTTATATTCTTTATAATCAAAATTTTTTGCATTCTGCTACAAAAGGGTTAATAATAAATTAGTTATAAAAGCATTGCTTTAGAAAATAATTATTTAAAGAATGTAGCAATTGACTATATTATGTGTCTAATGCACATCATTATTAAAGGTGATTCATTTTTTTGGTTCTATTTTTTTGTGTGTGGAAAAACAACACAGAGGTTTCTTTTTTAATTTTTTTTTTGGGAAATATTAGATATTTCCCAAAAAATATATTTAAATTCATTGTCAAGCTACTATATTTAAACTTAATGAAAATATCTTTATTTATATTTTAATTTAACATTCAAATTAAAAAAATTAAAATAAAGTTTAAAATTTAAAGTTTATTTAAAATAAAATTGAAAAAAAAAATTAAAAATAATATTCAAATAAAAAATTAAAAAAAAAAAGATTAAAATTTAAAAAAAGACTAAAATTGACTCAAATTCTTTTTGCTTTAGTATGTTTAAAGGTTTTTTCTTTTAGTAGAGAGGTTAACACAGTTTGAGCCTGTATAAAAAAACTTATTAGATAATTTTAACTTCCTAGTTTTGTCTTAATGGTTTTACTCTTATATTTCTATGTTTTTAATTAGGATATATATATATATATATATATATATATATATATATATATATATATATATATATATATATATATATATATATATATATATATATATATATATATATATATATATATATAGTAGTCGAAAGAATGTAGTCGAAAGAGACTTTTAATGTAAAAAAAAATCTCTTTCGACTACAATTTTGCTACCTCAACAATTAAGCTACATTTTATTGTTGTCAAAATGTCAAAGCAATTAAAATAATGCAGAAGTTTAAATTTTATTGTTTTTTAAAAAAACCGCAATAATAATGACTAGAAAGTTTTTTTTAATTAATGGTGTTTTTGTTGTTTTTTATTAAAATATATATCTAAAACATGCGCAGAGTGTTGCTACATCGATTATTTTATAGCCAGCTGCTACAAGGGAGTGTTGCTACATCAACTATTATATAGCCCGTCTCACAAAGGAGTGTTGCTACATTGACTATTTTATAGCCTGACTCGCAACTATGGCTGCTACATCGCTAGTGCTGCAACATCGACAATACAGCTAGTGCTGCTACGTCGACTGACAAAAAGCCTGACTCGCAAGGGAGTGCTGCTACATCGACTAAGGGTTTGGTTAGGGCAGGCAATTTTCTTTGTTTAGTTCAATATACAAAATTTAATTAAAAAAAATGTTGCCTAGCTTTCAAAATGCTCTGGCATTAAAACTTCTCTGATCAGAAAAACCTCAGAATACCTCCTCTACATATCGAAGCCATTTTCTGACATTTACAAACGAATCGTGTCTTGTTACATCATATGTTAATATAATTCCCTAAATACAAAAAAATGAAACTATATTAAGTGTAAAATTAGACACAAACATATTAGGCATTGCATACCAACATAATTTTAATTTATTTATTTTTTACATTACAAAAATTTATTTAGATTTTGATTGATTATTCATATTTTTTTACCTCTTAAAAACTAGCAATCAATATAAATTGTTATAAAATATATATTTTAATGTTTTGATTAATAAAGGTAGAATACATATAATACATATGCTTATTTTTTCCTTTTTTTTTAAATAAACAAAAATAAAATTTTAGTTGATCAGTTAAAATAATTAGTAATACTATAGTTCAACTTTTTTGATTTTTATTAAACGCAAAAACTTAGTTTGAATGAAACTTTTGTTTTGAAGAACTGATAAGAATATAGTACAAAGGCCAACTCGCTGAATTACTTTCAACACTAATTTTTTGCTATTAAAATTTCTTGAAAACTAAACATATGAAAATAGAATTGTTGACAAAAATAAGATAATTTTCAAAATATTAAAAAAAAGTTTCCCATAATTAGATTATAACATATATTAAAGAGACTGCAAACTTCTATTTTTTGATTTAAAAAAATATACATTAACAGAAAATTAAAAGAATAAGAAAAAGTAGAGAGATATTTTAATAGAATTTGAAAAGGTTGAGAGAGATATTTTGAAGATATTTAAATAAAGAATAGAGAGAGAGAGAGTTATTTGAAAAAAAGGAAGTAAACAATAAGAAAAAGCAGAGAGCTTTTTAAAGAAAAATATAAAAAAAATAATAGAGAAATTTTATTTTTAGTTATTCAAATCAATTTTTTTTTTCCATTCTTGTTTTTATTCTTTAACAATTTATTTGCAAAATCTTTACCATCTAATATATCAGTATTTTTTAACTCAATAACTTCAATTCTTTCTTTGAGAAAATTGAAATATCAGGGAGATAAAGAGTTTTTTCGAAAAAACATGCACATTCTTAGAAGGTTCTGTCAAAAACTTTCAAATAAAATTGTTTAGATTTTACTAGATGTTTTTTTGGCAAAAATACAAATGTACTTGTTTTACTATTATGAACTGTTTTTAAAAACTCTAAGCAATCAATAATTAAGAGATGTTATACATAGTTAACAGAAGTGTTATATATATATATATATATATATATATATATATATATATATATATATATATATATATATATATATATATATATATATATATATATATATATATATATATATATAGATAATTGAGTTAAACCAATTTTCTATTTTTATTCAAATATTATAAAAAAAATACAAATTTTAAAATCTAGATAAAAACTGAAATATATATTTTGAAAATAATATTAACAGAAACATCTAGCATATGTCATAAATCAAATAAGTTATTTAACTTAATTAATGATCTCACATATGCTGTTCTGTAATATTTAACTTATTTAATTATTGAACTCACATATGCTGTTATGTAATATTTAACTTATTTAATTATTGAAATCACATATGCTGTTCTGTAATATTTAACTTATTTAATTATTGAACTCACATGTGCTCTTCTGTAATATTGAGTTGTTATTGTTTCATATCTCTCTTGTCCAGCAGTATCCCTACAAATAGAAATTAAATTATTTTTTATAAAATAACTAATTTAACAATTTATTTTGTATTAATCTTTTTATATATACATAAAATTTACAAAAGAGCACATGGCTACAGACAGTTTACACTAATCCACACATTTTGGTGCCAACAATGTAAAAACTGTTTCTATTTTTCTGCTGAACTGCTGAACCAAAAAATTTTTATTGATTTCAAAATAATTTTTTTTTTTTTTATGTTAATGGCAAACCATAATGACTGACAATAAAGGGTTTTTAGCATTATATATATATATATATATATATATATATATATATATATATATATATATATATATATATATATACATATATATATATATATATATATATATATATATATATATATATATATATATATATATATCAGGGGCTATTCTAGATTGTTTTTGACAGCGTCAACCATATTTGGGCGCTTCCCAAATTAAAATTTGAGGACCTTTTTTTCTAAATGTTTTTATTATGTTTTTACAACAAATATTGTTTTTTTCGCAAAAAAAACCCAGATTTACCACTAAAGTCCACCAAAATGAGGGGGTACTGCCGCCCAAATCTTTTTCCTAGAATGTATATATGTGTATATATATATATATATATATATATATATATATATATATATATATATATATATATATATATATATATATATATATATATATATATATATACACATATATATATATATATATATATATATATATATATATATATATATATATATATATATTTATATTTACAGGGCCCGAATTATTAATAGGCTGATTAGGCTGCGTCCTAGGGCCCTGTGATTATAGGGGCCCCAATATGTCAAAAAATTTAAGAACTCTTTAATATTTTACTATTTTTTAAAATTTTTATATAT
>NC_061160.1:16310251-16380251 GCF_022113875.1 Hydra vulgaris | reverse complement strand
TAAATAATAAACAGCATAAAAATGTTTAATTAATTTTATGTTAACTAAACATCTAATTTAATTCAAAAAACTTCCAACGTAAAATGGGAAATAATTAAAGCGTAAAAAGAAAATTAAAAAGAAGAGAAGTTTTTAGATTCAATTTCTCAGACTGAATTCAATATTAGATATCATGGGCCACGGATGGGGGGGGGGGGTATGATATCAGAGCTTTAAATGTTTGTTTGACGAAATAAACTAAAAATTAACTACATAATGTTTATTACTAAAAGTTTCATGCGTTAGCAATTATTAAGAAAAAAAATACATTATCTATAATGTATTTGAAATAACAAAATTTAAAGTTTTGTGAAAGTAGCAAATATTTATTTCTGATACTGCACATTGTATTTCTGCGTTACGAATACTTTTCTGGATTGAAAAACGGTTCATTAATCACAACTGACATGAATCAATAAATAATTTTAAAACTAATAAACAAAAAGTAAACAAGATTGTCAAGAAAAGTAAATAAGGCGTCTAAAAATTGATTTTTTGAGCTTTTCTTGCCCCCTCCCCCCCCCCCCCTCAAATATCAATGGTATCGTCGTAGCTCACCTTTTTAGCCAAATTCTTCAATTGAAATAATCTAAAGATCAGTAACGCGATCCTGGCCCATTGTCAAACGGAGAGTTTTTTACTTTTTTTAGTTTACAAAACAATCGTTCATCCTTAACAACTGATTCAGGAACATTGTTGAAAATCCGTAGCTTGATGCAAATATGTGGGAAAAGGCGTTCAAACTTCTTCTCAAAGATTTGATTAAGTAGCTGCAGTAGATTTCCTTGCTTGAAAATTGTTTTGCAGGTATTGTTAAAAAGCGAACTTCTTCAATGAGATTCTTTTTGTTCACATTTCTCGGATGAAACCGTGCAAGTTTGCAAATTTTATTTTTAACTGAAATATCATTATTATCTATCCAGACGAATAAAAACATATTGTCAACCACCCTACTCGCCTCAAATTTTGAGTCAATCTGCTATATAGGAATATCTAAACCAACATTAAAATTGTTCTCTTTGAATTTTTTTTTTTAGCTTGTGTGAAAATTATTGTGTTTGATGCTTCGTTGTGAAAGCGCTTTAGTTACGCTTTCTTTTAGTTTTAGTACAACCCCTTTGAAAATATGTAACCAAGAGCCCCTAATTTGTTTAAGATCTTCCAGCAGCTTTCTAATCAAACGAAGATCTTAATCAATGGTAATGACTTCAGAATTTAGAAATCTCTTGCTCGGCTGATATTTTTACTGGCCATATACAGGTTTTCCATGGCATTTGTAAAAGCTGCCAACATTTCTCCCGGCCTATTAGTAGGTGGTTGGTCAAGTCGGTACGAGAGCTCCATTTTGCCATTGAAAGCCTATGCAATAAAATTCCTGTTGCTTCAATAAGGATCTTTTATTGAGCAGGACTTGCACTAAGAAATATGTACAAAGATTCGCCATTTTCAAAAAATACATTGATCTCAATAGCTGATTCAACTGCGTGCATACAAGCCAAATTCAGACTGTGAGAACTACAGGGAACATAAAAAGCTTCCGAATAATTTTGCCTTATTAAAGCTTTAGCTTCCTTGTAAGCACCTGATATATTGCATTCATTTTCGTGTTCCTGACCGCGATAGTTTCAAATACCCATACCTAGCCTTGAAATCATATCATGGATTAGCTTAGCTATATCAACTCCTTTCATCTTCTCGAAAGCTTCAATACACTAGAATTGTCTTTTGATTAACTAGCGATTAGTTTCTCTTTCATAGAGAAGATAATAAATTACAAAAGTTATCTTTTCATTGTGAGATATATCGGAGGTACCATCGAATATGATTGAGAAGGAGATACCATCCTAAACTTCTTCGACAGTTGCACTTTGGATGGAAACACCATATTCTCTGATAAAATCGTTTTGAGGCGACGGAGAAACTTATTCTGGAGTCTTCTTTTTGATGAAGTCATACATTTTCTAAGTGGAATGCAATGACGGGTTTGTGGCTACCAATAAGCTCCATACTAGCAAGAAATTTTCCATTTTCTTTCCTATTTGCGCGTGTTGTTTCACCTGCAAACATAATTGTATATAATAATTATAATTATATTATTACAATAATTATCTATATTTTTTCAAAATTTATATGCAATAAAGCCCAAAAACAAATATGATCTAAATGACAATTTTATTTATAAACATTACTCGCATACAAATTTTGGATGATCTCTTATATCATATAGCAGATTTTTTTGTGGAACCAAATAATTTTAAAAAATTTTGTTTTTTCCCCAAGTTGGAATTTTTCTACTTTCAAAGATAAACTGAAAAAAGTTATTTCGTCAATAGATATATATTCAAGTTCTTTTAATCTTGTTTCTTTTTATAAGTGTTTTCTAAATGTAATTTAAAAAATATTTTTTCTTTTTATTGTATTGTTAAATGGTGTTTTATATTTGAGACCTAATCTTATTTGTATTGTTTTCTTAAACGGTATTTACTTTTCATTTTATATTATCTTAAAATAATTGGTTTATATTTATTGTATTATTAAACGGTTCTCAGTGACGGGATCTTAGAATACTCTTCGAGTTTCCGTGTTCTCATTTTACCAGAAAATATTGTTAAATCAATATATATATATATATATATATATATATATATATATATATATATATATATATATATATATATATATATATATATATATATATATATATATATATATATATATATATATATATATATGTATAAATAAATAAAATTGATAATGAGAGAACTTCATAATGAGTTACTGAGAAATACTAAACACCTAGAAGCCAAGAAAAGAGTCACATCCCAAATTCCACAAAGTATTGTCCTCCATTTAGCTGTCTCAGAATTCAATTGCTTTTGGAGCTCTGAATCTATACTAGTGGAGCTAGTAAGATGATTGGATGCCTCTTACCAATCCATGTAAAATTTTTTGTGCAATGGTTATTGGATTGATGCTGCTTCACGCAAGCATCAATCCAAAAAATTTGTCTATTATTTGTTGTATATCTTCGTTCATCTTGGTGTTTATAAAACCAATTTTTTATTTTATTTTTTTTAATTTTTTTTTTATTGTTGTTATTGTTGATTATTATTTATTTTTAAATATTCCTCTATTAATCTTTATTTTTGTCTTGACAACTGTCCAAATATGCTTTGTCTAATAAATAATTCTTTTTTATTCTAATGTACTTCATTTCTTCCCTCAGGCGTTCACTGTGACCATTCGGCGAGTTTTATATGCCAAAGTTTTTGAATAATTTTTTTTTTACTTTATCCTTATTAGATTTGTATAACAAATAGATTGATAAAGCACATTCAAAAGTCTTCGGTGAAGAGACATTTTAGGTCTGTGTAATGGTTATAAATCCAATATCCTCTAAAGTCTATCATTTTTTTGCTTCTTCTACTGCTTTTTTTGTAGCTTTAGCGCGGTTTTGAGTACTGGAAGATTTCTTTCGACCTATTTTTTAGAAACACATAAAATATTTCATCATTTGTTGTTAATTTATATACAAAGGTTTCGATATCATATTTCCGCATTTATAAAGATTAGAAGTTTTACTTGAAAAACACAAGTTTTATTATATAGAATAATTGGATAAAAGAACATAAGTTAGTTGTCTTTTGCTTAAGGGTTGACATTGGAGTGTTTGCAACAGTCACTGCTTATAGCGTATTTGTTTGCTTTTTGTATAAAAATTATTCTATTGCTTTATTTTTATTGTTGAAGGTACTGTTTAAAATATTTTTATTTGCAGCTAATTTGTTCTATTCAATACATTAAAATATCGCTTTTATTTTCCTCTAACTTGCCAACTAACCGTAAACCAAAAGCCTCACTTCAGCAAGTTTCACTAATGCACCGAAATCTTGACATTTCCACCAACAATTTGATCGAAAATTTGTTTTTTTTCTATTGGGTTTAAAATAGGCATTCCCTCTATTTTGAACCCGTTGCAAAAATTTCAAATATTTGATTACTAGCCAGGTCCAGGCAGAGGCAGTTTGTCTAAAAAATGTGACGTAGCGATTCTCTCTTTTGTTTCAACAGTCAAATACTACTTTAAAAAGTAGCGCTTTTATCGTGAAATCATCAACAAACTTCTTGCTCGTTTCAACTTCTTCAACAACCGCTATCAGTGTCAACTATTTCGAAGCGAAATTTGATCAGCTACCATTATAATTACCAAAGCGCATCTTCAAGGTTGGCAATCAGGTTAATTTGTCCCCTTTATCTCTCCCTCTCAAAGGCCCTGCGTATATATATATATATATATATATATATATATATATATATATATATATATATATATATATATATATATATATATATATATATATATATATATATATATATATATATATATATATATATATTTTGTCTCCGCGAGAAGTTTCACATATTATCATATAAAGGAGAAAACTTACTTAATAAAAGATATGAAATAATATCAAAGTGCCAGCATTCAAAAAAATTTTTACTATCCTTATTTGATACCGGGGACTAAAACCTTTGACGTCTTTTTGTTTTGTTTTGTTTTGTTTGGTAACGTCAGAACTCGTTCCACCGTAGGTAACGTCAGAACTCGTTCCACCTAATTTTAATTTGTAATTTTTAAACTGTTTTTAAGTGACGAAATACACAATGGCTGATGATTGCCGAAAGGCATGAAACTCAGAGTTCCATCAAAAGTTGTTTTTATTCATTTAATATAAATAAATAAATAAATATATATATATATATATATATATATATATATATAATATATATATATATATATATATATATATATATATATATATATATATATATATATATATATATATATATATATATATATATATATATATGTAAATATATATGTAAATATATATGTATATATATATACATATCCGACCGTGATAGATGGAGGCTCGGAAGAACAATAATGTTGCGTAATAATTCTAAAAAGATTTTTAAAATGACAATTATGTAAAAACACAATTACAATACAAATAAATATTTTCTTATAAATAATTATTTAAAAGCTTATAAGTTTATAAAAAGTCAATTCTTTTTTAAATTTAAATAGCCTATTAGGAGTTGATGAGTTAAACTAATCAGTTAAACCAATGTTACACAAACCAATTCATTTAAAATAAAAGCAGCCCTAAACATTAACACTTTTACAACAAAGGTTGTGAAAGTGTTTGTGCTTATTCTTAAACAAAAGTATTTGATTTTATTTTAATACAAAACTGTGCATATTCCTTCAAAGTTACTTTCATCATTAAAAATAACTTGCTTATTTATCTTCAAGATCACACAATTTGTTCCTTACACAGCTCCAATCTTTTAAGCCAATCTCTGGTGTTAATTGTAAATTTTTCTTCACTAGATTTTTTTTTTTCAAAAAGTTTTGAATCGTGTATAAAAATATACGTTTTTTTTAGGGTTTTTGTTGATGGCTAGGGATTATTATCAATAGCGTAAGGTTGTGATTTTAAATAAAGATTTGTTATATGTACCGAAAATCATTTCAATCAGAGGGGTTAATAAGCGGACATAACGCAGTTTAATAACGCAAGATACTACGGAATTAATACGCGTATAAAATCTTTTTGTGATGTCACCATAATCACATGCTTTTAACGATTAATTGATTAATCCAAGATATAAAAAATTGCTAATTGAATAATTCCTAAACAATAGTCATTGTGGGAGTAAACAAGTCTGCAGACGACTGTACTGCCAGCAATGACTAACTCTTGACGCAATGACTAATAACACAAATTGAAACTTTTTATTTACCGAATGAATTTATAGTATAAACAAAAATTTTCAATTTGTGCACAACGTATTGATGTTCGGTTTTATAACAACAACATAAAAAAGATTATTCATGAACATGAAAAGCAGCTCTCCACTTATTCTCCAGCTCTCCACTTATTCTCCGTGTCAAGCGCATTTTCTACAAAAAAAGTATTTCGACGAGTAAATTCTATCCTGACAAATACATAATATGATATTGCTTCTATAAAATCAACAACTCTGAAGGACCACTTTATTTGACAGTAAAGAACATCAACTGAATTATAAAAACAATCTGAAGAATTTTTTTTTTGTTTTGTATCTTTTATTTTTTGTCAACCAAGTTTAGGAGTTATTAGGTTCGTTTCTACGACGGAAAAATATCATTTAGAGATGGATAGATAGCAACCCAGCTAGCACACATACATTGTTAAAACATTAGAACAATGCTGCGCGTTTTGTTGGCCCAACATCGGCTGCCTACGTTGTTTTTATATCATTATGGTTACAAATGCAACGTCGCTAACAACTAAAAACCAATGTTGATAAAACGTTTATTTAAAATCGGAAGATGATTATATTTTCTACGTTGATTCAACGTTTTATTTTCTACGTTGGCCAAACGTTGCATTTACATTGATTCAACGTTGAACTTTAATTGACAAAACGTTGTATTCGGAATTAAGTTTTATTATCATTAAATTCTATTTTCTTTATATATATATATATATATATACATATATATATGTATATATATATACATACATATATATATATACATACATATATATATATGTATATATATATATATATATATATATATATATATATATATATATATATATATATATATATATATATATATATATATATATATATATATATATATATATATATATATATATATATATATATATATATATATATATATATATATATATATGTACATATATATATATATATATATATATATATATATATATATATATATATATATATATATATATATATATATATATATATATGTATATAAATATGTATATATATATGTATACATAAATATATATACATAAATATATAAATATACATATAAAATATATATATATACATCTTACTAATTATTAAATATATGCATATATATACATATGCATATATACATTTAGATATGTGTATATATATATATATATATATATATATATATATATATATATATATATATATTTATATATATATATATATATATATATATATATATATTATCTATGTATATATAGATGTATATATACATATAATATATATATATATACATATATAATGATATATATATATACATATATCATTATATATGTATATATATATATATATATATATATATATATATATATAATATATATATATATATATATATATATATACATATATAATAATATATATATATATACATCTTACTAATTACTAATATATACATTTATACATTTATACATTTATTCATTTATTCATTTATACATATTTATATATATACATAAATACGTATTAAGACCAACGATTGATCATGGGAACAAAAATCATGTTTGTGTTGATTGTGGTTTGATATTTTATTTAAGTTATATAATTTCGCAATAGCATTATTTGGTCGCATATATTGGATCAACGTTGGGTTTAGTTCGTAAAAACAATCAACTTTTTGCGATGTATTTACATACATTGGACCAACGTTGATTTATATACATTGAATCAACGTCGAAATGTATACATTGGATCAACGTTGGGTTTAGATCGTAAAAACAATCAACTTTTTGCGATGTTTTTACATACATTGGACCAATGTAAATTTACCAGATGGTTTTAGTTCCGTCGGTAATAATTTTATTATTAACCAAATGACATTGGATCAATGTTGGTTTTGCATTGGAAAAAAGAGCCGACGTTTGCGATGGTTTTACATACGTTGGCTCAATGTAAGTGTGCTAGCTGGGAAGTAATGCTATAAAAATAGCAAGTAATGTAATAGAAATAGAAAGTATGCAGTTGTACAACTGCATTTGATTTTGAATTTCAATTTTCAATTTTTTTTTCAATTTTAGAAAAAAATTTCAATTTCAATTGAATTCCAAATTTCAAGTTGCAAGTTGAAATTTGGAATTCAATTGAAATTGAAATTTTTTTCTAAAATTGAAAAAAAAAATTGAAAATTGAAATTTTACAATTGTAAAACGGAATAACGTAAAAATCTGACGTAAGAAGAAAGGTGAACTTCGACGTTAAAACTTGGTTTTATTTTTAAGCCAAAATATGTTCAGATTTTGTCAAGTTTATGGTATTTCAAGCGGATACTTTTACCAAAATGTTATTCTTTTTAGCCATTTTTAATTTTTTTTTCAAGTATAAGAACGAAATAGAGAGAATAGAAATTCAGAATAGAGGGTTCTACTAGAATATTGTCTTTTTAAGTGGGTATTAGGCTTTTTAATAGCTAGAAGAAAAATTAGTCGCTATCATCTTCTTCGGTGGAGTTCTTTACCTTGATGTTTTTTTGTTTTTTTTAGTCATTAAGGTGCTCCAAAAAGACCTATCAATCACAAAGCACCGCGAAGGAGGATTTAGCTAGGAAGTTCATGCTTCATTCCTTACCAATGTTGCTTATTGGGCTAGAGCCAGCGTCAGACCACAAGCCTCTTGTTTCTAAGGCAGAACATTACCAATGCGTCACTGCTGCGTTCTTTTGAACTAATTTTGTGCAAATAAGGCGCTCTATAAAATTTCCGATCAACTCAAATTTTTTGACATCGAGTCTCGTCGCATGAATTTTCGTATGGCTTGTTTCGGTCGGGCAACCACTTTCAAAACTAGTCGCTGTGAGCTAAAAAGTTTTTTGAGCTGGGCACCATCGAGTTTAGTTTCAAATATGTTTTTTTAAGCTAGTGTTGTGCAAGCGTCAACAAAACTGGTTGCCGTGAGCTAAAAATATTTTTGACTATTTTTAGTGAATTTTTTATTCTTTGTTCGGTTATTTGTTTTTTTTTTTAATAATATATTCAAGTATTATCTACTTCTATCGAATATTGCGTAGGCATCCATAATAAAATTAACAAATACATGAAGTCCACGCAAACCTGCTGCTCTATTAATATCAATTTGAAATCCGTTTCATGTATTTTTTAGTTTGAAGCTATGAAAGTCTATTTCTATAGACTGATTGGAACAGTTGATGATGTATTGGCGGGTAACCATCAATCGATATATCAATTTTTTTAGGCTTGTAGTTTGAACAGTAAATAAGCACTTTTAAAAGGCTTTGGCAGATAATATTAGCGCCAAATAGCCAGTAGTTCTAGGTAGTTTCCACTTTAATAAAGAGGTGTCTGATTTCTTTCGATTTGAATTTCAACAGATCTGATTATTGATTAATTAGAGGGTTTATTGTCGCATAAATGATTAATTTAAAAAATATATCCAACATAAAACAGTTTGCATTGTCAAAAACAAAATACCTTGTACAGTTATAATTTAAATGAAAGAACACAAAGAGTGGTTCTCGGTGAGATAACCTCTGAGTGGAGAAAAAGTAATAAGTGGAGTACCGCAAGGATCAGTCATTGGACCCCTTTTATTTGTCATATATATAAATGATTTAACAAGCGAGATAACTAATCATTGCAAATTATATGCAGATGACACAAAAATTATTTCAGTCATTAATATAGCCGAAGACAGTCGAACGTTACAGCAAGACTAATGTAAGCTCGTTAAATGGAGTGAAAAATGGCAAATCAACTTCAATAAAGAAAAATGCAAAATTATCCATATCGGCAAAAAAAATTTAAAATATAATTACTTAATGTGTAGCACATTCGATATGATTCAGCAAAATGCTTTAGTTATGGAAGAAACCACGTTAGAGAGCGATCTTGGTGTAATAATATCAAACGACGTCAAATGGGAAAAGCATATCAACACAATTGCGGCAAGAGCTGATAGAAAGCTCGGTCAGATAAAGAAATCTTTTTGTTGATTATATGAAATTTCAATGAAACATTTGTAGACGTCATTGGTTCGTCCACACCTGGAGTTTGCGGTGCCGGTATGGAACCCTTACTACCAAAAGGATATTGATAAAATTGAAAAAATACACCGTAGGGCTACACGAATAAATAGTTGAAGAAGCTTTTGCTATAAAGATAGACTGAAAAAATTTAACTTGACTACTTTAAAAACAAGAAGAGAAAGAGGCGATTTGATTCAATTTTATAAAATAACTAAAAAAATGGATAAAGTTAAATGGAATCATCCTCCTAAAATAATTAAATATGCAATAACAAGAGGTCATACTCAGAAAATACAAAAACAATTCACATATTCTACCACAAGATTTAACTTCCTTACAAACAGAATAGTTAACAATTGGAATAATTTAACAGAGGAGATAATTAATTCTAAAAATCTGAACATCTTCAAAAACAAGTTTGATCGTTTCGAAAAAAACAAAATAAAAATATAAAACAAATAAAACAAAAAAAATATATATATAATATTTAAAAAAGAAAAAAAAAAACACTTTTGCAACGGCTGTCAAAGTTTTAACATCTTCAGATGTTAAACTCACTCATTGTATGTGTACAGCAAAAAATTTATCATTATTATTGTTATAAATTGTGAAAATATTTTGTCGGCTTTTTTCAATAAAAAAAAAGATTATTTGGTGTTTAAGGTAAATAAATAGAGATCATGAAAACTTTAAATTTTGAAAATATTGATAATGGTGTCAAATAAAAATATTTTACAAAAAGTTGAGGTAATCGGAGCCACTCAACATACTTAATGCAAGTTATCATATTTTTTAACTTGTTTGTTCTCTGTGATTATAAACATGTGTTTAATATGATGAAAATCAAGATTTTTCTTGTACCACTAAGAAAGTTGAATTGAAATGGGATTTTTAAATTTTGATGAGTTTCAAAATAAAATTAAAAGTTCGACTAAGTATGTAATTGTTTATTAGAGGCATGTTTTCATCCTTCTGGTATGCATTTAAACCGTTTGCTTCTAGTAACTTTAAAGAGATTCCAAGGTACTACTAACATGTTTTTAAAAAAAAAAAATCATTTTTTAAAATTTAAATTTTACTCTACGGTAGCAGTTTGGATATACTCTATGATGTTTGTCCAAAAGGTTTATCCCTTATAATTCATCTTATTAGAATTATAAAAATGTCAAGGGCAGTAATGTTTATTAGGGATGCAATATTTGATGTTTAGGTTAATAATTCAATTCCTTTTTATCAACATAAAATAAATATAAAAAGAATGATGATGATAGCAATGATTATTATTATGATGATGGTGGTGGTGATAACAATCATGATGATGATGATCATCATTATTTTTGTTATCTTAAATGAACATGATTTTATGAATCTTAAAATTATAAGTCTTTAAAACATTTTTAAGTTAAAGATCATGTGATGACGTGATCACAAATTTTAAAAGTATATGAATGGGATTTTGGTATGTTTTATGATGATGTTGGTCTTTAAATTGGGCATAAACTAAGAGAGGAGTGTATTCAATTTATTGACAATCAAAATTGCTTTTAAATTTAGCTTCAGAAGTAAGGGTGCATGCTTTTTTTAAATCAAAAAGAGTGAAATGTGTTTTCTTTGATAATATTGACATTTGAATTTTTTAGGTTTGAATATTCTTGGTGATTGACTAATTATGGAAATTATCATAGAAGATTAAAAAGTTTATACTACTGACAAGTACTGTTCTGCCAAAGAAAAAACCACTCTAATATGTTTATTATCAAAATTGAATAAACATGACATGAGCTATAATTATTTATTTTATACCATAATTTTATGAGTATACTTAAAAGTTAGCTTTTGTTAAACAAATTTAGTATAGAATTTTAAATAGAATTTCGCGTTATTATTATTTATTGTTGTTCTTTATTGTGAATCCAAATTTAGCTGGTTCTTAAAAAAAAAAAATTGATAAATAATTGCTGGCACCTCATTAATGTGTTCTAAATAATAAAATGACACTGGATTTAAAAATGTTTTGAACAAAAAATATTTTTAGGGCTCGTTACAGTTACGTTAAAACTAAACGGGTTCCTAATATCATTTATTAAAAAAATATTATTAAAAAAAAAAAAGTTATAAAGGTAGAACTTTAAATTTTCGGCTTTGATAGAGCAAATTTTTATAGTATTAATTTATAAGAAACAAAAAACAAAATATATAATTTTGCCCCATTTTTAAACAATCTGATTTTAAAAACCTAATTTTTAAAAAATACGCAATTCATAACAATCTTATGCTTTATTATTACATATTTAGTTTTAATTAGTATAGTTTGTTGAAATTAGTTAGGATTCAGCTTTGCTCTAAATATATTAAAAAAATGTTTACCTAATTTGCTTGTCTTTGATGTAAAAAAAATAATTTTTTTTTACATCAAAGCAAAGTTTTATTATAAAATTGCTGCTACGAATTAGATCAAAATTTTTAAACAGATTTCAATTTTCATCAAGATATTTTTAGCGTCTAAAAAATAAGTCCATATCGTCGGGGATAGTGCAAAACCGCGTAAATAGCATTTTATAATACCGCGTATCTCCAGTACATTTTTTTTACTCGAGAATTTTAAAACTTTATTTATTTTTTATTTTAACTGATTTTGGGTTCATTTGAGTAAAAAGAGTATTATTTATGTTTTTTGTCTCAACAATAAATATTTGGTGTTAAAATTAATAATATCCAAATATAGTAGCCAATGCTAGTTACGCGGATTTGCACTATCCCCGACGATATGAATCTGTGAATGTTAAAAGGGTGGTAGTTCAATCATGTAAAATTTCGGGAAAATAAAACAAACGGCATTTTCACCGTAGTAAATTTTTGCTAATGGTTTAATAATTTTATTTTTGAAGGTGAAAAACATTATTCTCTTCAAAAAAAAAAAAAATTATTAAACCATTAACAAAAATTTACTACGGGGAAAATGCAGTTTTTTTTAGTTACCTGAAAGATTTGATAGTTGGACTTCCACCCTTATAACATTCACCGATTCATATAAAAAATTAACAATTGCCAATTAAGTATGGAAACTACGGTTTTTAATTCGTTTTTAATTGCTTCTACCAATGTTAAACTACTTAAAAGTTGTTGAAGGGTAAAAAACATTTAAATCCAGTGGCATAGTAAGTTGGGGTGGGAATCGCTTTTTAAGGGATAGCAGGTTAATGAAAAATATTAATTTCAATTTAAGTTGAGAAATGGCTTTGATTTCTCCATTAAAGACTCGTTTCAGAGTTTTCTTTTTTTATGCTTTGTGTTCTTGAGATCTAAATACTCTACCAAAGCTCGAGGGGGTTTCTCGAGGTTCTATCCTTGACTTTATACTCTTTAGTTTAAATTAACGATTTTCCAGATAATTTCACTTCGAAAACAGCATTGTTTTCTGATGATACTTCCATTTATTCTTGTCGTGATAAGAAGCCAACACTCTCTGATCGCTCAAAGGGGTCATTTGAGCTTGAAAAGGACCTAACTTCTGCTACATTCAGAACATATTTTCTACATACAAAATATACAAAGTTAACTACGTGATACAAAAAGCGGGGTTTTAGTCAAAAACAAATATTTTGACAAATGGGGGCACATAAATTTAAATGGGCACTTAAATTTGTTTTTTTATAATCTTGATCTTGATCTTTAATTTAGATTTATAATCAGAGTAAAATTAAAACTCTTTATTTGTAAAATGTTAAGATTTAAAAGTTAAGTTATAAAAGCTTTTATCTTAGAAATACATAACCTTTTGTTTGAATTTTAATATATGTATATATTCAAATGAAATTATATACAAACAATATTTTTTCGTAAATTGCATAAACTTGATGCATAAAACAAATATTGCAATTGTTTTCATTGTTATATTTATTTACCTTTAATATCAAAACACGATATCAAAAATCAAAAAATCGAAAAACTTTGACTGATTTTAAATAATTTATCGAAAAAATTATACTTCCATGGTATAATCCTGTATTTTTCCTAAACCTTTCTAAATTTTCCATTAAACAATTTTTTTTTTTCTTTTTTCCAAATCAATTGTAATAATATCAGACTTAATATTTAATCAATCAAAATATTAATTACATAAAATTGGCATTTTGTAAACTTTATCTATATTTAAATGTTTATTATATATACGTTTGAAGGAAAAATTTATACATTTTTAGCACTGTTAGTTTCCGTCTCATTTCATGTTATAAACAGCATCTCAACTTTTAAAACAGTATAAGGACATAGATTATTCAAAGGGCTTTCAGTAGAAAGAGGAATGGAGCAATTCCCTTTTCATTTGGCTGATTTACGGAGCTTTAAAGCAAGGCAGATTAATTTTACTGTTATTTTTATTTCAAAATTATTTTTACTGTTTTCTAAGAAAATTTTTAAACTCTTTCAGCTTTTGGTAATTTTCGTGTCTTTAAGTGTATTTTTATAAGGATAAAAAAAATAAGATCAAGTTTTTGAGTTTTAATTACAAGAAACTTTGACTGTACTAAGAATACTATATTAAAATATTGATCTATAAATATGTAGATCTTTGGTATATACTTAGTTTATTTCTAAAAGTTTAAATAATTCCTTGCTTTAGGGGAACAAGATTTCTACAATTGGTGTACAACTTGCTTATTATAAACGAAATAGAGTTTTAGACTTCCTCACTTAATGATCCTGATAACGAAGTTTGGAAAAACAGTAACCCATTTAAAATTCACCGTTACTTAAAATTCTATTGAATAACTTTTTTAAGTTGGAAAATCAAAGCACAGTCAGGTTTCCCCTTGTGCATAATTTGTGCCATGAAGCAGTCTACAAAGTTTATCCCAGGCACGAGAAAAGCTATGCTCTTTTTGCTAGATAACGTTATTAAAGGGGGTTTCCTCACCAGCGTAAAAAAGATTAAAAAGTTGAAAATTTGAAAAAGATTGACTCTTAAGTGTGAGAAAACTGGCTGCATCTGTCATTGAACAAAAAGTTGAATCGTTTAAAGGAAATAAAAGACTGATCTTTCCTAAACTTTCTTCCCAAAAATCAGAAAAGAACCTCATGTTTTCAACAACTGACATGATTGAGGTTTAAATCAACTATGGTCTTTTTAAAAACTAAATTAGAGGGCTTTCATCAACTCTCAACAAGTCATTTGGTAGGTGGAATCAAACTAAAGGAAAAAGTTTGATAGAGTCGGAAAGCAATTGGAGTCCTTCTTTACTATCTTCTTTACAGCATCAACTATTAATGATGCTTCAAAAAAAACCACTCCACAACCAAGGTCTGTATTGTATCAATCTGCCTGAGTTTGTTGTCATGGTGCCTGGAAAAAGAAGAATTTCAAAATCAAACAGCATCATTAAAATTGGGATGATAATTGACACCAGTAGATGTGGGTGGCCAACAGACTGCTAGTAAAAAGACAACAACCTTCTCTAGCTCCACATCTATCAATTCTAGTATCAAGCAGCATCTGGTTGTAGCCATAGCCGTTGCAAACATTTGAGGTGGTGGAAAACATAGTAGTTTTCAACCACATCAAAGAATTTTTTTTTTATTAAGGTAATAAGGTGCTCCAAGAAGACCTATCGTTTCTTATTACAAAGCACTGCAAAGAAGCATTTAACCAGCAAGTACATGCCTCCTTCCTTAACAATGTCGCTTATTGGGCTAGAGACGACATCGAACCACGAACATCTTTGTTCTGAGCCAGAACTTTAACCACTGCGCCACGGCTGCTCAAAAGTTAATCAAAATTCAAAATTCTATGCTTGCTTGTTATAGTAAGCAATAATCTGAAACACTTCATTTAGTCTTTAGCTCTTACTGGGTAAGATGCAAAAGACAACCCCAACGATGGAAAGCAGTTGTTTGAAAGCGTGCTAGACTACAACAGCAAGCACCTTTAGATTAGAGGCTGAAAACAAAAAAGATCTGTTGTTTAAATTTCTGCTTATTTTTAAATCCAGTATATATATTTATATGAAACTTGAATTAATTGTAAAGTGTATCATGTTCAAAACATTTTGAAACCTGTTTTGTTGTAAAAAAATTAGTCAAAAAAGAATTTTTTTACGTGTTTTTAAAATAATTTATGATCAAAAGGAAAAAATAAAACTTTTTAAAGATGCCATTAGATGACTAAAGTTTCTATCATCTATAAAAAAATTTGTTACATAAAAAGGCAAAGAATGAGGCAGTAGGCAACCCTAGTTTTAATTTTCTTTTACTTTTGTATATTTATGAATTTATTAAGCAAAAAATACCAATACAGGCAAAAAAGCTTATTTCACTATTTTACCATTAGTGTCTCTAGTTTACTGGATATATTGTTACTTTTATAATCATCGATATGAGGATGAGGACCAAAATTGGAATACTTTGTGTTTGGCAGATTGTTTCTTTTTGCAAGACTTTTAAAAAATCTTTAACAGCGTTGTTAACAAAGGCGGCTCTAACATACGATCTCTCATTCGTGGGACTGGTCTTATTACTTTTTCCAAGGATAGAGCAGAACTATTTCTAAAGAAATTTTCTTCTAACTTGGCTCTCTTATGGTTATTCTTTTCTATCCATTTCAATTAAACAGGTTAACCCATTGTTAGACATTCAGATCACTCCAGCTTCCGTTGCTGAAGTCATATCTTAACTAAAGTCTTTTACCGCTTGCGGTCAAGACAGCATTCCTGTCATAGTCTTATAAAAGTGTTTGTCAGAAATCTCTTCAATTCTCTCTAAACTATTTAATAAATGCTTGCCTGAGTCTTGTTTTCCTGCCTGCTGGAAAATGGCATCTGTTGTTTCAATTTTCAAAAACTCAGGTGAACATTTTGACTCCTTTAATTATCGTCTAATCAGTCTTTTTTCTGTTATTAGCAAGGTTTTTGAGTCTGTGATCAACAAATTTCTTACATCTTGATTCATTTCCCATCTTGATTCAAATAACTTACTGTCAGTCAATCAATACGGTTTTTGATCCTCTCAATCTAACAGGCAGTCGATTTTGAATCTAATCTCATTTATGTATCAGATTGTGGTTTGCAGTCACTTCTAAATTTTAACTCCAAAAAAACTCAGTATACTGAAATACTGTTTCAAATACTGACATTCCTATATCAACGAATGGCAACCCTCTCACTGAGTTCTCTTTTTTACGTCTTCTTGGATTATTGTTTACTACTTACGTTTCTTGGTAACCATATACACAATCGATTGATAAAATAGCATTCACAAAGGTTGCTTTTCTTTATTGTGCTTGCATTTTCTTACTCCTGATTCCATCCTCTACCTCTATAAATCTCTTATTCGTCCCTGTATGGATTACTGTTTTCATATTTAGTCAACATGTAATATATTCGCTAATCATTGGCCAAAAGTGATTGGCCAACGACAAGGCATTATATCACATGTTGAAAAGCTATTGACTGGCCACAGCGGTTTTCACTAATGGTCCGTAAAACAATCGATGGCCAAAACTATAGTGGACCGCTCAAAATACCTATATAGGACCACTGAAATTCTGCTATAGAATGTTTGCATTCTATAGCGGAATTTCATTTGGTATAAAAAAAAGTTTAATAACGTTCCATATGATGCGAGTCTTGATACTTATAGGTTTTAAATAATAAAATACATTTTTTTAGCAAAAAAGGTGATTCAAACTTTTTTAAAGAGTTTTTAAGTTTTTTAAACCCTGTTCCCTACTGCCTAAAAAATACACCTCAGGATTTTAACAATGTTTTTTATTTTTATATTTTGATGGATATATAAACAATGGCATTTTTTTAAACTGAAATACGCCTCATAAGTCGATTCATAATACAGTCTTAATTTTACTGCATCATGTCACTGGAAGCCGTGGCGCAGTGGTTAAAGTTCTGCCTCAAAACCCAGAGGTCCGCCAGCGGTCTAGCCCAATGAGCAAAAGTGCACAGTGGGCTAGAGAGCAGCATAAGTGTCGAAAATGAGTATTTTTGGAAACTTTTTTCTGTGCAAAATTTTATAAGTAAATACACCACAATAAAAAAAACTGACGTTTAAATATTTTTATTTTTGTTTTAGGAGTTCTGGGAAAGTTTTCAAGCTCATCCATTTAAAAAACTTTTTAAAAAAAAAATAAAAACTTAGAAAATACTCCTAAAATTGAATTTCATCTCGTAAGCGCAGTTTTCTTTAATTTAATTAAAATTTCATAGTCTCAATACCAGGGTACACGTTTTATTTTAGAAAACTTAACAAATAAAAATAACTTTGTATTTTATAACGTTTTTCTTAACTTGAAATATGACAGTTAAAGTACAACAAAATATAATAAAAAGTTACCATCAAAGGCTCAAGATCTTTTTTCGCACGTTTTCCCACGTTATGGGAATAACTTTATTCCCACGTTATGGGAATAACTTTATTCCCACGTTATGGGAATAACTTTATTCCCACGTTATGGGAATTACTTTATTCCCACGTTATGGGAATAACTTTATTCCCACGTTAAGGGAATAACTTTATTCCCACGTTATGGGAATAACTTTATTCCCACTTTATGGGAATAACTTTATTCCCACGTTATGGGAATAACTTTATTCCCACGTTATGGGAATAACTTTATTCCCACGTTATGGGAATAACTTTTTTACAGAGTCTTATTGTTGTAGAAGGTTTCTCATTAAAAATACCTTACGCAAAGTTGCACAAATTAAAGTTTAGCAGGTTTTAAGCATACGATTCGTTTGTCATTTTCAATTGTTCAAAACACATGATGAACACTAAATAATTAATTGCATTTACGGAAACTACAAGAAAGAATAAAATCTAATGCTGTTCCACTAAATTAAGTGATATGGTTTTTTTTATTTATAAACTTAAACTTATTTCAGTTAATTATCGATTATGTTTTTAATTATCTAATATACGAATACTATTTAAAAAACTTTAAAAAACTATAATTATATATTTAAATTGAAATTTCATTGTACCAATCATTATGAAAAATAAAGAAATTACTCGAAAAGTGTTTCTTGCTTTGGAAAACAACTTAATTAAATCAAGTACAGGAAGTTCAACAAAAATGTTTACTGGAGAGAAAGCATTAGCTTTGATTTTGGAGTGCCAACTTAGTAAAGCCGATTACCAAACAATTCGTCATGCAGCAGTTTATAAAGGAAACAAATTGTATCCAACTTATAGAGAGGGATTTATGCATACGTTGTTGTGGATTTACAAACTAACAAAAACAAACTACTGATTATCCAAGCTTAGTTGATTTACAGAGCTTTATTGACCATACTACATACAGGTTGTTAAAAATACTCAATGAGTCTGTGTAAAAGCTCCTAAAAAAATCCTTACTAGACTTTATACACAAAGTGTGATTTGATGGTTCAACCGGCCCATCATTATACCAAAAAAGTACAGAAGACAAGATAAGTACCATTTATGTTGAGGAACAATTTTTATTTTTATCCTGCATTGTTCTATTTAAACTTTATATTAAATCTGACAAATCACGAAAAACCATCATCTACACTTTACTACCTTCAATTACAATTTCAAGATGTAAAAGCAAGTGCTGTTATTACACAAGAATATATTTCCTTCAAGAACAATAATTTGAAACCAACAGTCACTTTATTATCAAACATAAGTTAGAATGCACAATTATTGATGGAAAAGTGGCTACTACAGTTTCACCTTTAAGTAATTCTTTTCAAATATGTAATAGTATTTTTGGACTGCCTTCAAATATGAACAATCTAAATGTTGCTTTTTCAAAAATCTTTAATACAGTTTCCACTGAGCTTGGATTAAGCACATTACATGTATGGAATAGATGCTTTGAATGCTGCCTTCATATAAGTTAAAGAATTAAATTAGGAAAGTGGCAAATTAGAGGAGAAAATGGTGAAGATATTGTTATAAAAAAAAGACTGTTGTTCAACAAAAGATGAAAGATCACTTTAGTTTAATTTTAAATGTGTTAAAAAGCAGCGGTTTAGGTACAACAAATGATGAAAACATGGGACGAATAGTATTCCGATACTATAAGGTGTCTGCTGAAATACTTGGCTTAGATAAATATTTCATAAAACGTTTCTACGTAATTCTTTGTGTTTTACTGTGCAAACATCAAATTAACGCTGATGAACTTGAAAAATATACCAAAGAAACAGCAGAGCTCAGCGTTTCTTTGTACCCATGGTTCCCAACGCCTCTAATCATACATAAAATTTTAATTCATAGTTCTCAAGTTGAAAGAGATAAACCAGTACCAGTAGGCTTTCTTTCTCAGTTCAGGAATATTGAAATAAAGACGTTGAAAACAATAAAGAACACTAATTAAATTACATAAAATTTTAATTCATAGTTCTCAAGTTGTAAGAGATAAACCAGTACCAGTAGGTTTTCTTTCTCAGCTCAGGAATATTGAAATAAAGACGTTGAAAACAATAGAGAACACTAATTAATACTTCGAATTTGGGAAAAATTGTTTCTAAAAACAACTAAAAGTTGTCTAAAATCCCTAACGTTCTGTACACTCTTTTCTATTAAGGTGTTTAGGGTGCCTGCATCTACAAAAAAATAATTTTTTTTTAAACTGATCTTCATGATGACTAGAGTCACTGATAAAAATTTCAATTTGACAATTTTATTTATATTTATATATATATATATATATATATATATATATATATATATATATATATATATATATATATATATATATATATATATATATATATATATATATATATATATATATATATATATCCATTAAACATTCTATTGCGGATTTTAGTGGTCCTATATATACAAATTGAGCGGACCGCTGTAGTTTAGCTAATCGGTTACTTAGTAGACCATTAGTGGCAGCCGCCAAAAGTGGCTAACCGATGATTAGTCACTATAAAATTGTCGGAAAGTTATCGGCTTGCCATTAGTAGCAACCGCCATCTGAATTATTTTTTTAAACTTTTTTTTATTTAAAGTAGGCAGAAATTTACTGGAAAAAATAATAAATACAGAAATATTAATTTGATCGTATATTTGAAAAAATCAAGAAAATTTAATGTTTAAAAAACAAATATTTAACAAAAATAATTAAAAACAGTTAAGAACAAAAACTAACTTTTCTTTATTTCTGAAAAAAGTTTATCAATCACTTCATATAATATTTACAAAAATTTAATATTATTTTGCATGCCCTTTATTTTTTTTAACTTCGATTAGTCTTTTGGGCATGCTGTTGACTAATTTATGGCATGTTAATAGTGGAATAGCGTACCATGATGTTTTCACAGTCTCCCACAGATCCTTTTTGTTCCAAAGATTTTGTTTTGTAACCTCATCCTTTACAACTTTCCATTATTTTCTATTGGATTTAATCTCTTTTTTCCAGTAAATTTCCGGCTACTTTAAACAAAATTGTAAACAACATGAGAAAAATTGAAAGAAAACTTATAATTTTTTTAAAAATATAGTTTTTAACAATAAGGTTAATAAAAGCATGAAAAATAATATTAGTTAACATCAATTGCTATGAATAAAACGCATTTTCATCAATGTCTAGAATAAAACGCATTTTTATTATATATATATATATATATATATATATATATATATATATATATATATATATATATATATATATATATATATATATATATATATATATATATATATATATATATATATATATATATATATATATATATATATATATATATATATATATATATATATATATATATATATATATATATATATATATATATATATATATATATATATATATATATATATATATATATATATATATATATATATTAGGGTTATTCAAAAATAGGTCATGTCAAAATTTTAATAAGAACCCTGGCTTATGATCTGCTCTGATCCCAAATTAGTACTTAAAATATTTTACAAAATTTTTTGAGCATCGGAAAGGTCCCCACAGAGGGCAAAAGAGTCAATTTTTGCCCCTTTTTTAGGAAAACTTTGCAAAACAAAAAAATGTACAATTGTTTCAAAACAAATTTAATCAAAAAGTTGATATTAAATAATACTATTTAGTGCAACTTCGGCATGATCCAACTTTTTTCTTCCATTTCGATTTCTCTTGAATACATAAGTGAAAAGAAATGTATCTTTTCTTTTCTCTTCGGAATGTACTTTGTTAACAAGTTGTTGAACTAACTGTTCTCTCTGAACAATCATTCACAACATCAAGATTCATAACGGCTGTTTCAAAATCTTGATAAAAATCATTTAAAATGCAATACTCTGGAGGAAGCTTCTTTTATTGAATCTCTGTTTTTCCATGAACAAGCATGTCAAACACAAACCATGACATCTCTTTAATTAGTTGAAATAAACTGGGAGGCTCATCCTGTGAACTAATAAGTCTCTTAGCCATGTAGCCACGTTCTTGACATTTCTTATCTGCAATTGCTAAAATGACTAAATATGGATCAAGGTACCAAGTATGTTTTTGTATGGATTTAGAAACAGCTTGAGCGCCAGCTTTATTCCATTCCTTCAATCTTTTCATCTGCATAATGCTATTACTTAAATCTTAGATTTATCAATGTTTAACTTATAAAAATAATATACCTATTTTATGCATTTATTCAAAATTATATATTTATTTTCAAACTATTCAGATAGTGTAGCTGTGTCGGAGCAGCTGAACTTAATTCGGTTCTGAGAAACCACTCAGAGCAAAAAATAGAAAGAAACTTTGTAACTTCTGTGATTTCATCCCTACTCTCTTCATTGATTTCAGAAATTCTTTCCACAAGTAGAAATAGTTTTAAGTAAAATAAACTTTTACCCATAAATCTGGCACGATAAACAGCTCCAGGATTGTGAAGTTTGAATCTGTCGGTAGGTGATAGTACCATCGAAGTAAGTTCAGCCAATTTTTGATAATCTTTATGATACTTTCCATTCTAAACAATATTTATTAACAATTAATGATAACTTAAATAACTTAAAACAAAAGTAAAGTTCAGATAAAACTGGAAAATTTTAGGTGAAGTACTATTTTACTGTATTATTTTTTTGAAATTGTAAGAAGTATTTAGATTTAATTGAATTATTTATAAAGATTTTAATAAAACTATTTATTATTCTCACCTTTAATAAAACTATTTATTATTCTCACTTTTAAAAACTTTAGTGCCAATATATCTGCAAAATCGAATTGCATTCAGCTTTTGTTCATTAATCCAGGAACCAATCGGAGTTGATAATCTTTTCAAATCTTGCTTTTCAGTATCTAGATCATTCTAATGGTTTTTAAGAAATTTAAATAATTTATTTTCTGGCCCTGAAGTATGACTACTTAAATTAAGCTCGACATGCAGTTAACAACATAGGGTGCTGTAAGCACATAAATATTCTGCTACAAGCTTCTTTTATTTTACCTGTGTTAGCGCTAGTGGTATCAAAACAAAGACACTGAACTTTATCTCATCCAAAGTTAAAAATGAGTTCTTCTATAGCTTCTTTTTGGTGTTCCCCAGAACCGTAGTCAATAGCTGGAACTCCAAGTAACTCGGTTTGTCCTTTAATACTAGCAAGAACAGCTAATCTTTCTTTTGAAAACTGTTTTCCTTCAGTAAGTTCTTTGACAATTTTTCCATCAAAATAAATTGTTAAAAATAAATTTGAAGATTTATTATGGTCTCTTATTTCATTTGCATCCATAAACACAGCGTTCTCTGCTGCTCTGTATGATAGTTGAGTTTGAGCATACAAAATCAGACGTGCATCCTCCAGAATTGACTATAATACTGCTAAGAATTAATGTGTGTTGATGTGGAGTTAAACCTTCTCCAACTGCTATGTGATTAGTACGGTGCAAGATATCTTTGGGTAGGTTGACAGAACTAGGATCAAAATGTGTCTCAATTTCAAAATCACTATCAGTTGAAATCTTCTTAATCTATCTTTCCTTATTTTTTAAATCATATTTATTGGGTTTTCTCCGATTCAGAAAACCTTTTTCATATTTTCAATAAAGTTTTTTCTCTTTTTCTCTTCAGCAGGGTTGTTTATTTTACTTAAGGGGTTCAGCTTCATCCAGTTCTTCACCATTTTTTCAACCTTTATCCTATAAAATGAAATTATTATTCTTAAGTGCTTAAAAAAATTTAAATATATATTTTGGTCTTTTTTAAGGCATAAAGTTTGATCTTAGCTCCTGGGTTTGTAATGACTTCAAAGTCACCACGTGTCCACGCAACAAGTCTAAGCTTGTTAGCTTAGATATTATGCAGCAATGTAGCTGACTGATTAGACAGTTTTGTGAGAATGATCCACATTTGTTTGGGCATCCAACAATAAACTCAGTTTAGCTTCAGGTCTAGATTTCCTCAGAAAGTTGTAGTACTGAAGAATTTCTTGTGTAGTAGCAAACCTGTTGTTGAGAATAGCATAATTTATTTTTCCCACAAGGAAACTTTTATCAATTATTTTGATTTTCTTTTTTAGCGGCATCTTATAAATTATTATTATTTTATGTTGATCTAAAATAACATGTTTAAATATTTGTATGTTAGATAAATGAATCATAAATTTAAATTTAAATTTTGAAAACAATTTTTCTCTCTCTACTTTATTTAAAAAAATTCTTAATCTTTACACAAAACAAACTTTGTCAAAAAATTATCTATTCAAATGTAAAATTATTAAAAAAACCCCAAAATATAAGATATTTTGTTACTAAAAACCCGCTTTTTGTTGAAAATAAACAAATACCTAAATATTAATTAAAAAAAAGAGCCATTTAAACTTAAGTATTAGAACTTATTACCATGTTAATGGATTATTTATTTTTTAAATTGGTTGAGATTTAAGGGCCCACAAGCGGGGCAAATTTTTCTTAAAAAAGAGGTAAAAATTGACCTTTTTTCCCTCTGTGGGGACCTTTCCTGTGCTCAAAAAAAATTGTGTAAAAAATTTTAAGTACTAATTTGGGGCCAGGGCAGATCATATACCCAGCAAACATTCAATAGCGGATTTTTAGAAGACAAATCACTTTGTAATAGTTCATCTTAAAAAGTTTGAAAAAAAGAATCCATTTTTTTTTTTCAATATTAATTTATGACATGATTATAGCTTCTTGTAAACTTAATCACCATTTAGGTGTTTAAACTCTATTCATTCCATATTAAAACTCGTCATCAACTTAGCATACTTCTGACAATAATTTTATTTGCAATCTTTAGTTGATTCTAATGAGCAATATAAAGAGGTGGAATAACTAATTTTTATTTTTACCGCTAATCTAAAGTTATTTATGTTTAATAACTCAATTATATTTTATTACAAAGTGAGCGTCTTTGTTTGTCGCTACTTTGAATTATCATTTCGTATTCTATTTATTCTAATGAGGAAAGCCGGTGAGAACATATATTAATAATGAATTACATTCAGATAAATAACATGTGGGTTTTTGAAAAAAAAAGTAAATTCTAAACAAAATACAAAAATATTTATTTTTTATTAAAGTAACATATTTAAAACAAGTTTGTATTTATATTCTTGAGGTTACGTTGACTCATTTTATTTTAAATCAAACATTTCAAACAATTACTCCCAAAGTTATAACTAAATTGTTTTTCTTTTAAACAATGACATTTTAACCATTATTAACAAATATAATTTAAACAAGAAAAGTAGACGGAAGATAAGCAAAAAACAAACAAACTGGAAACAGGTAATGAATCCAAGTTTTTTGGCAAAGATTAAATATTTTATTAAAAAGTGCAAAAAGTTATAAGTAAGCTCTCATATTAAATTAGTTAGACGTCTAGATGCAAATTGTAATACTTTATAAAAACAAACCTTAATATCGTGTTCAGAGGCGAGACTGTTTTTTTAATTTCCTGAGAATCATTTTTTCATTGTGCGTATTTTTATAGGTTGCCTTATATGCAATAGGAGGAAATCAATTTTAACAATAAATGTTCCTTCCTGAAACAATGAGTTTTATTTCGCTTTCGGAGGAAACAAAGTTACACAATAGAATCTATAGTAAAAGTTTTTTATTATTTATTAAAAATATGACTTTAAATTCCCTTAATCTTACATTGAAACAATCAGAAACAGAAAATCGATCTAGCTAGTTGAAAAACTGTCGACACATAATTATTACAAAGTAAAGAACGAAGTAAAAAATGTCAAAAATAAATAAACTAACAATGTACGTGTTCTATGCATTACTGGTTTTAAACATCTACGTGGTTTTGTCTGTCAACTCATTGCCTTTTCGCGACGATGAAGATACCGATAACGAAATCGATGGCGACATTAGCGAATTAGAAAATGAATATCAAACCAATCAAGTTTATGATTATAACAAATTTAAAAACCAAGCAGACTTGAAAATCAAAGCTAGAAATCACTATGCTCCTTTCATTTTTCCTGGGCCTAAAGTTGGTCGTGATGTTAATTTTCACTCAGTTTTATCTCCATCCGACGAATCAAGAAAATCATTCAATAATTACCATGAAAACGGATACCGACATGATAAACCTGCATTTTTATTTAAAGGATATAAACCTGGAGATCAAACACAAAAGAATTTGTAACTTCATTTAGTTTTTCAATTACCTTTATGCTATTTATTTAATGTAATCATGTGATATTTGTATAATTTTAAATATTTATTAAGATAAGATTAGTTCTAACTACACTGTTGTTGTTTTTTTTATTAAAAATAAAATCGAATTAAAAATAACAACTGCATTTTAATACAATGCCATTTTTTATTAGGAAAAAGCCACTTTTAAATATAATCCCTAGAGTTTAGTGCCATCAGTTGGTGTCTTAATTACCAAAGTAATACAGTTTAATGTACTGCCATCAATTGATGTCTAAAATTTTATGCTGATATATAGAATACACACGCATGCGAAAGATCTAAAAATATACACACGCATGCGCAATTTTCACAATTTGTTGAAAAAATTCTGTCTTATTTTTCAATTACGTTTTCAAAAGTCAAACTCTGTTTTAAAGTTTGTGACATTGTTTTTTATATTTCATATTAAAATCAAAGAATAACCTAACTTTTGCATAAGTTTAGCATAATTATTCTTTGTTAATAAATTTAACATAATTATCTTAAATTAAAATCAATAGTGCTTTTATTGTAAAAAAATCTTCCATGTTAGTATCACATCAATTTTATATAAAAAACACCAAGGAAACATTTTTGAGTGGATTTCCAGTGGACCTATATAGGTATTTTTTAGCGTTTTATTGGAGTTTTATTCATCGGTTACTTAGTAGACCATTAATGACCGCTATAAATAGCAGGTCGGTAACTTTTCGACATGGTAATAGTGGCTAGTTATCAGTTAGCCACTTTTGGTGGCTGCCACTAACAGTCCAATAAGAAACTGATGAGTAAAACTAAAGCGATCTGCTCAAATTGCGTGTATAGGTCCACTGAAATGCCGCTATAAAATAATTACTGGGAAGTTATAATTTGCTGGGTACTTTAAGCCAATTTTCTAATCTCTTTATTCGTCTAAATTAATTTATCTTCTCACTTTTAGTAAATATCTGTCAATAAATTTATACTTCCACATACTTTCTTCATAGCATTTATACTTCTAAAACTAGATTTAAATTCACCAATATTCTTTTATGTGCTACTTCACTCTATCGCCTTTCTCTTTATTCTATATCGCTCTCCTTCATCTCAAGACTGCACTCTTTTTGATGTGACTTCTGATCAAATTGACTAAGCCCTCTCTCTTTATCCATCAGCCATTATTGTTGTTGTTGTTGACTTTGATGCTCATCACACTGAATGGCTTGAATCTAGTGTCAGTGATTCTGCAGGCGTTAAGACCCACAGCTTTTGTCTTTCTCAATCTCTAACTCAAATAGTCAACTTTCCATCTCGTTTTTCAGACAACCCGATTCATTTACCTTCCCAACTCAACTTATATCTTGTTTCTGATCTCGTCAGTGCTCAGTTTCTTCACATTCACCCTTAGGTCCTTCTGATCACAGTTTGATCTCTCTAAAACTATTATCTCATTCTTCTTCATCATTAGATTCCCCCTATTATCGGACATCTTATAACTACCTTAAAGTAGACTGGAACTCTTTCCGTGATTTTCTTTGGTAGAAATCTTTCGTCGTCCTGCTGATAAATGTGCTTCATACATTACTTCTTGGATTCAGGCTGGTATGGAATCTTTTATTCCCTCTTGACAATATCTAGTCAAGCCTCACTCTTCTCCATGGGTTACCTCATATTGTGCTGCTGCAATTTCTAATCGAAGCCATTATTTCCATATCTATCAGCAAAACGATTTTCCAGAAAACAGACGTCTTTTTAATATTGCTAGAAACCATTGTCTGACGCTAAAGCCCGCTATTCTCAAGTCACGAAATCTCGTATTTCATGTCAAAAATTAGGCTCTCGTGACTTCTGGAGAATCTTTAATAGTATCAATAATAAGGGCAAATTTGATATTCCACCTCTCTTGTTTGGTTCAGACTTTGTTACCTCATCTAAAGACAAAGCTGAATTGTTTGCTAAGAACTTTTTATCAATATCGTCTCTTGAGTCCACTAGTTGTATTCTACCTGTTTTAGCCGTCAAACAAGTTGATCCATTGCTTGACATTTGTATCACTCCAGCTTCTGTATCTAAAGTGATTTCCTGCTTAAACTCTTCTACAGCTTGTGGTCCGGAAAACATATCTATTATAGTCTTGAAGAAGTGTTCTTCGGAGCTGTCGTCTATACTTTCAAAACTATTTAACAAATGCTTATCAGAGCTTTGTTTTCCGGCATAGTGGAAAGCGGCATCTGTTATCCCAATTTTCAAAACTTCTGAAGAGCAATCTGATTCCTCTAACTACCATCCCATTAGTCTTCTTTCTATCATAAGCAAGTTTTTGAACCTTTAATTAACAAACACTAAATCACTCATCTTGAATCTAATAACTTACTTTCTGATCATCAATTTGAATTTTGATCTTCTCGTTTTACAGCAAATTTGCTAGCAGTAATAACCAATAGGTTTTATTGTACATTAGATAGAAGTGGAGAGGTTGAGGCTATCACTCTTAAAATTTCTAAAACTTTTGATAAAATTTGGCATGCTGGTCTCCTCCATAAACTTTCTTCTTACGATGTATCAGGTAACATCTTTAAGATTATTGAGTCCTTCCTTTTCAATTGTTGTATAAAAATTGTCCTCAATCTACAGTACTTTTCTTCATATTCTGTAACTTCAGGGGTTTCTCAAGGTTTTTTTCCTTGGATTTATACTCTTTTTAATTTACATTAACAATCTTTCAAATATTCTCTCATGTTAGATGGCATTGTTCGCTGATGATACTACCATTTATTTTTCTCATGATAAGAAGCCAACACTCTCTGATTGCTTGGAGGGGGGATTTGAGCTTGAAAAGGATCTCACTTCTGCTACAGCATGGAGCTCACAGTGGTTAGAGAACTTTATTTCATATAAAACCCAATTTATTTCAGGCAAATATTACCACAAGAGTTTAGATCTTCCTATATTTATGAATGGTGATGTACTCGCCAAGTCATCTACCCTTTTTTACATCTTCTTTTAACTTCAGATCTTTCTTGGAAACCATATATCAAATTGATTGCAAAATTTGCATCTGCTAAGGTTGCATCTCTTTATAGTGCTTGCCGTTTTCTTACTCCGGATGGTATTATTATTGCTATAAATCTTAAATCTGGCTTTTTATGGAATACTGTTGCCATATCTGTGGTGGATCTTCCAATAATTCTCTTTTTTTATTAGATAAGGTGCAAAAACGCATTGTAATCATAGTTGGACCTCAATTATATTTCATCCATTTACTGTGACTGTTTCTAAGTGCTCCAAGTGTTAAGTAACTCTTACTCGTCTAGTTTTTTTTCTCGAACATCAATTCTTTGAAATTCGCTTCCTTCATCTTGTTTTCCTGGTTCATATAATTTGCAATCTTTAAGGTCGTCCGTCAATTGTTATCTAAAAATAGATATATACTAAAACATATATTTTATGTCCAATGATATTTTATTACAAACCTTTTTAGAATATATATATTCAAAAAGGTAAGTAATAAAATATCCTTTAGGATATACAAAATATTAAGCATTGATGTTGGTCTATTCATATTTTTATACATGTCCAAGAGGTGTCAAAATATGATTAATTTTACAAGTTTTACCACTACCCTGAAATATTAAAACAAAATAAGAAAACTCGATGAATTCAACTCGTTGTTTACTGATAAATCTTTGATGTTAAAGTATAAAAAATATTAAATGGATGAAATCTCAGGGGCATCATGGTAACAACAGCTTTCAGTAATTTACATGTTATTGGTACTGCCCAAAAATCAAAAATTGTGTTTTCTGTAGTTTTTAAAAAATAAAACATTTATTTGTATATTAAGAAATGTAGGAATTTAAAATAAATTTAGTAATAAATTTAGATTCGGTCATTTGAACAATTTAGTAAGGAAATAAGTTTAGTAATATATTTTGATTTGGTCATTTCAACAATTTGGTAAGGAAATAAGTTTAGTAATAAAATTAAATTTGGTCATTTCAACAATTTGGTAAGAAAATAAGTTTAGTAATAAATTTAGATTTGGTCATTTCAATAATTTGGTAAGGAAATAAGTTTAGTACTAAATTTAGATTTGGTCATTTGAAGAAATCTTGGTAACAAACTTGTTATTGGTAACAAAGTTGTTATTCAACAAAATTCTTCAATAAAACTCCAGACTATTTTTTCAAAATTTCAACACTTTAAACTGGTTTAAACTGGTTTATGAGCTTCAAAGTTGATGACCCAGTTTGATAATAAAAAAAATAATTGTTCAAGTTTTAAATGTTTCAATGAAAAGTTATTAAAACTTACTTAATTAGAGCTGTATATAATTACTGCGTTTTTAAGGAAAAATCCTTTTAACAAAATCAAAAAAATTTTGATTTTTGAATTTTTGAAAAGGATTAACTTTGTTATTTTATTTTTGATTTTTTCAATCAAAAATGAATTAACAAAAACTTGCTTAATAATTGTGTTGATATAGTGTTCTTTGCAGTTTATTTAAAAAGTCAAAATATTATTGCTACGATATAGCGAATTTGTAATTTGTTTTAAGTTTTTTAATGTTTTTTTAGTTAAACTGTTTTTTATTATTAAAATTGAAATTTTTTTTTTGTTATTTATATGTCATCAAAAGCAAAAATAATCATGAAAAATTCAAATTTGTATTTATCTAAAAGTTTATTCAAAACCATTTGGTAAAAGTTCTAAAGATCTGTAGTATTGTCAGGATATCTTCAATCAAATGTTAGTGATTCCAAAAAAGTTCAAACAGATAACTTCTTTACATTCTTTGATCATTTTCTTTTTCATTAAATCTTTATGCAATTGTGTAAATAATACAAACAATAACTGTTGTAGAAATTTATTACAATTTATGCAAACAATAACTGATGTAGAAATTTATTATTTATTCTATATTTTAAAGGGTTTAACAAAAAGGCGAGATTTTTAAAAGAGTTTTTATTAGTTTCAGTTTCCGACAAGCAACTCAAAGTTTTCTTTTCCGTACTGCTTATATATGAAAACAGAAGAAAAAGAAATTATATTATATAATTATAATTAAAAAAAAGCTTATCTTTTTTTATTATCATATCATATCAACATTTCTTCAATAATAATCTCGGTCACTGTAAAAGCAATGTGTAAGTGGGAAATATGACAAGGTTTACGTAATCATGTCAGTAAAACAGTAGTTTTACTGACATAATTAAAGATTACTGACAACTACAAACAGTAGTTTTTACTGACATAGTAAAGATTGTTGTCAAAAAAACTAATCGGTAATCTTTTAATGAGTTTGTGTTTCGGAAGAAAATAATTGAGAAAGGGTTGTAACAACAATGAAGCACCCTCAACTTTAGCGTCCCTCTCTGACTTTGAGAGGCGAATAACATTAAAAATTAAATAAATAAAAATATTCTAACTTGTGAATAGTAGATAATAATCAGTAAAGTTTTAATGAATTTTAATAACTTTAGTAGATTTCTTTTGGAAAAAACTTATTTTGTAATGTCAATATGCCAATATAGACTTAAAAGTTTATATGTTATAGAGTGTGTTTCAATATATTAGAGAAAATAACCAATCAAAGAATAGATAAATTTGAATAAAAATTTACACTCAAATAAAGTAATTCTTACAAACATTCTATAGCAGAATTTCAGAAGAACTTTATAGACACTTTGAGCGGTCCACTGTAGTTACTTATGGTCAACTAGTGTACTAATGGTCCACTAGTCGACCATTAGTAGCGGGCGCCAAAAGTGGCTTGCTGATGACTAGCCACTATTAACATGTCAAAAAGATATCGGTTGGCTATTTATAACGGTTGCCTGTAATGGTCCACTTAGTAGGATATGAGCAAAACTCCAATTAGCCGCTCAAAACGCTTAACTATAAATCTACTAAAACAATGTTTACTAAAATAATCTACTAAAATAATGTTTTCTGGGATAGTATAAGTAAAGAATATGAAAAACATAAAATTAATTGATGCTGATAATGATGATGGTGATGACTCTTTTTTTTAAAAAACACTGAAAATAAATTAAACTGAAATGAAAAATGATATATATGAAATGACTTTATTTTTAAATGGCAAACGTTTTTAAAAATTAAACTAACAGAGTAATGAAGAATTTCTTTTTATTTTATCAAATTATAATATAAAGCAGGAAAAAATATATCGGCAGAACAGCTTGTATTTTATTCTTAAAAAATTTAATTTTAGATAAGTAAGAAGCCTCAGTGTTAACAATACAAAATGAAAACCATTAACGGTTGAAATGTTCCGCCAAAACTACCTAATTGTGATTTGGAACTACGTGAGAAACAAAAGCATATTTATATAATGGGCAATAATAATAGTAATAATAAAATTTTTAGTATTTAGTTTTCGATTCTTTAGTTACATTCGGTACGGTTTTAAAAGTATGATTAGTTCGTATAATATTCAGTCCGGTTTTAAAAGCGATTAACAAAAGATAACCCTTCTTAACTGAGTTATACGTAAAGGAGAATTTCACACTACAAAAATATTAGATCGTATTTTGAACCGTTTTGAAACTGTACAGTATACAGCCTATTATTCTTATCCCTGAATTTGCAATTTGTTGAGAAAAAAAAGAATTTGTTTTTCCTTTAACAGGGAATATTCTGACTATTCAGGTGGAAAAAAAGATATGGAAAAGATAAAACTTTCAACAGGTTCTTCTTTATTTATAAGATTTTTTTTTACTTTTTTGCAAGTTTTACTTTTTTCAATTTATATTTGAGTTTAACATTTGTGAGTTTTTCATTTGACGTTTTTTGAAAGAATAATTTCCCTTCTTTATTCTTTTTTTTTTTTAAAATACATCTTTTTTTTAGTAAAGTTAATGAAGTAAGAAGCCTTCTTACTATCACCTTTTTTAAACGAGTAGCTATATTATTCGTCTCTATGTAATATGAGTAGCTATATTATTTCTTGCTATGTGGGATTTATTTTAAGTGAGAAAATTTTCTGTTTTGTAATCTTTTGAAAAATGTTTTTTTCTTTCCTATTTGAAATATTTTCTCGAAAGGAAAATACTTCTAATAGGAATGAACTAGAATCTTTTTTTTTTTTTTAAGTTAGTAATACTCCTCTTGTAAAATATATATAAATGCATTTTTTACATATATATATATATATATATATATATATATATATATATATATATATATATATATATATATATATATATATATATATATATATATATATATATATATATATATATATATATATACATATTCATAACTCTATGTGTGTCGAGCAGTTTAAACAATTACAACAGTTTTTCATAAAAAAAACTTTTACTGGATTATACACCAACTTTTACAGCTTTACTTCGTTTTCAACACTACCCTTGGTCTCCGCTATGATATTAAAAATCTTTTCAAAATTCTCAAAAGTAATATGTACCCATCTTGACTAATAGAAAAAATCCACAACTCTTACTTAAATAAAGATAAATATGTCGTTCTATTATCGTCTGAGGACCTTACGAACTCTCGCTATTTCAAACTCCCTTATATTGGTCGAATATCTGAGCTAACGAAACGTAGATTACACGGAATTATAAAGAGACATTGTAAGCCGGTTACCGTAAAATTAGTATTCACTTCGTTAAAAATGTCTAAATTTTTTTCATTTAAAGATCACCTTCCTGTAGATTTTAAATCTTTCGTCGTCTACAAATTTGTTTGTGCAGGATGTAAATCTGTTATATTGGCGTAACCTCTCGCCACCTAAAGACGCGAGTGATTGAACACTACAGAAGGGATAAAAACTCTCTTATCTATAAACATCTTCACTCAAAAGAAAAATGTTTAAAAATTATAATGATGAATGCTTTTCGATTTTGGATCGTGCTAACAACAAAATTGAATTAAAAATTAAAGAAAACATTCATATAAGATGCGAAAAACCCGATATGAATAAACAAGTAAACTATGTTAAAATGACTCTTATAATTTAATATGATTGACCGGTTTCTCTTGTTATATTTGACATTTGTTAAACTAATTTTTAATATATCTTTTTGTATATATAGGAGGTTTGTTTACAATTTTATGGCTTTTATTATGTTTATTTTTACAATTATATACTATATTTTATACCTTTTTTAACAAATATATTTTAACTGACGATGACAATATATAGTCGAAACATGTCTTGATAAATAAAATGATTTTAAATAAATATATATATATATATATATATATATATATATATATATATATATATATATATATATATATAATATTATTTTAATATCATATTATTTTTCGTGCTAATATGTTTAAGTACAAATTCGAACTATATTTTAATTCTCTATCAAAGTTGAAATTTATTTCATTATTAATGATTTTTTACTTTCAATGCATAAAAATTGTTAAACCAAATTTTTCAGGAAGTTTTTTTCTGTTTTTCTTTAACAGCCTTTAGATAATCTATTAAATGTTGTAGAAATAGTCTGTATTCTATTGATCGATAGATTAAAAAATTATTAATTATTAAAATCCTCCATCATATAAAGTTTAATCAAAATACTTATTAAAAACCTTGAATAAGTTTATTAACTAAATAAAGCTACCACCACTAAGTCTATCACATTTAAAATCTGGTGAATTCGAAAAATATTAGCAAGGTTTTTTGTAACAAGATCGACTATCAGACATTATGTTTGTAGTAAATTACTTACTGGATTTTCGGTCGTGTAATTTTCCATTGTGTTCTATGCTTTCAATAGCCTACTCTGCATTATTTATTGAAAATAGGAAAAAAAATTGTTTAATTTTTAAAACATTAAAAATAATCAGAATCCAAACTTTTAATTAATTAAACATTTTTATTTACTTAATTAATAAATGGGCAGTTTTTAACAGAGGAAAGAAAAAGAAATTTCAAAAAAGTTCTTGTTGCGAGAATTTATACTACTTATAATTATTGAGCTTTACAACTAAAAAAATAGAGTATGCTATATTAAATTGCTAATTGCTATGTTAAAATGCTAATTAAAATTATTTCAAATTATTTTTTACAACGAAACATATTTTCAAATATTATGATAAAAGATTTTTATTTTTAGTTTTTGATTTAATTAAACATTGAACTTGTTATTTTTTGAACTTGTTGTTTTTTGCCCTTCTTGGATCTTCTTGTCAACATAATAAAATAGTCACAAATGCGTTACAAAAAAACTCACAACCATACTATTTTTGCTACTCGTACGATGTGTTGATGCCAGGCACGCCGGAACGGCCTAAGGGGTGCAAACCAAAACACAATTTGGCACTTGCCAAATTGTGTTTTGGTTTGCACCCCTATATTTTTATTATGTATAAAATGTTTTTACTATGAATAAAATATATTTAAAAATATTTTACTATGTATAATATCTAATATAAATAAATCTTTTAATTAACCCTACCGTTCTCCAAAAAATAAACAAAAAGTGTCATTTTGTTTACTATTTTTTACTATTTTACTTTTATTTACTTAATTAATGTAGTTAAAGCTGTGTTTGATATTATTGAACCATCACTGTTTCACATTTTTAACCTTTCTTTAAAATCCGGTATTGTACCGGAGAAATTAAAAATTGCTAAGATTATACCTATTTTTAAAAATGGCGATGATACAAATATGTCCAATTATAGACCTATTTCTGTCTTATCATGTTTCTCTAAATTGTTAGAACGAATTATGTATGATAGACTTAACAACTATTTAACTGAGAACAATATTCTGTATAATAAACAATTTGGGTTTAAAAAAAATCATTCAACGGACCATGCAGTAGTCGATCTAATAAATTATGTATCCAATGGGTTCAATAATGATTGCTATACATTAGGAGTTTTTATTGATTTGTCAAAAGCATTTGACACTGTTAATCATGATATTCTAATAAAAAAACTAGAAATGTATGAAGTATTAAACAATAACTTACAATGATTTAAAAATTACCTTTCAAACAGGAAACAATACATAATATATACAGAAAATGAAGAAAAAAAAACATATCATAACTTGTGGTGTTCCCCAGGGATCAATCTTAGGGCCCTTATTATTCATACTGTTCATTAATGATTTGTATTTAGCATCCAAAATTCTAAACGTTATTTTGTTTGCTGATGACTCAAATCTTTTTTACTCTAACAGAAATATTAAAGATCTGTTTAGAATTTTTAATGAAGAGTTATTAAAAATAAATGAATGGATTACGAATAATAAACTTTCATTAAATGTTAGGAAAACTAAATTTATGTTGTTCCACAAACCTAGTGAAGGTGATAACCTTTATTTAAAACTACCTGATCTCTTTATGAACAAAAAAGTTATTAAAAGAGAGTCAACTATTAACTTTCTAGGAGTGATATTAGATGAAAATATATCATGGAAATATCATATTAGATCTATTGAAAATAAAATCTCCAAAAATAACGGAATCTTTAAAAATTATATATTTCTCATTTATTCATAGTTATCTTTCCTATTGTAATCTTGCATGGGCAAGTACCAATTATGGGAAGCTCAAAAAAATTTATAGCAAACAAAAACATGCTTGTAGGATTATTTTTGGCGTTAACAGAACTGTTAATGGTGAATCTCTTTTAAAGAAAGTTAATGTGCTTAATATTTACAAATTTAATATATACCAAGTTATGCTATTCACGTTTAAAACAAAACATGCGTTATCTCCTAATATATTTCAGTCTTACTTTACCGAAATATCTTATAAATATCCCACTAAATTTTCATCTGATAATTTTGTTATTCCAAGATCTTATTTAAAACTCAATTCATTTCAAATTCAATACCGGGGATCATTTATATGAAAAGGTTTTTTAAAAAATATAATTAAAAATAAAATTCTTCGAGGCATCTCCTTAGAACAATTCAAAAGAGAATCTAAACGTTTTCTATTAGAAAAAACTTTCGATTTTAAAGATTTCTTCTAAAATCACCTAAAATAATTAAACCTGAAAAAGTCATCACTACTCATTTACTATTGTCTTGTGTATCTTGTTTATTTCTTATTAAAATAAAAAATATATATACTATTAATTTTGAACAGACAAATAACATTTATTCGATTTATTACTTGTGTCTTATATTTGTAGAACTAATATTGTATTGAACTTCAATTTTTAACCTTTTAGTTTTTACCTTGTAACTTTGTGAGATTAATGTAAACGGGGCTTGGCGATAAGACAGTTTATGTCTTCTTCTTGCTCCGGCAAATTTTTTACATGAATGGTTTTTTCTCATTGTAAATTTAATTATACGGCAAAGAAAATATAATAATAATAATAATAATAATAATAATAATAATAATAATTACTAATTTTACTATTACGAATCGCGTGTACAGTGCAATTAACACTAAATGTTATAACATGCTATTAAACAGTCTACTAAATAAATCTAATGTTTCTTAGCTACTTTCTAGATGTCAATAGTACATTTCGTTCTATGCCATTCTTAGCTTTACAAGGTACTAGAACGATTTCAAGTGTATTTGCCAAAATAATTTATAATACTGTCATTCATTTCAAAGAACTGTTTGCCAATTTTTAATGTTAATTTTGTCGATTTGTTTTTTGTGTATCTGAGCAAACATGATGTTGTTCAGGTGATTGCCTCCAGTTTGTGACCATGTTTTTACTCTCCTCATTACACAAAAGCTTCTTTCACATGATGATGTCGATAGAGGCATAGTATAGTAAAGCTTCAAAAATTTGTATGTTTGTTTATCGGCGACTTTTGCAGCTGGCATGGCATTGAAAATATCTGCAATTGTTTCCACTCAGGAAACATTCTGTATTTCGATTGATGCAATAGCATTGTAGAGGTTAATAATTGTTTGTAGCCTCTTCAACTCAACTTTTTGTTCCAAGATGTCTACATCATTAAAAATTGTCATTCCAAAATAAAAACGTTGGAAAACTTGTTTATTCACCGATGAAATCAAAACTTTCTCTATATTTATTACAGCTGTTAATCCATCCTGTTCAAATCTCTCACTCAAAATGTTCTGGATAGCATCAATTGCTTTAAAATAAAATTTCCTTTTTTTTGCTCTGATTTGACAGGACCAGTTAATGTCTCGCCAAATGTAAGCTTCTTAGTAATTACTGAATCGCGTAATGTTTTAGGTATTACTCTTTGTCTCTGCGTTATTTCGTTTTTAAACTCTATGTCTTGCTTGATTCCAGGTATTTCTTTTGTCGCCTTTAAAATTATATTAATTCCTTATCTGATATATGTCCTGCAAATCTCTGAGACGCATTTCGAATGCAGAATACTGCAACATCACCTGTCAGATTAGTTTCTTGTAACTGCTTTCATAGATTCTCTAGAATAGCAAAAAATTTAAAAGTGCTTTGCTTTTCAAAAAATGTTTTTACTGATGAAAAAAAATGTTTTTACTGATGAAAAAAAATGTTTTTACTGATGAAAGCTGAGATAATAAACCTTTAACTTGTGCTCTTGTTTCTGCAGCAATAGTCTTGTCACTCTGAAGACTGCTCAATATTGTACATACTTCTGCAATCTTCTTCAACACCACTTTTACTGCTTTTGTTCGTGTCTGTCAATCGAGTCATTGACATAGCTTCAGTTGCAATATTCTGTATTCATCTGATTCAGACTCATGCAAAATATTCTTTTGATTTTGTTCAAAAGAACAACACGCTTCGGATATGCCCCAGCAGTTGTATAAATTGACTGGAAAATGCTGAGAGAATCTGACAGTAGTGATGATATTGCATATGTATTCTTAACAATCAGCTCGCTGCAATGTGTCATGCAATAAAAATATTTTGCTTGCTGTCCAAAAATATTTTTCATTTTTGCTGCCAAGCATTTCATAACTGATGCTCCATCAAAGCCAATACGGGCCCTTTTTGTATATTCTAAATTGCACCTCAAAAGAATATCTTCAATATATATCACCAAGGCATCTGCAGAAAGACCGTACACGCATTCATATACTCCGATAAAATCTTCATTCACTTCATATTTTTCACCGCAAGTTCTTATGTTAAACAACATTTGTTCCTTTTTAGTAATATCTGAAGATTCATCAGCGAGTACTGAATAGAAACATTCATCTTTGATCAGTTCAAAAATCTGCCTTCATGCTTCTACGATGAGAAATTGTTCATGCTCTTGCATGAACAATTTCTAAGTGCTAAGAGATAAACATAATGGTTTTTAATCATCAACAATTCTAATGCCTTTTCACTTTTACTCTTATCCAAATTAAACTTGTAAATGTTGGATTCTTCATCATTATCACCTCATATAGCTACAATCTGTCAAAGCAATGTTTTTAATAAACCAAAATGAGCTAGCAAGCCTTTTTTTGAACTACTTTCTTCTCCATGTAAATTTTGTCAATTTGAGCATTAATTATTGTAAACTTTATATTTTTTTCTCAATATTTAGAGCGCTTGCAACCTTAAGAAGATTACATCAATTGCTTCAAAATTTTCCTTTGCTTTTACTCTGATTTGACAAGTCATTGCACAAATGTTGCAACATCTCAGTAATTATTGAATTGCGTAATATTTTTGGTGTTACTCTTTGTCTCTGCGTAACTTTGGTTTCAGACTCATTATCTTGCTTGATTCCAGGTATTTTTTTGTCGCTTTTAAAATTCTATTAAATTCCTTATCTGATCTAAGTTCTGCAAGTCTCTGAGACGCACTTCGAATGCAGAATACTGCAACATCACCTATTAGATTAATTTCTTGTAACTGCTTCGATAGATTTTCTAGAATGCAAAAAATTCAAAAGTGCTTTGCAGTTCAAATAGTATTTTTTACTGATGAAAGCTGAGATAATAAACATTTAATTTGTGCTGTTGTTTCTGCAGCAATAGTCGTGTTACTCTGAAGACTGTTCAATATTGTACGCAATTCTGCAATCTTCTCTAACACCACTTATACTGCTTTTGTTTGTGTTGTCCATCGAGTCATTAACATAGACTTCAGTCGTAATATTCTGTATTCATTTGGTTCAGACTCATGCAATATATCCTTTTGGATTTGTTCAAAAAAGACAACACGCTTAGGATATGCCCCAACAATTGCATAAATTGACTGGACAATGCCGAGAGAATTTGATAGTAGTGATGATATTGCATATGTATCTATAACAATCAGCTCACTGCAATGTGCCATTCAATGAAAATATTGTGCTTGCTGTACAAAAATATTTTTCAGTTTTGCTGCCAAGCATTTCATAACTGATGCTCCATCAAAACCAATTCCGGCAATTTTTTATATTCCAAGTTGTACCTTAAAAGAATATCTTCAATATATGTCACCAAGACATCTGAAAAAAGGCATCTGACAATAAGACACCAAGGCATCTGAAAGATATTTTATCGGAATATATGAATTCGTTGACGAATTCATATATTCCGATAAAATTTTCATTCACTTTATAGTTGTCACTTCAAGTTCTTATATTAAACGACGTTTGTTCCTTCTTAGTAATGAGAATTCATCTGCAAGTACTGAATATAAATGTTTATCTTATCAGTTCAACTATCTGCCTTCGTGTTTCTAAGGTGAGAAGTTGTTCTTGCTCTTGCAAGATATCATAAGATAAAACATAATGTTTTTCAATCATCATTATTTAATATTTCGCTTTAAAGTTTTTTATAGAATTACTAAGAAATGCGTCAGAAGCAAAAACGTAAACTAAACTAAAACTTTTTTTCTTTATTTTTTCTTGTGTGTGTGTTTGTAAGATGGTTTGATTGCTTTCAAAACAAAAAAACCAGAGCTTTAATGACTTTTATTAAAGCTTTAAACCAGAGATTAATTTCATGTGAAAAAAATTCCTGCATCCAACCAAAAACAAAACCAAAAGCATCTAATTCTTTGTAAGTATCAGTATCCTCAAGAGAAAATACTCTTGTACTTTTTATTAAATAATGATAAACGTCATAGAACTGATTTTCATTTAGTCATCTCGTCATCTTTCCGAGTATTTGAAAGGAATGAGGCGTTAAAATCTAATTTTTCAACGAATTTATAAAACGAAAAAACTCTTTAATTCACTTTTACGTACAAAATCTCATACCATCAATACAGTATTTTACTCCATTATTTTTTGGCTTTATATACTTTTTTATTTTTTTTTATTTTTTTTTCGTTCTTTTTATTACATGTAAAATAAGCATTTCGTTACAATATTTCAATTACAAATATATAATAATAAATTTATATATAAATATAATGGTCGTTATTAGAAAATAAAAGAACGCGGGGAATCGGTACATATTTTATTTGTACCAATTTTTGGCTGATTCCTAATTTTAACTTAAATAAAATAAATAAAATTTAAAATAAAAATTGTTTTAAAAAATTGGTACAAATAAAGTTTGAAAAATTAGTGTAAATAAAATTTAAATTAAAAATTGTTTTGGAAAATAAGTTTGGCCATTTTCTGACCTCTTGAAACACTGTGCGGTACTGTTAACTCAACTTATCATTCGTTTTTCTCCATCCAAAGTGGTAAAAACTCGCGGTATTAAAATTTTAATAGTGAGGTCCTTACAATTAAAATCACAAATACTAAAACTAAAATATTTTAATTTCCACTTGTTATAGAAAATAAAACAAGGCCAACTTCAACTTCTACTAAGATAACATATTGACAGCTCATTTCTAGATGGCTCTATTAAAGCAGGTATAGATAAAGCCAAATTTCGGATCCTTTTCCAATTTGCTTTTCATTAAATACACAAATAAACAAAAGTCTAAAACCAAAAATGAATAAAAAAAAATGAATAAAATTTCTATTCAAAAATTTAAAGGTACACTACTACTAAGTTACTTACCGGTAATGTTACTGGCCGGTAAGTTACCGGTAATCTACCGGTAGCTCAATTCTAGTTACCGGTCACTTTAACACGGATCAACGCAAGTGCGTTTAAATATTAAAAATCTATTTAATTAGATGTTCTTAAAATCACATGTTTTTATATTTTATATCTTTGTTTTTATATTTGTTCTACAATGTTTTATTATAAACATTTAATATAAATGATTTATATCAAAAGTAAGTGTTTTAGTTTAGAGTATTTTTGATATAAGATCGTTCTATTTTTACTTTACAACTGAATGTATGAGGTGTTTAAACTCAAGTTTAGTTTATAGCACCTCAGAATGCTCAGTAATTTAACATTTTTATATGCATTTAGTTTTTAAGTAAAAATCCAACAATTTTACAAAAAAGTTTGAGTAAAATATTAAGTCTTTTATAGCTAAATAATTTTTATATAACAACAAATTTTGTTGTTTACAACTTTGTTTAAAAGTTTTTTACAAATTTGTCTTAAAGTTTTTACACTTTTGTTACGAAAGTGTTAAAGTGTTGGTTATTTGTTTAAATAATTATTTAATATATAAATGTATAAATATATTTAATATATAGATATATTTCTAGCCAGGGACTAATTTTTGACTTTTTTTCCTTTTAAGTTGCTGAAAAAGTTTTCCTTTTAAGTTACTGAAAATATAAATGCTTTGTATGCAAACGGCAGAAATGAAATTTGCACGAGTGTATTGATAATTTATAAATTCTCACATTCTATTAATAATATTTTTTTAACTTACTTTTTTAAATCAAAAATTACCCAATGTTACCATAAGTTACACTCAAGTTACTTTAAGTTACACTCAAGTTACTTTAAGTTACACTCAAGTTACCTAAAGTTATCCTCAAGTTACCGCAGTTACCGGTAACTAAAAGTAACTGTTTGGCAAGTTACCGAAATCGTCGAACCCTAACTATTACTCAATGCAACTTAGGCAAATAACAAACAAACTCGTTAAAAAAAAAGCCGATAATTTAAAACAAATCCGATTGGTTGTTGGCAAACCAAAAAACCTTTTTTTAATTGGTATTTAATTTATGCAAAAAAAGAGTTCGAATTTATTTATAAAGTTTACCGCCTCTGTTTTTTAATTGTTTACGCATTCTAAATGGAATAGTTTATTTTTTCATAAAGTCCCGAGTATCTCAAAAAATGATATTATATACCGAAAACAGTTTTTTAAATGGGGCTAAAAGTTAAGAATATTTATGTAAAAACAACTAAGGTAGAAAAATTAACATTACCATAGGTTATCTAAATTTAAAGTGACATTATGGTATTGAAAATAATAACTTCAATTTTCATAATGTCTGATTAAAAATGTCAAGTTACATTCATTGAAAATAAACACCATTACTTGCTTTTATAAAAAAATCTGTATAATTAAATATATTTATATATTTTCAGAACTTTTTCTGATTTTTTTTAAAAATTTTTTCTAAAATATTAGAAAAAAATACAATCTTTCTATAAAAACAAATAAAAACCTGCCCAAATCCAAACCCTCAGTCGCTTCATGTTCTGAAGCCTAAAGTTACAGCCATTACGGAATGACATCAATAAAATCACTTGATAATAGCGTAATTTTTTCTATTTCAGGTTACTAATTAGAAATGGTTAACTTATCGGAAAATCCAAATGCAAGATGTAAGAGAATTTTTAAATGGAGACCTGCCCGAATTGAAGCCCTCAGTCGCTACATGTTCTAAAACCTGTAGTAACAATCATTACGAAATAATATCAACAAAATTACGTGACACAGTTTTGTTAAAATTAAAACCAGTATAACCGCAGGAACTATTCTATTTCAGGCAAGATTTATTAATTAAAAATGTCAAACTTATTAGATGAACTAGTTAAAGGCACGTAAAAATAACTTTTCAGAAAAGAAATGACAATCTTGTTCTAGGCTTGTCTTGGAAAACACAATCTTTTTTGAAAAAAAAATGGAGACTGGATCAAAGTCATTACAGATTGACTTCATTAAATTCACATGACACAAATTCTAAGTTACACCGAGGCAACAACAGGATCTATTTGATGAAAAGTGAGTTTGACCTAATAGATACGATAAATTGATACGAAAAGTTATTTAAAGGCAAGAGAAATTAAAATTTGTAGAAGAGAAGAGCCAACCTTATTCTAGGCTAGTCCAGTAAAACACAATCTTGATAGAAACACATTCGGAGACTTGCCTGAACCTAGAGCCTAAATCATTGCATGCGCTGAAGCCTCTAATAACAACCATTACAAAATGACATTATTTCAGTCGCGTGACACAAAGTTTATATCACAACCAAGACAATCCGGCAAGATTCATTAATTGGAAATGTCAAACATATCCGATAAACTACTTAAAGACAAGAGAAATTAAATTTTAAGAAGAGAAATGAAAGTAAAATTGTCAAACAACAAATTTGCATCAGTCAGAAATTTCTACTTTAGCATTTCAAACACTCCTATGCCAAATAAACTCAATGATTGGCCTAGTTCTAACTAGTATGACGAACACTTACTGGATAAAAATTTTTAACTAAATACCACAGATTTACCTCGGGTCCCACTAATGAACTCAAACAATAATGTTTCTTTTACACGATACGTAACTTACAAAAATTATTGTAAACGCTTTATCATATGATTGCCCACTGATTTTTTCAATAGGATGACCTACATTATTTAAAAACGGAAATATTTTTGCCATAAAGTTTCCATTTGTGGAGACCCCCAGTTTTTTTCATGACCTCGAAGTGCCAAACCTCTTTCAGATATAAATTTTGTTGTTGCTACTAAGCGTTCTAAAATATTGTATTAATATTTTGCAGTTTTGTTAGCCTGTTCTTTTAACTCTATATCTATTGTGCTCTTATTCAATTTTCGTGTGAGGCAGATCATCATGGCTTACTAATGGTCATTATATTTTTCATGGGACGCAAGAATTTCGCTTTAGTTTTTCCAACCTTTAAAACTATCCAATGCCAACGCTGCAATGTTTCCTGAAAGGGGAAATAATTTACATAGTAAATAAAATGCTACACATTTGTAACAAAGCCAGGATCTTACAACTGTTTGACCGTAATTCATGAATTTACCAAAAAAATTGTTACAAAAAAATCTGCTTTGATCTTTATAGTTTTGCTTAGATTCTTATTATGAACCAATTTCTTTTTTGTTTTAGAAAACAAAGATGACTGGTTAAGGCAAAAATTGAACTAATAGCTTTTAAAAACTCAGAACTAATTAACTTTGGTGAGTATCCTATGTTTCTATAGTTTACTCTTAAATCAATATTATCCGTAGTTTTGGAAAACTTTTATATTTCTTCTTGCATGCAGTCCTTGTCTCTGTCCTGAACATGATTTTCAACTCTGCATTTGCTATCTAGGTTGCTTTCAGCAGTATGCTCTTCAATTAATTCTAAATCATCGGTTTAAGAATTATAGGTTGCTTTCAGCAGTATGCTCTTCAATTAATTCTAAATCATTGTCTGTAAAGCTGGCACTCTTTCTCATATATATATATATATATATATATATATATATATATATATATATATATATATATATATATATATATATATATATATATATATATATATATATATATATATATTTATATATATATATATATACATATATATATATATATATATATATATATATATATATATATATATATATATATATATATATATATATATATATATATATATATATATATATATATATATATATATATATATATATATATATGTATATACACACACATATATATGTGTGTGTGTGTATTTATATAATGTATCATGACGTACTTTTGGCGCTGAAGACGCTACAAGTATGTCATGATAGAGTATTAAAATTTTTTTTTTCAGTAAAAAGCTAAACTTGTTTAGTTGGACTTTTCAATATCAATAATGAAGATAAAAAATCATGATTTTTTTTGTTTATGTATTTTAGGATTACGATGATGACTTCCTTTTAATGATGACACTTTTGCTCAATTGTTAATAAGCAAAACCCAGAAGTCGCTGACACGCAGCTTGCAGATTACTATGAAGGAAACGAATATCTTGTTGTTGTTGCGGTTGCCCCCAAAAAAAGCTTATTGATATTATACATGCCAAACTATAGGCTTTTTTTTATAGATTTAACCTAGAGTATTCTATCATTTTGGGAAATGTTGGCAGTCTATATTAAAAAAATCTTCTTTTATCAATAAAGGCAACTCAACTATTGAAATTATTAACTTTAAATGAACCATAAAGACAATTTTAAAGAACTTTTTTAAAGAGTAAAACATAAAGAGGAATATATTTTATGTACTTTATAGATAAACATTTGTTTATGTTAATTTTTAGATGATTTATTTGTTTCTATGAAACTTGCCTGAAGAAATTTATAAACTGTTTTAATTTTTTTTAATTAACTTTGAAATACATTGAAATAAGACATTCTTTTTAAATGCAATAAACATGTTATGTAAAAAAAAAAACATTTTAAAAAGCTAAAAAATATTTTTTAGATTCTTGCTTCTATAGCATCCAGCTTGAAATCAACTCCCATTTTAAAGTCATTTTTTTCAGGCTACGGTGTTTGGGATCCCCTTTAAGAAAAGAATAGTTGAGCCAAGTATCTCAAAGAAAAACTTCGTTCTTATCCACGTCATTACAATTAAGTACTTTTCTTATTGTTGTTCAGTTTATTTACCAGTTTTTTAACAAACTTATGACATTCCGTACCCATTCCTTCGTTTGTACTTAATAATAAAGTTATCATTCTGCTATGTTCAACTTCACGAACTCGTTCATCGAATTCCCCTTTTTTTTCATTTTCGTGTATTTATAGCTGCAGTATCCAGATTTTTTTTAGCAATGAAATTGACATGGCTAACTCTTACGTCAAAAAAGATAGTCTATCCATTTCTCAAAAAATCATTTGTTTTAATATCGAAACAAACTTTTTGCTTTTGGTTTTATTTGCTGAATGGAAATGAAAATTCTTATTATCAAGAGGTATAAAATGCGGTTCTGATCGAACATTTATGCACACTCTGATAAGCAATGCGCTGAACAAATTTCTTATATTATTGTGGTGTCTTGAAATGAAACCATTTTTTTTTACATAACAAAGCATGAGTTACATTGGATGTTTCTCCGCATTCACATACTGCGAGGATTAGAGTAAACTGGGGTAAGAGAGTAAACTGGGGTAAGAGTAAACGGTTTAGCTTCAAATTTAATTATTAAAAAAACATATTTAATGATAAACTACAACTTTTTTTATCGCTTATTTTCTATATAATGCCTTCATAAAGTTACTAAAACGTAAATATAGTTTTAATTAAAATCTCCATCTCGGAGCACATTCTTACATCTTCCCCTTCTTCTGTAAATGAAATGTTTTACTGTTTGTGTTTTATAATGTTTTAATACTTCCTCCATAATTCTATAGGACGTCTTTCTCTGTTAGGATATGTCTTCAGAATCGGTTCTTGATGATAGCTTCTTAGTTGTGTCGGCATAGTAGCGGTTATTTCCTTTTCTGGCAAAATTGATTCGTTCTGGAGGTATTCTTCATCTTTCTCTTCTTTAATTGGTATTGGATTAAATTGTATATCCGTTAATACTTTCTTCATGTGTGAAGCATTTCGAGTTTTTTGAGAATTGTCGACCGGAGATTTTGCAGTGATCATTGTACCATTCTTTGCGGTAGAAAAACAGGAAGCTGTATAATTGCTTTTTCCAGTCTTTCCGTTTAATGTGTGCTGCTCGTATTGTTTTAATCAGTGGTTTCATAAAGGATTCGGCTTGTGAGTTTGCTTGCGGTCAAAGCGGGGTGATTCGTTTATGTTGAATATTCAGTTTGTTCAAAAACATCTTTATTTTGAATGAAGTAAAAGGTGGTCCATTATCGCTAACAATCGTTTTCGGTATTCCATATACTGCAATCGTTTTCTGTAGAAAATCAATAAGGAACTCAGCAGATGTATTATGTATATTATCGACAACCGAAAATTTTGATGCTTGGTCTATAAGAACTACCATATAAAATCCATTAGGTTAAGGACCAAGGTAATCTATATTAACGGTGTCCCAAATTTCCTCTGGTGTTGGTGTGATTAATAGTTTGGCTGGTGCATTTTGTTTACCAAAATGCACCAGGGCTTGACAAATTGCACATCTTTTTATATATTCTTCTACTTTAGTGTCTAGACCAGGAAAGTAAACTTTTTCTCTAAGTAATGATTTGGTTTTCTCAAGTCCCATGTGACTATTATGAGCAAGCTGTATAACCGTAATTTCCAGAGAATGTGGAAGTACAATTCGATTTGCTTTTAGAATAAGGTCTGAAGTCTGATTTACTGTAAGTTCTTGGCGTATATTACGGTAAGCAAGTAATTTTTTTTTAAATTTTTTTAGTTCTGGCGGACAATTCGGATGTAATAGTTTATGCCAGGTATTAGTAGTAATTAACTCTGTAAGTATTTGTAGAATAGGATCGGCTTTATTTGTTCTTTGAATATCCAGTAGTGAAAGGGCTTTATGACATGCGTATTCAGCTGTAAAATTGACATATTTTTCTAGCCCTTCGTCCTCACAAGGGTCTACAAGGTGTCGACTAGAATAATCAGAATATTATTTTTTCCTTTTACGTAGTGTAGATCAAAAGAATATCCCTGTAATCGTAAAGTCATACGCTCATTGCGAAGTGGTACTGTAGCGTTTGGCTTGTTTAAAATCTTTACAATAGCTTCATGGTCGTTGTACATTTTAAAAGGGTGTCCAAATAGGTATGTTTTGTTATTCTGGCAGACGTATACTATAGCTAAACATTTTCTTTCGAGCGTAGAGTAGCGTTGTTGTATAGGCAATAGCGCTTTCGAATTATAAGATATTAGTTTAAAACCTTGTTTATTTGGAGTGTTTTGAACAATGACTGCCGATATGCCTACAAGACTTGCATCGGTGAAGACAGTAGTCTCTTTGTTGGGATCGAAGTAACCGACACATGAGTCCAATGTCATAGCGTTTTTTAGTTTGTCAAATACATGCTGACACTCAATGTTCCAGTTCCATAAGGAATCTTTATGCAGAAGATTTCTCAATGGATAAGTAATTGTACTGTAGTGTAGAATGAAACGTTTAAAATAGTTCATAAGCCCGAGAAAACTTTGGAGAGCTTTAGTGTTTTCTGGTGTTGGCATGTTCTTGATACTATAAAGTTTTTCCGGATCTGGTTGCATTCCTTCTTTTGAAAATATAAATCCATAAAATTTGACTATTTCTTTTCCAAATAAGCATTTTTCAAAATTTAGAGTTAAACCTCTCTGTTTAAATCTTTCTAATACTTTATGTAATATTAAATCGTGCTCTTGTATTCGAAGCGAAAATTAGAACATCGTTGGCAATGTTCAAAGTACCTTCTATATCTTTTAAAACTTCTCGCAAAGCGTTTTGTAGTTTCTCCTGCGCGGAGTTTACTCAAAAATTAAGTCTTTTAAAACGTTTAATTTGAGTTTCGGATTGAAAAGTAGTTATTGATCTGGATTCCGGTGCAAATTCGAGCTGGTGAAATGCCTTCATTAAATCTAGTTTCGAGAAAACGGCGGAGTCTTTTAGTTTTTATCGCCCAGGGTTGGAGTTGGAAAACGCGTTCTTCCAATAGCTTTGTTAGCTGCTCGCATGTCTACGCAAATTCTTAAGCCGTCATTTTTTGGCACAATTACCATTGTACTTATCCAGGGTGTCGCTTTGTCTGTTACCGTTTCAATTATTCCTTCTGCCTCAAGTTTTGCAAGTTCAAATTTAATCTTTTCTCTAAGTGCAAAAGGAATTCTTCTTTCTCTTTGCGACTGGTAGTGTACTTTCATTAATTTTCAATTTTACTTGATAGGTAGAGAGTTTTCCTATTTTACCGCCAAAAACAGAACTTTTGTATGAGTTTATAAGTGGTTCTAATCGTTTTGGAGCGTTTAGAAGGAGAGTATTGTTTAATTTGCTTAAGTTCTGCAAAGAATGGCAAACTTGTTGTTTACTGTCCTCATGGTTATTTTGTTCTCTTTGGCATTTGTTTAAAAGTTTCTTATTGACGTTAAGGCCGTTTTCCACAAGACGAAAAATTCGCGCGAAGCGAATTTTTTCGTCGTTAAGCATGCGCAGATTAAACATTTTTGGCGAAAATACTAATTTTTTTTTGCTACAGCGTTTCGCTGCAGCGAGCTGAGCAAGTTTATAAAAAGTTTGGTGAAAACCGATTTTTTAGCACAGAAGTTACGAAAAAACTTACGTAAGTTTTGTTTAACGCAACTGCGCAAGTTTCGTGAATACGGATTTCACTGTTTTGAACTTACGCCAAACTTAGGCCAAACTTACGCAAAAAAAAGTTTGCTGAATACGCACCCTGGAGTAGTTAATTTTGGTTATACAGAGTTAGAGAGAAAAACAAAAAAGAAAAAACTTGGTGGACACGATGTAAGTTTTTTCAAGTTTTAATTGCTAATGGAGTTGTGACTACAACCAATTTCATTCGCTATTTAAAAGCACACCCACCGGAACACACCCCGGAAAATATGCATTATATCAAAAGTTTATTCAAAAAAGACATGTGGCTGCTACACCTGACCAATCTAAGATTTCAGACTTTAAGATTTCGAGCAGGTTAGGTTATTTACTAAAACTGATTTATTTTTATTTTATTAGATATTTAAAACAAAGGAATATACCCACGGGTCCGCATGCTCTCTACTAATTAGTAGTCCTAATTAGTAGTAGTCCTAATTAATAGTACTAATTAGTAGTAGCATTACCTACGGTAATGCTACTACTAATTAGTAGTCCATTGTGACATCTTTAAATAGTTCTTATAGTTCATTTTAGCTGGTACGACAATACGTCGCAGTACCGCACCACATCTGACCTCCTAACTCTAAGCTTTTAAATAAATCTTTAAGCTAAGCTTATAAAGCTTAGCGTTAAGGATAATAGATTATTAATTTATAGAATAAAAAGTGAGAATGAAATTGTATTTATAATTTGTAGGTGCTTTTGGAAAGAGTTCTACTACATCTTATTATATGTATTATATATGTATGTATTATCGTTTACAAGTCAGGTGTTTTAATTTTATTTATCTATTTTATTTCTATATACACCATTACCATTCATATATACAATACATATACCATTCATATATAAAATACATATACCATTCATATATACAGTACATATACCATTCATATATAAAATACATATACCATTCATATATACAATACATATACCATTCTATATATACCATTATAAAAGAAGAGGATAAGAATAACTTTGAGCGAATTATGCAAAACTCTGAGTTCTGCTGCGGTATTCTAGTTTTCGATGATCATAGTTTAGCAGTTCTTGGTTGAAGTTTTTTTCTTGAGGAAAATTAAAAGTACCTTTGCATTTGCAATCAGATCTATCGCTTAGCAACGTTCGCACAATATCACCGAATAGTGGAATATTGCGCCGGCGTATCATTTCCAAGTACTCACATTCCCGAAATGTTAAAATTTGATATATTTCACGCGCTGGATTTCCATCATTTAAAAAACATGTTACTGTCACAAGATGTCCTACCAAGCTAATAATCAATCCACTAATACTAACAATAATGCTAAAGACAATCAGAAACCATAGCATGATGAGTACATATTGATACAATATATTTGGGCTAATTTCACAAACAAACTTATTGTGATTTATCATAGAATGAGTTGAGTCTCCGTAAGATTCTGCAATTTCGCAGATACCCATTGGTGGAAGAAGTACGTTACCTAAAAGTATGCAATAAAATGTTAAGTACAAAATATTTAATGTCAATGAACAGTTGAATCCGTCTTTAAACTTATTTCAACCATAATTCTTTAATTTTTTCAAAATTCGTTATTGTCAAAAAACATAACGTAAAACTTTTCTTATCGGCTTGGTTTGCCGTTTAATGTGATTGGTTGGTTTGTACAACACATGTAAAAGTAATTATGCTATAGCAAAAATTCAAAATAAAGTTTTAGTGGGAAATCTATTTTTAATGGTTTTAATTTTATAGCAAAAACCAATTGGTCAGTTTAAGTGTTTATCAACAAGTAAAAACTTTTTAGAACTTAAATATATATATATATATATATATATATATATATATATATATATATATATATATATATAAATATACATACATATATATATATATATATATATATATATATATATATATATATATATATATATATATATATATATATATATATATATATATATATATATATATATATACATATATATATATATATATATATATATATATATATATATATATATATATATATATATATAAATATAAAGAGATCGGGGATGAATTGGTTTTACATTTAAACAAAAAACGAAGAATATTAAAAATATTAAGCTAATATATATTAAAAACTTTTATTTCAAATAATAAAAGCATGGCATGAGTATAACGGTCTTTAAAATATATAAGACGTGCTACATGCTTCTGCTGACAATAAAGAGGTTTAAGTTTATTTTTATTTGTACTACCCCATAGTTTATGTGACAATGAATAAATGAGCGATATAGTTGTACTAAAGTTTGTTTGTTTAAAACATTTCTTGCTTTGTACAATATTCCTATACTTTTTGAAATTTTACTTGATAATTTTTTAATGTGATTTTTCCATGTAAGATTTTCATCTAAACAAACACGTAGAAAGTTGGTTACTGTTACTTGTTTAATTTGTATACTTTCAATAACAAGACGAGGCATGTTAATTGGCAGTTTATATTTTGATGAGAGGATGGAAAAGAATCCATTTAATGTTAAAAGATAATTTGTTGGTCTTAAACCAGTCATATATTTTGATTAACTCTATGTTCACATAATGAAATAGAGTAGGAGTGCTTTTGTGTGACATAAATAAATTATTGTTATCAGCAAACATAATTGTTGTTAAATCCGAGGCTTTGTATAGATCATTTATATAAATAAGGAAAAGAAGAGGTCCTAATATGGATCCTTGAGGAACTCCACATGTAATATTTAATAAATTTAATGAAATTATTTCATTGGTGTAAATAAACTGTTTACGATTAAATAAATAACTTTTCAACCATTTTAAAACATTGCCTGTTATACCGTAATACGTTTAATTTTTTAGAAAGAATTTTATGATCAGTGGTATCAAACGCTTTCTCTAAATCAATAAATATTCCCAATGTGAATTTAGAACTGTTATATGAGTATTATATACTTCTTGTAAGCTGAATAATAGGTCTGTTGAACTATTGTTTTTAAATCCATATTGCATGTTATATAATAATTTGTTTGATAAAAGGTGATTAAGGATAAAAATTGAACGATAGTGTTTTACATTAGTTTTTTCTTCTTCTTTAAATATAGGAATAATTTTTTCTATTTTTAAATCATCAGGAAAAACTCCCTGATTAATAGAGCATTTAAAAATTTGGAAAAGTATGTCTTTTAAAACGTCAAAACAGTTTATAATAACATTCCCATTGACATCATCTGAACCAACTGCTTTATTTGACTTTAACAATTTAAAAACACTTTCAAACTCTTCAAAAGATAAATCAAAAAAATTTAAATACTAATTTAGAGGGTTTATCAACATATGTGTGCTAGCTGGGACAGACTTGAAAAATTTGTTTAAAAAATCAAATATCTGAATGGCGAGATTCAGCCACAAACAAAAAAACATAGTTTTTAAAAAGTAACTCAATAGTAGTATAATATATTATAATATATATATATATATATATGTATTATAATATATTATAATATATATATATATATATATATATATATATATATATATATATATATAAAATATATATATATATATATAAATATATATATATATATATATAAATATATATATATATATATATATATATATATATATATATATATATATATATATATATATATTTATATATATATATATATATTTATATATATATATATATATATATATATATATATATATATATATTTATATATCTATATATATATATATATATTTTTATATATACATATTTTTATATATATGTATATATATATATATATATATATATATATATATATATATATATATATATATATATATATATATATATGTTTATTTAACGAATTACTTTGCTTTGTATTTTTAATATTGACAGTTTTATTTAAAGGGGCTTGGTGATAAGATTAAACTAGTCTTCTTCTTGCTTATATATATATATATATATATATATATATATATGTATATATATATATATATATATATATATATATATATATATATATATATATATGTATATATCTATAAGCAAAAAGATAAATATATATATATATATATATAAGCAAGAATATATATATATATATATATATATATATATATATATATATATATATACATATATATATATATATATATATATATATATATATATATATATATATATATATATATATATATATATATATATATATATATATATGTATATATCTATAAGCAAAAAGATAAATATATATATATATATATATATAAGCAAGAATATATATATATATATATATATATATATATATATATATATATATATATATATATATATATCATATATATATATATATATATATATATATATATATATATATATATATATATATATATATATACATATATATGTATATATATACATATATATATATATATATATATATATATATATATATATATATATATATATATATATATATATATATATATATATATATATATATATATATATATGTATATATATATAATTATTTTTAAAAGTAACACGATGTTTTTTATTCTTGACATGTTACGTAAAATTTATTTACATTTTAAAAAGATTACTTTGCAATAATAAAACTCTGAAATAAATTTTTAAAAATGGAAGTCTTTACAGAGAAATAATAACAGACAAAAATTTACATAATAAACCAATATATTTATTACAAAATACTTCGGTAAATAACTAATCAAAATATATAGGGGAAGTGGGGGCATAACCGCATATGGAGGCACAACCGTTTTTTAACATTTCTCTTTGTAAAATATTATCTAATCTGGCAAAAAAACTACCACACATTAGTAAAACAGTTTTCTTCATTTTTCTTATGTCAAAAAGAGTGCCTGCTATGTTTCTGAGAAGTTGTGCATAATAATTTATATTTTGATAAAAATATTATATTTACATCATATTTTTAAAGACCTTTTTTTCGAGGATAAAGCAATATTTGATTTTAGTGTTAAAGCTATGTGTTAACAGCGTTATTTCATCAAGTAAAAACCATTTTTGATATCAACATAACCTAATAAGCAAGCTATGAAACTGAATTCTTTCTAAAAACTGTCCACTGGGACAGAACCGCATAGACGCACAGGAGGCACAACCGCATACTTTTATTATTTATCAAAGTTATGTAATTACAAATAACAACAATTACAATCGTCACATTTGAATGCGTTCATGTATAAACTTGAATAGTTTTGCTTTGAGATGATAGAAAAGTTGTTTAAGATGTTAGAAAAGTTTTGTTTTGAGAAAAAGATGTTAGAAAAGTTTTTTTGTTAGAAACGTTTTGTCCAAAAAGTTTTGAAAGAAAAGTTTTGTTAAAAAAGTTTTGTTTTTTGTTAGAAAAGATGTTAGAAAAGTTTTGTTTTGAAAAAAAGTTGTTAGAAAAGTTTTTTTATTTGTTAGAAAAGTTTTGTTAAAAAAACTTTGTTGAAAAGTTTGTTTTTTATTAGAAAAGTTCTGTTTTTTGTTAGAAAAGATGTTAAAAAAGTTTTGTTTTGAAATGTTAGAAATTAGATTTCGTATTTTTTTATTTAATTTTTATAAATGAGTTTTTGAATTAAAATAAAGCTAAGAGTATATCGAATAAGAAAACTGAGATTGTAAGTACAAAGAATGCCTACACAGTATACAAACCTGCAACAAAATCAGCAAATAATCTGAGCTATGACAATTGTAAAGAAAATGTACCTAGAACAGTGAACCCCCAACGATTTTTGTGAGGGTGCGGTTGTGCCTCACAATGGGGGCAAAACCGTTTTTTTCACTAAGTGTAATTTTTGTGTAATAACATTTTCAAAACCCGTTCAATTTTTATCTTAAATGCGTTGATTTAAAGCTTAATGATGCGGCTATTGAAATAAACTGCTAAAAAAATACATTTCGTTTTTATTTTCATATAACATTTATTCAAACGTTACGGGGGCGGTTATGCCCCCACTTCCCCTTAGTGTCGAAAAAAAATGATAATAATATTAAACTGACAGTAAAATAGATAAGTTTATAGCATAATGTGAAGTTTGTTTATTAAGGGAGAAACCTCTCAAAAATAATTTTGATTTTTTTTTCCAAATATTTTAAAAGTAAACTTATTAAGAAATCAAACATTGAAAATCTTATTCAAAAATCGCTTTTTTTTTAATTAATAAATGACATTTTTTTACAACATCCTAAGTTTAAAATTACCTAGCAACGTCCCTAGTTACAGCAAAACTGTCAATAAAACATATCTAGTATCGATTTTTTTTGCAGTTTTGTTTGAAATGCTTTCCACTATCTCTAAAGCCATATTTTAAAACCATATATTTGACACATTGAGCTAAAATTAGTCATCTTTTCAAGCTTCTACACAATTAACTCAAACTTTGATTAAAGAAAAAGGACCAGTCTAAAACAAAATATAAAAGTGATAGAGTTAAATTTTCTACTAAACGTCTTCGAAAACGTAAATGTACATTTTCTGGTTTAAGAAAGCAAAAAAAATATGTAAATATTGGTGTAAATAATGTAAATATCAATGATGTAAATATGGTAGATTCTGTAAATATTGAAAGTGAAAGTGTATTTGAAAGTACATCAAAAAAGAAGTGAAGCAAGTAATGGTACCAAGTGAAAACTCAAAACGTGTCAGTGGCTACAGGTTTATTGATTAAGAAATTCTTGCTTCCATTTTTGATAAATTTGGGTGTCCAGAATGTTTGCGACCATCACAGTTGTCGTTAAGCAAAAATAAAAAGTCTTGCATAGGGTATGCATCAAACTTATCTTTAAATTGTGCTTATGGTTTTAAGTTAAACTTTGACACATCAAAAATGTAGCAAGGTTTGATATTAATAAAAGATTAGTGTATGCCATCAGAATATTTGGTCAAGGCCAAACTGGCCTACATTGGTTTACCACTCTTATGAATATATCCCAAAAGGATTATGCAATAAAAGCTATAATGTTATTGTTCAAAAATTGACAACTGCAGCACAAACTGTTGCTATTGAAACTATGAATGAAGCTGTACAAGAACTCAGAGAAGACAAATCTCCTAATGAAATTGTAGATACTGGAGTTTCTGTTGACGGAACATGGCAAAAAGGGGATATAGTTTACACAATGTGGTGACCGCAGCATTATCAATGAAAAATGGGAAGATGTTGAAGCATTATCTAGAAAATGTAAAATATGTGACAAAAACCAAGATGTTATTAATCAAAGCAGCAGAAAAAAAACCACACATTTGCAATAAAAACTATGAAAAATTAGCTGGTGGAATGGAAACAGTTGGGGTAATAAAGATATTTAATCGCTCTTTGCAGAAATTTAATTTACAGTACACAGAATACTTGTGTGATAAAGATAGCAAAAGCTAGACTATTGTCAAAAACACATACAAGGGTATTGAAGTAATTAAACTTTCAAAAGCGCATTGAATCTCGTTGTAAATAGTATATAAAAATATATAAATATAAGTATATATATATATATACATATATATATATATATATATATATATATATATATATATATATATATATATATATATATAATTATAAATATATATATATATATTTTATCTACTATAGTATATTTATATGCGCAATTGCTCACTTTTTTTGCTAGCCTAAATTAAGTGAGCATTTTTAGAAAACGATTAGGGAAAACGAAGAATAATGAATGAAAATATTGCTGACCCATACCAAACCCTCAGTCGATGTAGCAGCACTCCACGGCGAGTCAGGCTATTTGTCAGTCGATGTATGTACTGAAGCCCCCGGCAGCAGGCTATTTGATGTTAGGTGATTATGATATCATCATGCTCACCTAAGTCAGCAGTATAAGATATATATAAATATATATATATATATATATATATACATATATATATATATATATATATATATATATATATATATATATATATATATATATATATATATATATATATATATATATATATATATATATATATATATATATATATATATATATTAGACGTTTTAAAATGGTTTTATGATATTAATGACAAAAAAACTGTTTTTTTGAAATATGACATTATTGATTTCTAGCCTTCCATTTTTAAACAACTTCTTCACGATTCTTTAGTTTACTCAAATTTTGGATAAGACAACTGACATCATTTGTCATTCTAGAAAATCCTTACTTTTTATAAAAAATGATATGAGGGTTAAAAAAATCAGGAGATTACAATTTTGATGTTGCTATGTGACGCTTTGATGGAGCTGAGTTATGTGAACTGGTAGACCTTTTTATTTTTTTACCGTTAGCAAGGAATACGGATTAAGTACCAATGGTTTATATAGAGTGCTATTTCCATAATGCTTGTGAAACGCAATCAGAAATAATAAGGAGAAATCTCATCAATCTTTTTAAAGAAAAATTCAAGCTAAGTATAACAATAAAAACTAATTTTAAAAATGTTAACTTCCTTGACGTTTTGCTCAACTTGTCTTAGACCTCTTTTCAACCGTATAGTAAACCAGGTGACAATCCGTTATATATCGATGTTAATTCGAACCATCCTCCAAATATTCTCAAATCTATTCCCACAATGATATCTGTCCGTATAAGCAGTGTTTCCTCAAGTAAAGAAGTATTTAATCGAATCTTTCCTTTTTATAATTGTACCCTCATATCTAGTTGGTTTAATGAATGCAATCAGGGCTGCCGTGAGGGGGGGTCTACTGGGTTGTTTTGTCCCGGGCACCATGTCGACAGGGGCGCACGAAACCGAATATAAATAATTTTTTTTTTCATGTTAATTTAAATAAAAGATGAAGTACTGGGAAGCAGCGTGGAAAGAAATCAAAAGCAGCCGGTCAATTTGACCAGCTAAAAAATATAATAGACGGTCAATTGCTTTTTTTGACCGGTCAATTTTTTTTAGTTTAAATTTTCAACTTTGTAATGAAGTGCTTCATAATTGGACTTTTTAAATAAAAAAAGAAATTAATGCTTTAAAACTAAGAAATTAGCATTACTTTCAAAACATTAGTTTTAAATAAAGCGATTCTTTTTATATAGCGGAAACTCGCATATAAAATGAATACTATTGATTAATTTAACAACCCGCTGAACTTCAGCGGGTTGTTAAATTAATAAAAAGTTTTTTTAAACATTTACTTCAGCGGCTGAAGTAAATGTTTAAAATAACTTTAGTGCACGGAGATTTTCATTCAATTAAAAACGGAGATTTTTTACTTTATTAAAAAAAGAGATTAGATTAAATCAAAGTAGTTTGATATTGATATAAAATATTAAAACAACTTTATTAAATTTATTTCTCTAATTTTTAAAATCTCTCAAATTTGAAACAATTTGGAAACACGTGAAAATATACACGTTTTCGCTGTGTTCTACAATAAATAACTCATTTAAAAAGTCAGATACTGCATATTCATCGTGTATATCATCACTTCTTAATGTAAGTATAAACAATTTGAGAATTTAGAATAACTTTGGCATCATAAAACAGTAAATAACGGGTTTTTTATCGATGTGATAGTCTTATAGGCCCAATCAAGAAGAAATTCAAACAGTTCTTTGCTTATGAGCGGATGCTGTTTCAAAAAGAATTAAAACATGTCTGGTTTTAAAAAGAAAGATTCTGGTTGTCAAGTAAGAAAGAATGCTGCTCAAAGAACTGCGAATGAGGAAAAGAACAAACGCACTCTTCAAGACTGTGGTATTACAGTTACAAAAAAAGGAGAAGATGAAAGTCCTACTGCTTCAAACTCTTCCCTGCCAAGTCAATCGATTCAAGTAGTAAATAGTTTTCCCCGTGAAAGGATATTTTCCCATTTGATTAATTCAATGTTATATAAATTTTTAACTTATTTTTATAGGTTGGAACTGAAAACGATGTCACTGACATTTCTGAAAGCTCGGGAGAGCCCCTATCAAAAATCGGAATGGTAGCTGTGAATGAAGAGAATATTTTAGTAAGTTCTACCTCTTTAAAAGAAATGATGTTAATAAACTTTTAAGCTAATAAAATAAGATTTTTTAAAATTTATTCTCAGGTGTTGCCAACAGAAGAACCCATCGCTACCACTCCTTCCAATGATCCTGCTTTGTGGGCAGCACATCTTTCTAAAGTGGAAAGAGATTCTGTGCTTCTACAGGGGCTTCCTCAAAATCCTTCAGCTTTCCCGAAAGATTCTAATAAGAAGAAGGTTCCTGAATCAATTTTCTACGAAACTTCTCTCAACGGGGAGAAGACATGCCGAGATTGGCTGGTCTGGAGTGTATCTAAGAAATTATTTATTTGCTTTCCGTGTTCTCTGTTTGGAAGCAAACAATCTTTTGGGATCGGACACCAGTCGCACCTTCTAAGATGGAATGATGGAATAAGCTGCAACTGGCACAAGCTACCTGAGAAAGTCAAAAGTCACCAGAATAACGCCCAGCATCGAAACTTTTACATAGAATGGAAAACGGCGCTAGAAAGCTTAGAAAATCAAAGTGGAATAAATGCAGCTCTTGAAAACTCGATAAGAAATGAAGCAGCCAGGTGACGTGAAATTCTACGATGCATCTTAGATGTTACTCTTTTTTTAGCATCACGAAACCTTAGTTTCAGAGGTAAATCTATTTACCAATATTCTATTGTGATATCGACTATCTTTAAATCTATTTAGCTTATATTTATTAGATTAACTAGATATTTTGGAAATCATTAAATAAAACAAATCCTTCTTTATTCTTTTAAATAAATATGTTATAATATTCATAAATCATAATATAAAATCATCATAGAATCATCATAAAATAAAACAAATGCTTCTTTATTGTTTTAAATAAATCTGTTTTATTATTATAATTTTTAGGTTCATCAAAAATGATTGGAGATGACGACAATGGCAACTTTCTAGCTACCCTAGAGCTCTTGGCCAAGCACAACAAGACTCTCCAACTACATTTAGAAGAAGTTTCCTGCTGCCAACAAGAAGGTAACAAAATGAATGCCTATTACTTAGGCTGGAGCACTCAAAATGAATTCATTAAAGAGTGCGGAGGAATCGTTCACGGTGCCATCATCAACGAAGCTCATATGGCCATCTACTATTCCATTCTTGTGGACGGGACTCCGGACGTCTCTCACACCGAGCAAATCACCTTTGTTCTCCGCTTTGTATACTTTGGTACTGACAAAAGATAGAACGTGAAGGAGCGCTTTCTGAGGGTCGAGAATCTTGAAAAAAAGATAAGTGCTGACATTGCCAAGCTTATTATGGACGTCTAAGAACAAAATGGAATCGATCTCAAAAACTGCAGAGGTCAAGGATATGACAATGGAGCGAACAAGTCCGGTATATACAAAGGAGTACAGGCGATTATACTGCAAAAAAATCCTCAAGCTCTCTATATGCCATGCAGCGCTCATAGTCTCAACCTTACTGGTGTTCATTCTGCTGAATCTTCGGTTGAAGTCAAGAACTTTGGCCGAGTCCAGTCACTTTACAATCTTTTCAGTGGAAGCCCTAGTCGGTGGAAAGTCTTGATTGAAACCACTGGTTTGTCCCTTCATCAAACGTCGCAGACCAGATGGAGTGCGCAAATCGAGGCCGTGAAGCCGTTAGTCAAGCGACCCAGGGAAATCCTCAAATCTTTGAAAAAGCTCCGCGATTTTGATCTAACAGCTGATCAATTGAATGAAGTAAAATCTCTGGAGAAGTGGGTTCATTCATTCGAGTTCATCGTAATGACAACCTTTTGGTATAAAACTCTTCAATCAATCAACTACGTGAGCCTTGCACTCCAATCAGAAAATATCTTCTTGGACGACGAGATGAAACTCATTAAGACTCTTATTGAAGATCTAAATCGACTGAGATCATCTTGGACCAGCATCCTTAATGAGGCACGTTTAATAGCATCTGGTCTTGCTTCTTTTGGTTTTCAATCAGAATTTGTGAAAAAGAGGACGAAAAAAAGGAAGACTTTTCACAAAGAGGTGAGGAACACCGCTCATTTCCATGAAGACGAAGCAAAAGAGTTTGAGGTGAGCGTATTCAATACAGCTCCTGATACTTATTCAGCAGATCAGCGATAAATTCGAATAAATTCGAAAAACGACGATAAATTCAAAAAACGATAAATTCGAAAAACGACGAATATGTTTTCGTTCTTGTGGTCATTGAAATCTCTTGTTATGTCAAATGAAGAAGAATCAGAAGAAAGTGTTGAAGCACCTATCCAATTGGAGGAGAAATGCAAGGTCTTGACACAAATCTACGCGACCGATGTTGAGGAAGAGAAACTTATTGAAGAGGTCCGCCACCTCGATGCTCTGAAGCGATCCAATCTTTTTGGTCTAAAAGAATCTCTCACTTCCATGACGTTATTGAATGGAATATACCAGAAAAGTCTTCAGCTGCTCTTCGAATCAGTCTGCATTTTGCTGCGCATCTTCAACACCATCCCTGTTTTTGTTGCGGAAGGCGAGAGATCTTTTATTAAGCTTGCTCTAGTTAAGACAGCTTTAAGGTTTACAATGAGCCAAGAACGACTCACGAATCTTCTGGTTATTTCCATTGAGCATGATCTTGCCAAAAAGTTGTGCTACGGTGAAGTGATTTCCAAATTCGCCATGAGTAAAGCTCGAAAGATCAATTTCCTCTGAAGTTGAAACAACAATAGCTGTTGTATTCTAGACAAATTTTTGCTCTTAACATCCAATAGTGTTTAATGTTTGTCTTTTTTTATTTCTACCATGTTCTAGTGTCGACTTTATCATTTTATGTATGAGTGTATAACCAAGTCAAAAGACCATTGCAATTATTTAGAAATAAACTGTTCAAATGTTCATTAATTAAAATTAAAAAGTTCTATATTCTTTTATCCTCTTTGATTTGTTATCAAATGGCTTATTATATGTATTTAATTATGGATCATTAGATCAGCTTTCATTTTCAGCAGGGCGCTTGGGAAATTTTGACCCTGGGCGCCGCAAAGGCTCACGGCGGGCCTGAATGCAATCTTCTTCCCAACAACTCTATAAAGGTCATAAAATGCTGAGCACGAAACATTATTCGGTTTAAACCTCCGTTTTCTATTAACCTTAAAACAAACGTAGTCAAATCTTTCCCTAATTTAATCGATATAAAATGCTTCCAAAAAAATCATAAGTTCCATAAACTGTTAAACCAAAAGTAACCTAAAAGTTAGTTTTTCAAATATTTGCAACATCATCACTTCACACAACAATAATATTTTATCAAATTCTTCTAAACTTAGTCTTCCGTTATGTAATTGCCAACAGATTGATTTATTTCCATTTATATACACAATGTAAAAACAAACTCACATGATAAAGGAATTTATTACATTGGAGTTACAGAAAAAACTTTTAAAAATTGCTTTTACTAACATAAAATTTATTTTCTTCATGAAAGTAAAGCTAATTTTAACGAGCTTTCTATATTTGTGTGGAGTATTAAAAAGGTTTTAAATTCTTTTTTTTTTTGTGGAAAATATTAGATCAGGTTGAACCGTTTAAACCTGGTGGCAAATTGTGTAATTTATACTTGATGGAGAAATGCCATATAACTTCACCATCATAGCCTTTGTTAAAAAGTCGAAATGAACTTGTGTCTTAGTGTCGTCATGAATGATTAACTTTAATGTTATCAAATGCGAAAACTCCACAGAATTATTTTAATATATTTTGTTGTTGTTAATTTTAAGATTTCTAACATCTGATAATCGTAAGTTTGCGTGAAACTCCGAGTTAAATCTTAAATAAAACGAGTATTATAATTATTTAGTTTTTATCATATATAAGGAAGGAGGGAGAGAAAGGGGGAGAAGGGATGTGGGGGTAGGGGTATTTTTTTTAAAGAAACCACCATAAAACTTGAAAAATTTTTGATTATGTAATATTAGTATTCTTCTTTTTCAATTTATTGGCGTTTTGAATTGCGTATAAATTAAAGCAAAAGTATTTAGAATAGCAAACGAGGATTTTTTAAATCTAGAGGAATTGTTTAAAGGCAAACAAATTGTCATAAAATTTAAATAAAACTAAGTATACTTTTTTTCATAGACTTCACAATAAGAAAACATTTCATTAAAACTTCCTTATCTTTATATTGGCAACTCTAAAATTATTAGAGAGTCATCATTAAAGTTATTAGGAGTGATACTTGACAAAAATTGGACACGGTGAAAACACATAAGAACAATTGAAGATAAAATTTTAAAAAATATTGGCATACTATACAAAGCTTAGCAATTATTAAACCAAAATATATATATATATATATATATATATATATATATATATATATATATATATATATATATATATATATATATATATAACTTTGTTAAAAATGTTCGCTAATGACTAATGCTAAAAGAAGACTTTGTTAAACATCTTCACTAATGACGTATGCTAAAAAAAAATCTACGCATGTAAAAACAATATTTTTATTTATTTTTGTATTTATAAAGTCTTTTGACTAACCAGCCGGCATTAGGTCCTAAAAAGACGTTTTTTGTGACCAAAAGCCGACTGCGTAAATGCTTTTAAGCTATACCTTTTGATTTCTCTTTTTTTATTACTATATGTGGATACCCTGTACATATGTTCAAAAAAAAAATTATTAAAATTATAAAAAAAATAACAATATATAATATATAACCTGGTTTAGGATGCTTCATTTCCTGGAAATCATGTGATGCAGAATTGTTGTATTTTGTCCACCGTATCCAGCTCGGCCCGTAACTCTTAAAATTGCCGTTATGAAGTAAGTCTATTAGCCAAAATCCTACGCAGCAAACTGTAATGTAGAAGCTTTTTATAACAAGGTTTAAAAAAATACGAATACGCATCTTTGTTTTTGAGTTTATTTTGTAGTTAAAATAATTGCGAACGAGCGAATCAGCACTAACTTCTCCTTTTAAACTTGTCTTCAAAGAAATTATATCCGTATTAACAATTCGAAACAACAAGTAAGGAAAGTAGTGCATCAAAGCGAGGCTAGCAATAAAAAATGGCATCCATTGATGTTGAAGATAAAATGTTTTTTGCATAGGTTTGCATTTTTGTCCTAAAGCTAAAAATGAAAAAATAAAATTTCACTAATTATATCAGTTAATTACTTAAATGAAAATTTAAAATGGCAAAGTTCAATTGAACATTCCTTGTAATCTTTCTGCGTAAACACATGATTTATTATAATATATTAAAATGTTGTCATTTTTCTTTTTTATCTTTAACAACTCCTTTTATATTATAATTGATATATGTTCCTTTAAATCACTTACACACCTATTATCAAGGAATCAACATTTATCTGAATAGGCCTAAGATGACGGCTATAATATTTGATATCTTTCTTTACAAAACTAAGATTTAGTGAAGCAATGCTGGATTTTAGAAACGGGGTTTATCGAGTTATTTTTTATGTACATATTCTAGTTTATGTAATAATTTACCCTCCTGAAATTACACCGATCTTCTGATAAAATATATCAGTCAGTGCATCAGTGTAAAAAAAAAAGGTGTATTTAGTCTTAGGAATAAAATTAACAATAAGGTCAAACAAATATCAAAAATCTTTGGTTTTAGCTATTTGTTTTTTACTCATACTTTTTATAAAATTTTCAAAGAATTAAGCGACATCCAAGAAAGTTATTGTTATTTTATTATTTTCATTAATATTCCAAAATATTTCATCAATATTCCAAAATATTTCATCAATATTCCAAAATATTTCATCAATATTCCAAAATATTTTATCAATATTCCAAAAAAAATAATACTACGCTGCTTAGCTCTAAAAAAAATATAAAAAATTTGAAAGAAAAAAAAAAAAGCACTTTTAATAATAAACCAAATAAGATTATAAACTAGTTTTACAATCGGGATAGCAGGTTTTTGGAAGAAATTTAAAAATTTCAAATTAGATGGTATATATTTTTAATTGAATGTGAAATTATAGTTAGTATGAAAAACTATATTGTGGAGTTTTAAAACAGAAAAATACCCAAAATCTTTCAATATTGTTCTTTATTTAAATTATATTACATAAATAAGCCTTTTTTTTTTCACTATTACCGTTTAGAGGTAATTTGAGCAGTACGTAATTGCTCAATAGTTATTTTCAGCTCTCTGAATGACTTAAATTTTGTTTGTATGCGTCTTTGCATAGTCTAATAAGATACACATAAACATTAATTATGGTGTATGACCACTCCTAAACCAAAAACCTCATTTTTTTTAGTAGATTTGGAGAAAGCTTAAGCTCGGTAATGCCATACTTTTTAGCTTATTTGTCAATAAACTCAGGTATGTACTAGATGATAACATGAACTTTTGATGCAATTGATGTTTTTAGGGGTTTTATTTCAAAATTTTAAAAATTTAGAATTTTTTATATGCAGATTCTAAATTTTAAAGAAATTAGAAAAATTTATTTAATGTATACAAAATTTATTTTAAAATCAAACAATTTTCAGGTTTTTAGAACTTTTTTGAAAATACTAAAATGTCGATAACCTTTCTTTAAATGTTTTTAAAAAGTTCACTTTTGTATAAAAATCAAAATGCTAGTACAACAACTACTTGAAGAAATTTGTTTTTAACCCTATTGTTAAAACCATGCTTAATCAATAATAACGAGGTTCATGTTAAAAGTTTAATTTGAAATTATCAAACTATACTATGGTATAGGGGAAAGCGGGGCAACATGGCGAACGTTTTGAAAGCCCTGAGTTGTTGTAAAACTATAAGTCGTGAAACCATAATACTTTCTCAATATGTTTATGTTATTAAATTCTTTCAGTGCCTGCATGAATTTTCAGATATTTTTACCTCCAATCTTATAAAATTTAAAAAAACTTTTAATAACTCTGCTAAAGTAACAAAAAATAAACACAAATTGCAAAAAACTACTTCTAAAGAAGTTAAACTTGAAGGACACCAACCATTATGAGAAACCGAAAGTGAGAAATTTTTATTGAAGCGCAAAAAGTAAACTTATGTGAATAAAATTGCGTTAATAGTATTTCAAAAAACCAATAATAATATTTCAAAATACAAGATGCAAATACAGTTTCGTTTTCACCCAATTTTAAGATTTTTTGTTGAATTGTTATATGAAAACCCATCTTGCCCCATTCGCCATGTTGCCCCGCTTTCCCCTAATCATGTTTACTTTAAATAAACAGACTGGTCTACGTAATTAAGCGTATACTATTTATAGTTAGTTCTATATTTTATTTATTTAGAAAACTTTTTCAACATTAAAATAATTTATTTAAATGATTTTTTTTTCAATACTACCAAAACGATACGATACGCATTTAAAGTTTAAGTCGATTTTAACGTTAAAACATGTGGTTTGATAAACATAGCCTAATTTAAATTGACAAATATAACATTTTGTTAATCAAAACTTTGGTCCTTTAAACACAACCGACCCCACTTCCAGATTAACCAGACCCCTTGTTCGGTCAACCAGACCTTTGATCTTTCCCCTTCTATTAATGTGACCATGAATACAAAACTTTTTTAGAGTTAAGCTACAATACACTACCATATCAACATTAGTAATCTATTTATTATAAACATTTTCTTGAGAACCTAATATAGGTCTACTTATAAATCAAAATTTTCCTAAATTTAGTCTTGACAACTCAAAAAGAATATGTTTCAGGTAATAACTAACAACTTAAGTTGCTGGGTAAACTATCAAATGGCTTGTTAAAATTTATAGTGGGTTAAACATCTCTTCGGCAGCCAACAGAACCATTTAGTGGAAATGTAAGAATATTTGATAAAAGTTAAATATTATATAAATGTAAAATAAAAATATAATATGTGCTCTTTACATTTATATTCTTTTATTGTTGCATTTGGTTTTTTCAGGCAGACTTATTTTAATCACATGCAGAGTTATTTTAATCTCGTCGTTTTACGCAACGAAAAACTAATACTTCAAAAAAGCACTCGCAATCGAGACCAACTTATATATTTTCATATATAAAGTTTCAGCAGTAAAGACGCGCAAGTAACCCAAACTAGAGATTTTTTACTAAAATTAATTTAACTTTTTAAAAAAAGAAAACTAATAAAAAATAGTTTTAATAATTTAGGAATTTTTTACTTGGTCCTGTTTTGCATAATACTCCATTTTCCAACATACCATCATATATGATATCTCTAGGCATACCATAGTATCTAGAATCTTTCATTCGCATTGCCATTTCGGGATAGATATAAAAGCCTTGTATCCAGCATGCACTGTGAACAAAATCTGCTCCTTTACAATTAAAAAAAATTATTTAAATGATTTTTTTTTTTAATTCAAAATAGTAGGCTCTAATATAGTACCTAGTATACTATATATATATATATATATATATATATATATATATATATATATATATATATATATATATATATATATATATATATATATATATGTATATATATATATATATATATATATATATATATATATATATATATATATATATATATATATATATATATATATATATATATATATATATATATATATATATATGTATATATATATATATAAATATATATATATATTTATATATTTATATATTATACTAATTTGTATATATATATATATATATATATATATATATATATATATATATATATATATATATATATATATATATATATATATATATATACATATATATATACAGTAGCGTGCAAAAGTAACCGGACAAGCGCTTAACTTGAGAAAACTTTTGAATGAAAAGTCCAATTTCTTTCAAATTTTCACTGGAATGTCAAAAAGTTGATAACAATTCTAAAAACAAATGAATTTTTACTTAATCTAAGCAATATAATGTTAAAAGTTTTATTTTATTGAAATATGAGCGTGCAAAAGTATCGGGGAAAAAAAAAACAAAAAAAAATTGCAATACCTTTGTTGGCTTTTATTTAATATTTAAAAACGGTAAACAAAGCATAAAGTATTTTCAATTAAAAAGAAGATTATTTTGAATAAATTTTAAAAATGAGAAAGCAAAAATATACAAGTTTACCTGTCAAAGAAGTGTTATTGCGTGCAATTGAACAAGGCAGAACTACAAGAGACATAGCGGATCGGTTTGATAAGGAAAAGCAACAGTTGCAGATATATATAAGGAAAGAAATAACAATAGAATCTCTCCAAAGTCAGGAAGTCCTTGAACTGC
>NC_061160.1:16210251-16305251 GCF_022113875.1 Hydra vulgaris | reverse complement strand
AAAGACTCAACTCCTGATATATTATGATCACATGTTTCAACGTACACTGGTTATTTGCTTTGTCATCTCAAATGTTGTGGAAATGTTTCTTTAGTTTATTTCAATTCAACATCACGATGGAAAATATTTGTTTGAGCTTGTAGTAAATACTTCATGGTATCCTTATTACGAATTGCAGGTCTATCATTTGGTAATGCTAGCAACATGAGTAGAATTTATTCTGGCGTACAAGTTAGATTTAGAGAGATCAACAGTTTAGCAGAGTGGATACCATGCAACCTAAATTAGGTTGGTTCATCTGCAATGTTGTTTAACAGCAGTTAACTATTTTGATATTGTTCAGTCAATGTATGCTTTTTTTCGGCTTCACCACAAAGATGGTCAAAATTTAAAGAACGAATTAATAATATAGCAAACGCTCCTGTTTTACAAAGTCTGTCAGAAATAAGTTGGTTAGCACCTAGTAGTGCTATAAAATTTATGCAAACTATATGACCTAGCATTGTCTGATATACAAAATCCAATTACAAAGAATGTGGAAAGCGCAAACATATGCAAAAGCGATTTCATGAAGAAGTTTTGGATTGTGATACTATTGATACAAAATATGAATTAGTGCAAATAGTCACAAGCGCTCAAAATGTAAATAATGCTCTTTGTATTTATCTTTTTTATTTACCTTTCAATTTTTTAAACAAGTTGCGAAGGTGAGCAATCTTTCTCAAAAACTCATCAAAAATTATCTTAGGTCAACAATGGTACAAGAACGATCATCTTCTCTTGCACTTCTTTTAATTGAAAATAATTTAATGTGAGAAATATCTCTTGAAGATGTTATTTGTAATTTTGCTCACGCAAAGAGCCGCAACCTTATACAATTTAGTCTATAATTCAGTCTACTGTATATAACTGCTTAAACAATTTCTAGTTATAACAGTGATTGATGTTGAATTTTGTCTTTTTTTTTCTCTCTTTTTTTAAATACTCAATATAAAAATGATAACAAAAATGTAATCAAATTTTTTCGTGGGCCCTAATTGTTCGTAGGCCCTAGGTTCAGTGCCTACTGTACCTACTAAATATATATATACATTATACGAGTATTAGTCTAATGTAAATATTTAATTTAAAAAAATTGATTAATATTATTAATGATTTGTATAACTGTATATTTAAATATATGATATATACTCATTGTACAAATAATACAAGTACTAAATAAACTTTACTGTAACTAAATGATGCATATCAAATTACGTTTAGAGCTAATAGAGCAAAATTATGCAAACCTTTACCGGTTGAACTTAAAACTTTAAATGCTTATAGACTCCAATAACATTAGGTTTTAATTTGAAAATAAAATTTTTGAATTAAGTGAAGACGTCGCAAGTTTTGCTTCTATTTTATAGAAATCTGTCATAGGTGTCGCACAAAACTCTCAGTATAATGAATATAATTTGATATTGAGCTCCAACTTCATTATGTAAACTGGGCTTAATTTATGGATCATATTAATTTATGTAATTTATGGAAAATATTCGGTTTAAGACCTGAGAGTTTGATTACTTATTTATTACGTAATAAAAAATGAACTCAAGTACAAGCCTTCAGATAGAATTAATCAATTCTACTCGTTAATTAATCTTGGTAGATAAGTTCATATACTACTTTATTTTTAGGTACTCCAAAAAGACCAAGCGGTCTTATCACGGAGTACCATGGACATTTAATTAAGAAGCGTCAAATATTCTTTTATTATTTTTTTTTTTTAAAGATTTTTTCTCGATTAATTTTGATAATTATTCTCCTTGATTCAAGCATGCTTTGATTTTGTTTAAGTACATTTTAACACTGTTAAAACTTTGAAGCTGTTTAAGTGTACTTCGAAGCCGTTTAAATGTACTTTAACGTTGTTTAAGTATACTTTTAACGTGTTCAAATATTTTTCCTTAGCAAAAAAAACTGGTTGATATAAACTAAAACTAAACCAGTTTAACTGTTTGCCTCCCTTTCAGGAATACTTATGAAGTTGAAGAATATTTATGAAGCTGAAGATATTATTGAAACTTTCAATAATTTTCGTGAAAATGAAAATTTCAATAATATTCTTTCAATGATATTTTATAAATAGTGTTAAAGAAAATAACTTTCAACTTGATTAGTGCTTTGAAACAAAATCGAGAGATGGAATATTGTTAGTTATTGTAAATCATATTAGATTAAAAATTTAGTCCATTTTACTAATATCTAATCTACTAATTTTTGAGAATCAAATTTCACAATAGAGACTTTGTCAATGTTATTAGAGAAGAGAATTTTTTTAAATATAACAAAATATAGAAAAAAATACCTAAATTACTTGTTTTGGGTACAATACAAGATACTTTGTCGTTAAAAAAGTCTACGCCCATGACAAGAGCGCTTATCATAAACATTTTTGTCATGAAAATTCGAACAAATTGATCTGTGTAACTATCATGCCTTGCTTTGATTTTGACAGAAAGAATGTCTTTTATGTTTCCGATGGAACCCATCAATTTTTAGTTTCTTGAAGATATAAAATGCGTAACTGAACTTAAAATATGTGAAATGATCATGATTTATAAATTAAAATAATTATGAAACTAAAATACTCTATTGATTTATCTCATTATAAAAACGTTTTTTAAAATATACGTAAATTTTTTTATTTAATGAAAACTTCAAACATCCGTTATGGAGTTTTTAAATTGAGATATTTAGGTGTTTAAAAGTCAACATATACTAATTAAAAGTTTTGAACGTTTTTTTATCTTTCGTTATTCTTTTGTATTTTTATTCGTTATTTTTTTTACCGACTTTTTAAGAAAATTTTGTGAAAAAAAGGAGCTTGCGTTTGTTGCAATATTCATTTACAGATATATGTATATATATATATATATATATATATATATACATATATATATATATATATATATATATATATATATATATATATATATATATATATATATATATATATATATATATACATATACCATTATTCTGCATAGAGATAAAATAATTTATTCTGGCGTACAAGTTAGATTTAGAGAACAGTTTAGCAGAGTGGATACCATACTCTGCTCACAACTTAAATTTGGTTGGTTCATCTGCAATGTTGCTTAGCTCAAACAAGTATTTTTCATCGTGATGTTCAATTGAAATAAACTGAAGGAACATTTCCATTTGAGATGACATAACCAGTGTACGTTGTAACATGTGATCATGATATCAGTGCAGCGAATAACCAGTGTACGTTGAAACATGTGATCATGATATCAGGAGTTCAGTCTATGCTAAATAATAAAAAAGTATACGTATTATTTAATAATAAAAAAATGTACGTATATTTAAAAAAACACTTTTATATAAAGATTTTACACTTAAATAAACTTTGAGAATACAAATCAAACAGAGTTATTCAAAAAAATTTTCTTTATTAAAAAAGTAAAAATTGGAGAGTCATTTTAACATGATTAACCTACTTGTTCATATCTATATACATAATTTCTTTTAATTTGAGTTCAAGTTTATTGGTAGAGGAATCTAATATAGAAAAACATTTATCCTTAAATGTGACGTAGCAACTTTTGTTGGCATATAGATGTTTAAAAATATTCCAATTTTTGTCTTTCCATTTGTGTCTTGAGGTGTCGAATGGTTTTGCTAATAAAGCAAGAATTTTATCCTGCACAAAAATTTAATAGACAGCAAATGATTTGAACTCTATTGGCAAGGGATCTTTAGGTGATAATATGTTGTAAATTTTAAATGAAGTGAATACTATTAAATTTTTGGGAAATGAATAACATCGTCTTTTAATAATTAAGTTTAACCTCTTTTTAGTTAAGTCCAATATTTGAGATAGATTAAAAATATTGAAAGGAATACTTCTTTACTTTTTTGAATTTTTAAAAAGTTATTTATATCAGCCATGTTTAGTGTTATTTATTAAAATATATTATCAATTAAGTTAATTTTTGTCATCTAAAAAGACTTTCTTTGTATACAAGAGAAGAACTCTGAATGCATTAGTGGAGCTAAGTAACCTATTAAAAACTTAGCAAGTTGATAGTTATACGTTTCGATAGATGAAATAATAGGTTCAATGTTGAATAGCTTATGTGAGCCCAATTAATAAAGTTTAGTATAAACAGTACAATTAAAAAACGTTTACAGTTTAATTTTTGTAAAAGATTCTGTTATTGTGTCTCTCTACTTAAAGTGACATAAATATTTTGGTAGCTAAAATTTAGTCATATCATTTATTATTTAATAAGTTCCCTCATCATTTCACACTTTTCTGTCTTGCATAACCACACCGTTTCCTATATCTAGTTTTAATATAATACTATCTAAGTTGTTTTTAAGTTATATATATATATATATATATATATATATATATATATATATATATATATATATATATATATATATATATATATATATATATATATATATATATATATATACACATATGTAATTCAAAAGCACTGAGAAAGTTTGCTAACAGTTCAAAAAACGTCTTAAAAAAATTATTATTATTTTTTTTTTTTTCAATGTTTGTAAATTAATTGACTTGACGTGTTCAAAGGAAAACTATTCTACTTATTCGCGTATTTCTCTCGGGTTTCTAGGAGTTCGAATATATATCCGCGATGCTCTGTAATAAGATCATAAGGACTTCTAGAATCACTTAAATAACTAAAGAAAAATAAAAGAAATATGCAAGAAACTTGGTTGATAAAGTTTTTTACGTAGTAATTGATATCTTTTATGTAGTAACTGATATCTGAAATTATTCTTTGATTCATTGGTAACCAATGAAGAGATTTTAGCAATTCTCCTAATTTTAAATGGAACGGGAAGTAATAGATAATGCGAGATAAGCTATATTTAGTACGTTGGAATTTTTTAGGTTTTTTTAAAAACTTGATATAAGACTGTTATAATAGTCAAGCTGAGAGTTGACAATGCCATAAGATATTGTTTTTCCTACTTCTTTGGTAAGACATGGACGTACGTGGAGAAGAGTATGACTTGGTAATTTCAGGATTTAAATGTGTTATTTATATACAGGTCCATCGAAGGTGTTGAGTCTAAAATAACACCTATGATTCTTACCAAGTTTACTGTTGTTAGTGTTGTACTAGATAATATAATTTTTAAATTTGCTAGTTTGTTTTCTAGATCCAAAGAAAATAGCTTCTGTTTTGTTTGGATTAAATCCCAAGTAAGAAAAGAGAATGGTTGTTGAAGTATCATCGATGTTCAACCAAATGTCATTGTATATCTTTAGGAGTTCTGAGTTGATTCGCTGAGTGATTAGATTTAAAATCAAATTGAAATGAAATAAAGTGGAAGTTACAAGTGGAAGAAGCCGAGATAAGCACCTTTATTTAACAATTTTGGATATTGTATTGAGATTTAATATGAGGCGCAGATCAGTAAGGTCAAATACTGTTAGTCTAAACTTTTTGGAAATTGCTTATTTGAACAATCTTGAATGAGCCAGAGAAATCTGCCATCAAAAATGTTCCTACCGATTTAGGTAATCAGCTTTGAAAAAACAAAGTTTGATTTTCTTAAATTAAATAAAAGTTCATCAATAAATTTCAAAAAAAAATTTTAAATCAATTTTGGTGCTGAAAAGGTATGAGCGTATAAAGTTTGAAATTCTTTCATTTTTTTTTTCAAAGATTTTTTCAAAGACAGTTTCAGAAAAAGTGTCAAAAAGCAAAAAGTTTTTATTTAATTTCAACGGTCTCTTGTTCACCTCAAGTCTTTATCGGGAAACCACTAATATAAGATATGTGAGTGGATTCACTAGATGATAATTTTAAAGTATTATTAATAAAATAACATTAATAAAACATATAAAACAAATTTGATTTTATTAAATCAAAACTCATTAAATCATACAAATAGCATTATTTTTTTTAATTTTCATTACATTTTATAGCGTAAATAAATATAGTGTACGGTTATCAAACTATAAATAAAATTAAAAGTGCATTTGTGTTTGATCGCCAGGTTTGTATCCTTTAAATAAATATAAAGGTTTATCTTTTCGGTATTCGTTTTTATTGTAAATATACGTTAATTTCTTCATTCGACCCTTGTCGGATGCATCTTGAGCAGAATGAAAAGAAACATCACGTCCAACTTTTGGGTTTTGATTATAGAAAGGATAATACTGGAGTCTACCTTTGATTGTCGAAATTTTTTGGTATTTGTTGTAATCGTTAATCTGACTGCTTTGAGATTCATTTTTTAATATATTAATATCGCTACTAATTTTGTCATCAGTGTCTTCGTTATCGTGAAAAGGCATTGAGTTGACTGACATAACCATAAATATGTTTAGCGCCAGAAATGCATTAAGAACCAACCTGATTAATTTGTTTGTCTTCTCCATATTTTATCTTTTATTATTATTTTTTTTTTGATTTATTATATCTTTCTATTATTTTTTATCTAAACTAGATCGAACAGTTTTCTAATTGTTTCAGTATGTGTTTATAGAAATTTAAAGTCATAATTTCAATGAATAAGAAAATTTTTTGATAAAGGTTCTATTGTGTATATTTCTTCCTCTTAATGTGAAATAGAATTTATTATTTCAGGAAGGAACTCTTTTTAAAACCAATTTCTTCTCATTGTATATAAAGTAAACATCTACAAATACGCAAAATTAAAAAATTAAAAAAGGAACTTACAAGGAAATAAAAAAACAAACCGTGACTACAAGATTAGGAAGTTCCTTTCTAATTTTAATAGTATAACTTCCATGTTAATTATTTATATGGAAAAAACGTTTAAGAAGATATAAATAGTTTTCGTATATTTATGACCAAAAATACTTTTGACTACCATTCAGAGATGTTACTTTGTTCAGACTGTTTTTTCTGCACAATTTCAATTAGATGTCATAGTAGTAATGTTTAAGTGAGTGAACATCGTTTAATTTTAGTTGCTGTTTCCTTATTGGATTCAATTTAACCCAATATTTCGTGTTGTCTAAAGAAACAAATTGAAATAGTTAAATATAACGATAGTGAAAAACCGAAATATTGTCCCATCACCCCGCTATCCCAACTGTGAGGTCAATAAAACAATAAGTTTTTTACAAATCTAAATTTACATTCGTTAACACATTTAAAGTTTCACCTGATATCCTTTTAGTATTGAAAATATGTTGTAGGGCGGGCTAAGCACCACAATGAAATTCTAGTTAATGAAAAACAAGAGTTAAAAAAATTTAATTCCTTTTTTACATTATTTTATCAAACATTTTACCAAAATAAATTTGTATTATTTTGGAAGTAATAACAAACTTGCTAAATAAGAAAAGATATAACTTTTTTTTTTCTAAATTATTTTACATTTTTCTAACTTTTTTTTTTTTTTTGAAAACTTTTAAGCTTCTCGTCATTTTCTAGTTTTAAACCTTTTACTCCCAAACAACTTTCTCCCAAACAAATATTTACACAAACAATTTTTTTTCTAATTTTGAAAAATACTTAATAAGTAATTATGATAAAAAAGCAGGCTGATAGTAGGAATTAAAAACAATGTATAAACAAAGATCTAAAAAATCTAAAAAGTAGAAAGCTGGCACTAGCGAAACGGTCTTTGTACTAGGGGTCGTACATAAGTTGCGTCACGCTCTCATAGGAAGGTAAGGAAGAGGGGGTAGAGTTATTGGTTTTGTGACGACCCTGTATAGTTTTAGTTTCACATTAAAACTGCCCTTAAGTAAAATCCTGGCTTATCTCAAAAGGGCTCGTGAATAAAACCCCGTATTACTTTTTAAATGTGTATTTATGTGTATACAAGTAAAATTTTCTATTAAAATCGGCTTTTAATTCAACGTCACAAAGTTTTTAACGTTACAAGGTTTTCGTACTTACGATTAAAATTTATAATTTATAGTTTCAATCATAACCCTGGGCTCCACAAACCACATTTTTGTTTAAACATTCTAATTTGCCATAAGCATAAATATTGTTAAGTTTGGAGCAGTTGTTGGACAGTGTTTAAAAGCGTCATATCTGAAACATAAAAAAAAACTTTCGCCGGGCCTGCTGGACTATTGAGCGTATGTTTTATCATGTAAGAAAAAAGTTTGAGAGTTTTCTGTGGTTCTATTTGTTGGATTGATATTGAAATTAACGCACCTAGTTACTTATGAACAACTAACATGTTTGTTTTTGGATACTTAATATCTTCTACGTCTATTTACTTTTGTGACGTCTAATTACGATTGTGACAACAATCTCACATAATTCCTATAAGTTACTGAAAATTTGACTTAGAACATCCAAATGTATTGCCTTTTATGCAAAGAATCCCTTGACTCCTCGAAAAATTGTAATAATATATGCTGTTTTTTTTAAACTCAATTTATTGTTTTTAATTCTGTTTTTTGCTTTGTTTTTTTTTTGTGTTTTTTTTTTTTTTTAGGTGCTCTTAGAAGTCCTTACGTCTTATCACGGAGCACCGTGGAAAAAGTATTTAATTAGAAGTTCACGCGTGAACTTCTAATTATATACTTTTTCCACGGTGCTCCGTGATAAGACGTAAGGACTTAGGTCCGACGCGATAAGACGTAAGGACTTAGGTCCGACGCGATAAGACGTAAGGACTTAGATTCGATTGGTAAAGAAGGAGGCGTGCACGGCTCCTTTCTTACCAATGTCGCATATTAGGCTGGAGCCGGCGTCGAACCTGGAACCTCTGGGTTTTGAGCCAGAACTTAAACCACTGCGCCACGGCTGCTTTGTTTTTACTTTAAAGGTTCGTCTCTGTGCAAGATAAACGTACATTTGCTCATTTTTGGCGGCTCGTTGTGGTTTCACATTTTTCCATCGATTTGTTCTGCTTAGTTTTATTTTTACTTATCTTTCTTTTTCTTTTTTTTTTGCACGTATCTAGAAATTAAAAACATTTATAAAATAACTAATTTTAATTTTAATTTTTTTATAAAAACATCTTTAAAGTGGTTTTTAAAATGTGGTTTTTAAAAATGGAAATATAGAAGTGGTTTTTATAAAATTCTTTTTCTTTGGTCCATATAACATATTTGTTTAATTAACTCCAGTATTTATAGAATAAAATAAATTAAATCTACAGTACTAACATTGTAAGGTGAGTATAACTAAATATGAAATCCTAAAACTAAATATGAAATCCTAAAAGTGAGTATAACCTTTTTATTAAGCGAAATGTTTCTATCTGAAACATTGCGTTTTGAAAGGTTTTTGTTTGAAAAGATTTCTCTTGAAAACTTTTGCGTTTGAAAGGTTTTTTTTTTTATATGTGTGTTTTTTTAAATAGCATCAAAAACAAAGCGTGCAACAGAAGAAAAGATGGGTTAATTAAACTTGTTAATAAAATCGCTGTTTATATCTTATACGTGTCTGACAAAATTTTTTCAGACACGTATAAGATATAAACAGCAATTTTACAATATCCTTTAACGTGTAAGATATAAACAGCAATTGTTTTACGATATTCTTTCAATATAATACACATTTTTGTTATGCGTTAAATATATTACGGAGTACGGTATACGTGAGATATATATATGGTATATGTCAAAAACCCTTAACAATATTATGCTGACATTGTATACATACGTTACAGTATAAGTACATTCTTTGTGACATTCTACTTGATAAGGGCAAAGTCCAGCGTTCTAACCATTACGAGATTCAGGAGCGTCATTACTGAGGATATAACCACACCATTAAAGGCTATTTCTATGACGGCCCTCTGTAATAAAATTGATTTTTAAAATAATTTGGATAAATTGTATATTTTTAACTTTTAACTTGTTTTTATATAACACGATAACTTTATTTTTACATACACAACACATAAAAAATAAACTTAAAAGCGTCAAGGAAAATAATAAATACGAAAAAAAAAACGCTTGCATCGCGCGGAAAACCGAGAAAAGTAAACATCAAATTCCTATTTCTTTTGACGTTGTAATTTCAATGAGAAAACATAGTTCTTTTTTGTTTTTTTAATATTTATTTTACTTTGTTTCTAATGTAAAATAGTTTTACGCTTTTTCTTTGTTTATAACTTTTTCTTTATTTTTACCGAAAAGGCTGAAGATCTTTTAGATGAAATTAAAAAAAAATAAAAAAACTTTATAAGTAACTTGTAACGACAAAAAAGGTATGATTTAAATCTATCACGTTATTATAAAGTAGTAATCCATTATGTTGTAACGTAACATTTCTCACGTTATTGCAAGAAATCGAATATTTTTCACGTTGTTGTAACTTTACATTCATCTATAGTAACAGTTAAAAATAACGAGTATCCTGCCTAAGATTTTTAGAAAATAAATACTTCAATAATTTTTGTATTTTTTAACTAAATACTTTTAATGAATTAATAAATTGTTTGAAAAGGATAATAAGTTTTTATAGAAATCCTAAAACAATCTATAAATCCTTTTCAAACAATTGTTATATTATACGTTATATGTTAGATATTATATGTTAAATGTTAGATATTATAATTATTGTTATATGTTAGAATTTCTAACATAAAACAATAAACTGGACTCAAAAAGAGTTAATGTAAAGTTCCTAATAATATAGGCGTAAATATACTTTGTAAAATGTATGCCTTTAAACTATTTTATAGTTTTCAATAAATACAACACCTTTAATGACCTTTAGAAGAATATAAATAATAAAAGTCAAAGTAACAAGATTGTTATTATAATAGTATAATACCAACAAGTTACTTATCTGACATTTATGTAATTTTAGATACTTGATTGTATACACACAAATAATACAATAAGTTATACACATGTAAACATTGGTATATATATGTAAAAACACATACTTTGCTTTTTATGTATAACAATTATATATAATAGTATGTATACATGTATACATATTTATACATATATTTATACATATGTATACATATTTATAAAAAGCAAGTTATGCATTTTTTATGTGTAAATCTTAATTTTTAAGATAATTTTATTGCAGATATTTTTTCAATATACTAATATAATTAGATTCATTTTTATATACCTTATTCTAAGAAGTGTTTTTTTAACATTATATCAAATCAAGGTCCGTTTTTAATACAAAAAATAAATCACATTTTTGTTTAAATTTCATGTTAATACATTTTTTCAATTTCTGTTTATAATTTTATTATACATATTTATATAATTTTTTAAATATATATTATGCAATATATAAATAAACAAACCACTAAAGTAAACAAAAAAGTGTTAAAACATTTTTATAATTATGCAGATATGAAGTTAGAATTTAGTTAGTTAAATAAATCATTTTTAATAAAAAAATTTAATTTTTCTGTTATGAAGTTAAATTTGCAAATTTATCATTGCTATATTCAAAACATTTATCTGGTTTCATTTTATATAGAAAGTTGTTTTTATATATTGCTAATGGCAGATGTTTAAGAAAAAAGATATTATCAAAACAATCAATTCTGACATACCCGCACGGTTTGTAAAAAAAGATGGAGTTGCTGAAGGTAATAATTTATAATTCTTATTAGTTTTTAATTATTTTTAAAAATAAAAATATGTAAAATTATACAAGAATTGTGTGAAGTTTATTATCAATGCATAAAAACTTATTACGATAATGTAAATCTGTGGTTTAAGATATTATTAAGGTAATTAAGGTGTTAAGATAAAATATTAGTGATGGGATCTTAGTAAAGGGCATCTTTAGATGATCTTACCCAGATTTGGCAATAGTATTCCATACAAGGATGGGATTGAGATTTATAGAGATAAAGAATAAAATTCGGAGTAAAAAAGTAGCAAGCACGATAAAGAAATGCAATCTTACAGGGATGCAGAGTCCCAAAAAGGACTCTGGATTTGAAAGTCAAAAAAGATTACTTCTTTCTAGTTTTTGGTATCCAGTAGCTTTAAAAATATTAAAAAGCTTATTGGCTACTAATCGGGATAAAATCAAGACTTATAGGTCAAAAGAACAATCAATTTTTAAACCCGGAGTCCTTAGGTATAATAGCGGCAAGGACTCCAGGACTCCAGGACTCTGGGCTTAAAAACAATAAGTTTCAGTTCTTTAAATACCATAAATTTTTTTCATATAGCAGATCATTAATCAACCAACATGTTTAGAGCTTCTGGACACCAGAGACCATAAAAAAATAAAGTTAAAAAGCTGGAGTTCTTTTGGAACTCCGCATTCCTGCAACCTTAGCAAGTGCTAATTTTGCAATCAATTTGATATGTGGTTTCGGTGAAATATCAGAAGTAAGAGTTAATCCTAGATGAAGGAATTAAAAATTAAATATCACTTTGTTTGTGTTCACCTTTGTTTTTTTTTTCAATATCTGATTTTTTTTTGTGTTTACCAAAATTATCCAAAGATAATTAGTTGATTTAAGATAGTATCTCATTGTAAAATCCAATTACATTGTTTGCACATACTTTTGTTACACTAAAAAAAAAAAAAAAATTAAATTTTAATAAACTTTTAAGTTTCAAATATCTATTGAAAATTGTTAAAGGTATTTTAAACATTTAGTATATTTTAGTAATTTTAACTTTATTAGTTATTATATGTTTAAAATACTTTAAAGAATTTTTTAATTTTTTTTTATGCAACCCAGTTTTATTGCCATTAAAATTAAAATTTATTTAAGTTTAATTTAATGCACATTTTTTGATGTACATACATTTACTGATAAATAGGTACTGTTGTAAATAAATGTACAGGCCTTCTCGTAAGAGGCGTGCCATCGCATGCCTTATACAGGCTTTCACAGGAAGACGTGCGATTTCATGTCTTTATATGACCACGCAAGTTACATTTTGTTATGACGGTTTGACCACAGCTAATTCAAAAAACATTTTAGAAACGCGCTAAATAAAAAATATTCTAAAAAAGTGAAATTAATTACATCAAAACTTCTTAACAAATGTTTTTATAATAGCGAAATGATTTTAAATAAAGTAACAATTTACTGAAAAAAAGTTTTGTTTTTTAAATATAATTGACAGTTGTTTATATTTTTTTAATTTAAAACATATAAATTGTTTAAATGTTCATTTCTAAAATAAATCTTATTAAAAAATAAAAAATTGTTTTGTTTTTATAAACGATGACATTCTACGACTACGAAAGTCTTCTTAACGAATTTTAATATAAGAATGATTAAAGTTAATGCATTTAAAAAGATAAACAAAACTTTGTTAAAAAAAAAAAATTTAGAAAACCATTACAATTTAATATGTTTGATCTTAAATGCTTTTATATTATCGAAACGCTTTTAATGAAGTAAAAAAAAAAACACTTCTAATTAATTAAAAAAAAAAGTATTTATAAAATGTTTTTTTATTTTATTTATATAACTATGTATTTTTTATGAGAAATATTTAACTTTTGAACAAATTAAACAAATAAAAAATATATAAAAATGTTGAAACAAAGATTGAAAAGGTTTTTTAATGCGTAAATTAATTCAAACTAAAATGCTTTAGTTTGATGAGTTTTGTTTTAGTTGCGTTATATACATATATATTTATTTTTTTGTGTTTTTGCTTTAACTTAGTATTTTTTTTTATTTTCTCTTTTGTTAATATTTAATATTTAAAAAAATTTTTTTTTTAGATAAGTTTAGGTAAGTTTTTGTAGCTCGTTTTTAAATTTTAAATATATGCCGTGGTCAAATCGTTAAAAATTTTTTTTTTTTTGCGTGGTCATATAAAGACATGAAATTGCACGTCTTTCTGTGAAAGCCTGCTTATATAACCATGCATATTAGGGTGCATCACCACATTAGGGCAAAAAATTAGTTGTTTATTTTTGAGCTGTCTGTGTTTCCAATGTGAATAATAATAACTTGAGTGAAATATTTTCCAAATCTGAGTAAGTTTAGAGGTCCCCCATGAAAATTTGAAATCAAGGAAACCAACCGCAAGACACAAAGTTGATCGACTAGTAAGTTTTTTCATAAAGTTCAATACTTATTGTCCTTTAATGAGAATAATGACTATAGTAATAAACCTAAATTGTTTTAATTGTATAATGAAGGCAACTGAACAGATAAAACCAAATTGAGTTCACTAAAATCATTTTCTATTCAATTTTTTCTACAAAAAGCACAAAATCATTAACCAAAAAATGCAAAAATCATTGACTACTATGACTAATAGTCAGTTCTTTTTTAATAAAATTCAATCCTCATTGCAGTTTAAGGTCTAATTAATGACTAATTAACTATAGTAATGAATCTTTATTTGTTTTAATAGTAGTAGAAAGATGTCAAATGAATTCAAAATTAGATGAACTGTTAATGTTTATTCCTTCTTGCATCGTTAGCGTCGCAAATTTGGTGTCTCTTTCCGATCTTTCTCGACCACTTGAAGAAGGTTTTGATAATGCTCATCCGATCGTGCAGTTTCAACAAAGTCCGATGCCAGCTTGACACCCCTCTCGGCACAATCATTCACCACGTTCACTGCTGCACAATTTTCAACACTGGCAATGTAAGCATGTGTCTTTTCCCATTCATCGACCCAAAGTTCCAGAAAGCTGGTGCCTAATTGTAGATGGTAAACTGTAAACCAGGAGTCAACCCCAACCAGATCACTCAGTTGTGTTCTATGATCAATGGACAATGGAAAATGTGGCTTGCCCCATCCGTTGCCAAATCGATTCATTGGAGCTTGCAGATCAATTGATGGTTTCAATTTGAGCAAGGCATCTGCAAGAGCTCGTCGTTCCGTTGATGGTACAAGCTTACTGAACAGTGCAAGTGGCACCATTTCCTCAGTGAGATACCACAGGTGCCGATTCAGAGCTCAAATTGCTGACTGCGAAATCACCTTGTCCACAGTCTCGTACTCTAGTAAATGTTTGTAAAGCTGTAAATCATTGTATGGGGAATCAACCGTGTTCCTACATGTGAGCCACCACACACTGTAAACATGAGTAATAAATGTAGTGAATGCTCGTATCTTCGGCACTTGGTGACGAGTAGTGATAGTTCCTGCTGGTAGTTCCGCAATATGTTTCTCTAGAAGTGCAATTTTCAGGCCGTTGATCAGCTTTGCCATCCAACAAGCCTTGTGAAGAGCACCTGGCCTTCGGAATTTTACTTCAACCTTGGAAGAAGATAAATAAACAAGTGTGAGCTCTGTGAATTCACGGTAGTCATCACGCAGGCAATCTACATCTTCAATTGCACGAGCGATCACCTCATCCTTCATCTTCGACAGCAGCTGTTGGGCCTCCACGTCATGATCAGTTGGACAAAATGGCAGTATCTGAGATGAGTCGTGTGGCACTAAATTCCAGTTACTTCGTAGCCTTGTGAACACTGTGACTTCTGGTGACTTTGATGCTTCTATCTTGAGGTCAGTAAACACGTGAGATAGAAGTACTTCACCAATGTGATGACGACATCCTGACCAGAGGACAGCACGTTCCAGCTTATCTTGAATGGCAATGCAAGCTGCAGTTAGGTGACCTGTATTTGAGCTCGTTGTGTCGAATGTCATATTAACAATTCGATCATTACAATGCCTCTCGATCATTAGGTTCATTGTTAGCTTGGCAATGATTTCTCCAACAGATTGATCTGTACCCTTGAAGTAACTAGGCACTCCCAGTAGCTTCAACTGCAATGCATCACCAACAACCACCGTCATACGTTCTTCAGTGACACGATTATTTGTTAGAGTTGGTGTCAGCTTTCCATCTCAATGCAGAGTACAGAGTTTTGGTGGTTCCCAGCTGTTGTGAATTTCTATAGAAATTTCGCGTACAACCTTGCGTCGTGCGCGATCTGCAGTTGCATACGAAGAAGCAACCATAGATATATCACCACCAGACTCAGCTATGACTCCTTGTGTGAATGCAGATTGTTGTGTTGGCGTCATCTTCAGACATGTTGCTGATGACACAAGGTTTGGTCGGCTTAGCAAATCTGGTGGTATGAATGACAATGTTCCTTTCGGTTTTATACGGTTTGGTTTTTGTAGCTCCATTTCTTTTGATGGAGATCTAAATTCTGATTCCATGTCATCTTCAGAAGCAGACTCGCTTGACTCATCACTACATTTGTCAGTTACAACTTCTGGCAACACAGTCTTGGTTGATGGTTCAATCTCACCACTAGCACGCTTCAGGCGTCCTAATGCTGCAACATCACTACAATGACGTCGATTTATCTTCTGAGCAAGCGCCTTGTCAAATACCCCAAAACTTGCGGCTCTATCAGTTTTCATTGACTGCAGGAATGCAAGATCTTCATCATTGTTCATAAAACTATCCACGTTGGCCGGCCAGAGTTGGAAAGTTGTTGCCAACATGGACTGCATCTCAAGAAGCTTGTGCTGAGTTGTAGGTGTTTCACAACGACTTTTATCGATCGAACGAAGTTTATTGTTATCATCAAGAAGTTTCACTATTTTTTCGCATGCTCTACGCTCGGTGACCATTGGGATATTGGCTTTTTCATACAAAGCTTTAACCTGTTTCAGAACTATCTTGGCAGATGTGAATCTTGATGTTGCACCGAGTGATCCTGGTCGCTTACCATGGGTAGCCTCTTTACTGTGATACATCATGCATCTCAAAACTTGCAAGCAGGTTGGCAATCGGATACCAGTGATTAGTGCATCATCAGCACAGATTGCAGCACCTATACCAAACAACTCTGTAGCTCTACGAGTCTGTGGCTTCTTTTTTGAGTCCAAGACAGGAGTATTTCGGCGACTTGCACTACCAGATGATGACGAATTATCGTCAAATTTGGGCTGCTTAGGTGTTGTTGGCTCAACTTCAGCTTCAACTGCTTCATTCATGTTTTTTAAGGAATTAGGGTTCTAAAAAAAGAGAATAGTGTTGTAACTGTTTTTATTAAGTTATGAACTTGGTTTATCAAATTAGCAAATTATTTGAATATTTTGTGTAATTTATTATTCATTTTTTGGAATATTATTTGAATTATTATTTATTGGATTGCACAACATTACAGATATTTCACATTGCTTAGGTAATGCCTAACATGTCGCATAGGTTTAACTATATATATACAGTATACATTATACAATTATAGTATCTACATAAACAATGAATTACTGATTTACTGCATGTAATTTGTATATACACAAAATAATGCAGAAATTAATATATTTAATGGAATTGTAAATTTACCAATTGTCACTGGACTGGGTTAACTAATATATAATTAAATTTTATTTTGATTTTTTGAGCAGACTTGACTATGTTTATAAAATTACATTTTCAATCATGGTAGCCAAAGAACATAAATATAAAGACAAAGCTAATAATTATAAAAAAATTATTTAGCACTTAATTTTGGTAAATAAGGTGAAACTTGTTAGGGCATGGGGAACCTCTAAATATTGTCTAATAAAATTTATTTTTTAACACATTGCATCTTTTGGTGATTGGAACAACTTGAGATAATAGACAGATCAATATTAAAACTTTTTTTTTTGTGATGCACCCTAATGCATATAGCTCTTTGTTTTAACAACTTGACTACGGCGCATTGCAAGTTTTGATAATTAGCGTGTTTAAAAAATGCGCTAAAAAAAATAAAGATAATTAAAATTAAAATCCATAAACCATAAACTAAAAAGAGAATAAAATCCTTAAAATAATTTATATAACAAAAATTAGCCTAAAAAAAGTAAATTATTTAAAAAATTATAAAATAAATAAAGGAAAAACCAGAAAAAAAAATCAAAACATTTATTAATTTAAACTTAAATGTAAGCAAAAGTGAAAAAATGACAGTACTAATAATCTTTATCATTTCTTCCCATGAATAAATAGGCTAATACAAGGCGGATCCATAGTGAGGGAAAGGGTCATTAAGTTTAAAATTTTACTAAAAAGTTAATAGGATACAAGGTGCAACAAATCGACAAATGTGCGTGCATTTTTTAAAAGACAGATAGAAAAACAAACGCGTTTCTTTAATTTTGTTTATGTTGCCGTTTGACTAAGATTTTTAAAAATGAACGCATTACTTCAAAATAATTTTAATGATCAATAGTTTTTTATTTATTGCAAAAAACAAATATTTAAAATGAATAACAATTAATTTCAGAGATTTATTTAAAAAAATGCTAAAACATAATTACTTTTTTCAATAGTGTCACTTTTAAGTAAAATAACTAAGTACGCTATAGAAAAAAGTAATTATGTTTTAGTATGGTTTTTGCATGCGCTCACAAAAATATGCATAATTTTGCTTAAAATAAATGCTTTTGCAAAAACATCAAAAGAAACCTTAAATTAAAAATTGCATTTACATTTGCTTTGTTTTTTTTAACGCATTTTTTAAACGCGCTATTTATAAAAACTTGCAAAGAGCTGTGGTCAAGTTGTTAAAACAAAGAACTATATGCGTGTCATATAAGGCGTGCGATCGCACACCTCTTACGAGAAGGCCTAAATGTACATACATCTACTTACAAATTAATATTGGCACAATTAAATGTACACACATTGACTGACAAAAAATAATTTGTATAATTAATTGTATATACATTAAGTAACCAATAAAGATTGGCACAATTAGATGTACATGGTTTTGGTCAGGGTTAGGGTCACAGTTTTGCTTTAAAGTGTTGATAAAAACCAGGTTTTTTAAAAGTTATTGAAGAGAAATTTAATCAAAACTGAGTAATAAAAAGATAGCAAATATTAGCGTTTTTAGTTTAATTTTTTAAAGTTAAACATCAACCATCAACTTTTATTTCCTAAAAGTTTTTAGACTACTGTTTTTATATAATTCTGTAGAATTAGTATAATGTATTTATTTAATTATTTAATAAATAATATAATAAATATATAATAATATAATATAAAATAATAAATATAAATAATAATTGCATTTATATAATTCTGAATCAGTATAATGTATTCTATTAACCAAAAAAAGCAGAGGGGGGATTCGAGTAGTGTCGATAGTTCTAGAAAAAATGAGACACATGTTAAAAATGAAAAATAGTTATAAAGCTCTTAATTAATTCCTTTGTGATCATTTGTAAATCAAAGGGGACCACTGTGTTGTGTTTAAAAAACTATAATTTCTAAACCGTTGTATTTGGAAGTCTGAAATTTCTAACTAAACCTTTCTACATAATGCACATTATAATATGTTAAAACCAGAAAAACCAGAGATGGTTTCCTACAGAATATTGGTTAAAATATAATAACCTAACTTATAAAAGTAAACTATTTAAATAATTTTGATACTAAGCAATCAAAATTGTTTATACATTATTTTGATAATTAAACATTAAAGTTATTTTAATTTTTTATTTTTATTTAAATCTAATCAAGTTCATATGGTAATTAAAACTGTGGTTTATTGAATTGTGTTATTATGTTCATTGAGTTCGTTTTAGTGTACATTATTTTAATACTTTATCAAAATTTAAGCTAATACTTTGAGATATTTTTCAATAGATTTAACAACTAGTTACTCAAAAAAAATTTCAGATGTTCTTAATAAAAACAGATGTTTTATGAATTATGTTTAATTAAAAATAAATTATTTTATTATTTTAAAATGTATTATTATATTAAAAAATAATTGAATTTACAGATGTTTTATGAAGTTTTTATAATTAAAACTAGTTATTTTATTATTTTGAAATGTATTATTGTATTAATAATTTTTTAATTTATAGATAATATGGTTGGAGCGATTCAAGCACCAACCAGAAAGCAAAAAACTCCTATTCCCTTTCGAAAACTAAATTTTCCTCCAAATGACATCTCCATTTTGCGCTACCCAAAAGATAACAAAATTCCTTCGGATGAAATTTCTGAATCATATATTTCAAATAATTGTCATAATGTTGTTCACCAAAAAAATATTCGACAACGATTTTCCCCTTCATTTTTGCTGTTGCGCAAGAAAAAGCACCCTTCGGTTAACAATTGTGATTTAAATGGAATTATTAAAGAAGAAGATATGACTGATATTGTTTGTTATAAGGATGTTGCAGAGCATGAGTCAACTAAATCAATAACGATGAGTCAACTTGATGATACACAACTTCATGTGATGGATTTAGAAGCATGTGAAAGAGAATATAAGGCAAGAATGGAGTATATAATGAAAAACTATCGACACCCACCACCCTATCAAATCAAAAAGCAAGATAAACCCAAAATTCCAGCAGCTGATACCCCTTTAATCAGTAAATTGCTAAAGGAAACACAACTAAAAGATAATACTAGTATGAATAATTACTGGCAATCCAATTTAACATTAGACAATGATATTCCGCAAGTTAAAAAGAAGTTATCTGTTAGTGATAAACTTGTAAAAAGAACCAGGGAGCAAATTAATTTAGCTCATAACAATAACAATAACAATAATTATTATAACAATAATATCAACAAAGTTTCTTATTTTAATGTTGTAGACAATATGCAGAGGTTCTCTAAAGATAGAGATACTATGAGTGCAGTATATGGGGATCAATATAACCACAATGAGGCAACAATGAGGGGTTGCTCTTCTGTACCTAATTTATCTATACAATATGAAAACTCTCTTGAAAGTATAATAAATGCACAAAGAGTTCAACAACCCAGAGGTGAAAAATTGTTTTTTGAAGTTACTTAGTAAAATTTTAATTTTAATATTAATTTTTATCAGGACAAATGGAAATGTTATGTTTGAATTATTTTGCTTAACCATAACATTTATTTTTATACATCACATTTATTTAAAGTATTTTATTATTTTTTTAATTTCTAAATAAAATAATTAAATAAAAATGAAAAAAAAAAACGTTTTATATTTGTTTTTTGTGTAATTCATTTGCTCAGAATTTAAATTAAATGTTTATTTTGTTGTTTTTATTTTCATTATTTTATTCATATATATATATATAGATATATATATATATATATATATATATATATATATATATATATATATATATATATATATATATATATATATATATATATATATATATATATCAGGCCTTGTTACGAGATTTCGCTGCGTAACGGAAAAGCGAAACGTGAATAAATGTAACTTTACCGAATAAAGATATTTACATTGTTAAAAGTTAAATTACGTCAGTTGCGTTTTTACTTTATTGTAATTAAATTTAAAATGACAATAAAAACAATGGTTTTTATTTTCATTTATTTATAAAATAAAAACAATGGTTTTTATTGTCATTTATTTTTATTGTTAGTCTTAGAATCGAAATAGCTTTAAAACGAAATAGCTTTAAATTGAACAATATTGTTATAAAAAAAACTAAAGTTTTAATGTTGATTAAAAAAGTCTTTTTGTATTAAAATCTTATACTTATTTAAACATTATTTTTTTTGCTTTCAAACATTCGATTTATAGTTTGTTTTTTTTTATTATTATTTTTTTAAATAATTTAAATTTTTATTTATTGATCGCGTTATTTTTAATAGGTTTGAATTTTGGTTTGTTTAATAAAAAAAATTCTTTGGCAAATGGCTAAGGGAAAACCCAAACATAACATTTATAACTCGAGTTTAAAAGAACTTTTTTGTATTGGCGTTATTTATTAACTTGTAGTTATAAAATGAATAATGCGCTTCTGTAAATAATGAATGAAACTGTAAAATAATGGGAAAAGAATAACTAAAAAATAATGCGCTTTTGTTCAGCGTATTATTCAGACCAGTATTTGAAACTGAAACTTACCTGAAACTTAACTGAAATTAAAATAAAATTATATGTAATACGAACATTTTAAAGAAACTTGAATTAAATTTATTAAATCTTTTTTTACTTTGGAAATTTTATCATAAAAAAAAATTGTAAAACAGAGCATTTTAAAATTAAAAAATTTTTAAATGCTCTGTTTTAAAATTAAATAAAAGAATTTTAATTAAATTTAATAAATTTATTTACTAAAAACTATGATTAATAAAAAAATATATAAATTTGATAAAATAAATTAAAAGTATTTTTTTTTTTTGTAACTTGAATGTTTTTAAACTTATGAAATATAAAACTTCAGAAAAATTTCCCCTTCAGGGGGCAAAATAAAAGGGGCAATTTTTGCCCCCTTTAAATAATTTGCCCCCATTAAATAAAAGGGGCAATTTTTGCCCCCTGAAGGGGCAAAATTTGCCCCTTTAGGGGGCAAAAGGGGCAATTTTTAGGGTGTTTAGTACTATTTTTAAAACTGTTTATTTTAGCGACTTTTTTGTTATATGTTGTAATTCAATATAGCTTAGTACATTATCTGATGCTCCAAAATAAACCTGTCATTTAGACATCTTCGTAAACTGTACAGTTTTTCAGCCATATCACCCTATTCTTTATCTGCTAGGGCAAAAAAACTATTATTTAGAGTTATAAAATATTAGTGATAAATTATTTAAGATCCTCGGTCTTTTTAAAAATCAAATAAACCTGGGACAAATCTATATAAAACTATAAAATAGAATCTGCATATGTCAGGCTTGGTCGGGAAGCGGGTGTTCTCTTATAAGACTTTTATACGATCGCATTCTATAACTGACTACAAAAATAAGATTTAGTTGCGAAAAACCCGCCAGATTTTTTAGTCGTTTTGAGAACATTTAAGTTAATGTATGTTTCCTTGTTTGCCCGCAAAATAATCAATATTTTATCGTAAATTTTAAAATATTTTGTTTTATAGACATACATGGAAATATACATAAACTTGATGGTCTGTGCAGAAAAATAAAAAAAGAATATTCCCGAAAACAAAAATCCTGCCAAATCTATGAACTAATTCTAATGGTTCAAAAAATCTATGAACTAATTCTATTGGTTCAAAAAATACTTAAATTGTTTTAAGAATATACTATTAAACTATTTTTTTTAATTCTATGGCTCATTCTCGGAGCCACATCTACAAAGCTATAAATGTTTTAAACTAAAATTATTTGTTTACAAAAATAAATGTTTTAAGTTTATATTTTTTAACTTGTCAAAGTTTTGTAAATATATAATAGATTGTATTAGTATATTTTTATTTTTTATATATAAGGGCTGTATTTGTTATGTATGTAATGTATTTTTATGTATGTAATGTATTTTTATGTATATAATGTATTTTTATGTATGTAATGTATTTTTATGAATGTAATGTATTTTTATGTATGTATTTTTTACGAATGTAATTTTATGTATGTATATTTTATTCAAATGTAATCTTTTAAAGCAATTTGTGCGATTGATTTTGTAAACAAAAATACTTTCAATAATAACTGCGTTTTCAATGAAATTATTAATAATCATCAAAGTTAATATTAAAAAAGGCGGACGTGTATTTCAGGCACCCCCCTTTAGTAAGAATTTCTACAGTAACTCAATGATTTAATCATTTCAAGCTATGCAAAGCATAAAACAGTTATTGAAAAAACTTTTTTATTTATAAATCATCTAGTATTAGTTTATTGTTTTTTATTTATAAATAAATCATCTACTGTTAGTTTTATTGGTTGAATCTTGTTGGACTTTTCAGGGCCGGGTGCTGCATTATTTAGGTGGCCTTTTTCATGTGCCACAGCGTAAACACGACTAAAAAAAATACTGAATGGTTCTCTTGACTATTTTGCGCTCCCTAACATTGTGAGTTCCCAGGCTATAGCCCTTTTACTACCTCTTCCCCCCCCCCCTCCTCAAATTAGTAATGGAAATAAGACATAAGTTTATAAATAAAAATTATATATACTCTTTGATAAATCGAAAAACATTTGTTTCCTTATTAAACAATCATTAATAGTAAGTTGTTACTTTATATAATAAATGCCGCTTAATTTTATAAAAAAAAATTATAAAAGAGCGATGTTTCAAAAATATTTGCTCTAATCGTATTTATTTTGCCTAAAGTTTTTTCGCCTTAAAAGCTATTTTTCTTTTTTTAACTGTCTCTCATCGGTCCAGTTAATCTTATTGCTCTTTTTTGTTTGTTTTTGAAATGTTCTTAAAATGACTAAAAAATCTGGCCGGTTTTTCATAACTAAATATTATTTCTGTGGTCAATTATCGAGTGCAATCGCACCGGCTTGCCGACCAAGTCTGATATTTGCATTCTTGATAAAGAAGACAATAAAAAATAAATGTTTAAACTTTTAGTAGATGGGAATAAATACAAACCTTTATAGTTAGACCCTACTAAAAGTATATTCAGATCTGTAAATAATCTAATTAAATTAATTGCCCCGTGCCAATGCGTATCATAAGGTTACATCGAAGAAAAAAATTGCTAAATAAAGGCCTTTTTATATGAAAAAAAAAAAATACTTGCTAATAAAATGAAATTTAAAAAAGTCCTCAAGTTTTGATTTTGGGTGGCTTCCAAAACTTGCCCAAATATTTTCAAATTGATCAAAGACAATATATTTGTTTCCTAGCCTTAATCATCTCTGGCAAAACTTAGATAATCTAAATCATTCTTATATAACTCTGCTGATAGATTTTTATTTAACTTTGGTGTGCTTCTTTTACATCTTTATACCAAACACTCATATCTTTTATCTCTTATCTCAAATACTCATATCTTTTATCTCTTACCTCAAACACTCATATCATTTATCTCTAGCTCCTAGTCTAAACTTTCTTTCACCAAGCTGGTTTTTTAAAAAAGCAATATCTTCCTCTTTGTCTTTCATTATTCTTACTTTATCTTTTAATATTTCCTCAAACAAAACATGAAGATGTTCTCCAATCCAAAATACTTTATTGATTTGCTATTCAAATAAATATCTTTCATTTATTTCAACAAAATTTGTTCTGTATCTTTGTTCTTTTAATTTCATCTACTCCTTCAACAATTCCTTAATTTTAATCCTGTAAAAATATTATTCAACAGTAAAAAAGTTTATAGATTAAAATGCTTTAGAACTCATTGAAAAAATTACCTAAGCTTCCATATTGTAAGCACTTTAAATCCATTAAATATCTAAGAAACTGTAAGTTTGGACAGTATACAGCAGTCAGACTGATCAAATGTGCAATTAGGTATAAAAGAAAAATTTTTAGTAGGAAAACCTTTATTTGCTTTGCTATTTGTTGAAATAGTAGTTACAAATTTCTCTTTAGTAGTTACAAATTTCTATGCCAAGGGTTTTTTGATTAACTTTTCAACTAAAATTATTTTATCCCATCTAATTCTTAAATTTTTTTTTTTTTGGTGGCATTAGTTTTATGAATATATAATTCAAAAAATAAATTAAATATAAAATGTATTTCAAGAAAACATTTTGAAATATATAACAAATTGAAAAAATTCAAAACTTTATCAAAAAAAGTGTAAAAAAATATTTTTATTTGTTAAACATTTATGGACAATAGGGTTTTTTGAAGCAATTTTTATAAGTTTAAATTTTTTTTTTGAGAATAGAGCCCATTTTATTTTGATTAAATAAGTCTTTACTAACATAAATATATTTTTAAAAATAATGTTAAGACTTTCTACAATTAGTTTTAAAAATGGTACAAAACGCCCTAAAAATTGCCCCTTTTTCAACTTGAAGGGACCCTTGGATTTTCAAAAATAAAATATAAAAATCTTTAGTACTAAATCATGGTCTGGGCAGATGATAAGCTACGGCTCTTTCTTTTTTTCAGACATGACCTTTTTTTGAAACACCCTTATATATATGTGTGTATATATATATATATATATATATATATATATATATATATATATATATATATATATATATATATATACATATATATATATATATATATATATATATATATATATATATATATATATATATATATATATATATATATATATATATATATATATATATATATATATATATATATAGACACACACACACTCACACACACAACCCTTGGAATTAGGGTTGGCAATGTCGACCTAACTGCTGACCTGAAAGTGTTTGAGGTCAGCACAAAATTTGGAAGCAGGGTTTGACAAACAACATGCATGCAAATGTTTAGCATAAAAAAAAAGACAGAAAAACAAGCACCAAGTTCACTGACTTTCAAATGTTGATGTTTGGTGTGTTTAAGTTTTGCACTTCTTATTTATATAAAATAAATATTTTGAAATTTAAATAGAATGTTTTGCCATTTTATATTTTAATTATTTTATTTAGAAATTAAATAAATGTTGTGTTTCCTGTTGTTTTTTGTTTAATTAATTTGTTCAAAATTTAAATAAAACATTTCTTTTGTTATTTTTATTATTATTATTATTTTAAATCTAAATAAAGCGTTTGTTTGGAATTTTTAGTTTATTTTAGTTTATATTTGGTCAATCTTAAAACAAAGATGACTTATAATTATTATTATACAATAAAAAATATATGCATTTAAATATATATAAATAAAAAATATATATATTTTAGTTATGATATTTTGGTATCGCTAGATTGCTGTTTAACAAATAAGTGAACTTTAATTTGGTTGCTACGAGTTTCTTTTTTTTATTTTTTGAAAAAGTAAATAAAGCCAGTTACTTTAATTACTTTCAAACCAAAATTCATCTTTTTTTATACAGTAAACTGGAGATATCAATAAGTCAAAACCCTAATATATTATTGTTGTTGTTGTTGTTGTTATTTTAGCACACTTAGAACCTGGGGAACTTGAACTTTTGATTTCACACTATAGAAAATCAAGGTATTTTTTTAAGATGAATTTAATTTCTCTTGTTTGAAAATGCAGTTAACTACATTGGTCTGCAATTATTTGAGAACATGGTTTGTAAGCTTGAAATAGCTTAGCAAGCCATATACCTCAAAGTATTTCTTTTTTTGAAAGCATTTTTACTTCATCTTTTCACTCTTGCTAATTTATATCTATGTTTTAAACACAGAAGAGAGTATTTATTTTTCACACAGAATATTCATATTAGGAAGAATAAGTGAACTAAGCAATGAAATTATAAAAGACATTAATTTTGTAATAATAAATTGCAAAAAAAATAAAAATCAAACACTCATCCGCAGTTATAACCTTTGTAGTATATAAATATGTTGAGCATAATCTTCTACTACATAAAAGTCTTTTTCCTTCAGTCTTTGTATATTTCACTATTTATATAATATATGCAAAATTGTGCTTTTAATCAGCCATTTTGATTCCTTTATATAATAGTAGCACATTCCATTTATCTACAAGAGAGAATAATTTTTAAATTATTATGTTTTTTAATCTGATTTTAGTTTAGACATTTTAGCTCCTGATAGTGCAAACAACTATTTTACTCCTGATAGTGCGAACAACCATTTTACTCCTGATAGTGCAAACAACTATTTTACTCCGTATCTTAAAGAATCTCCTTCTTATGTTCCACCAAGTGCATATCTTAATGCTGGTGAGTTGAGTAATTCGTATATTTGTAAAGATAGTATAACATTGTTGCTTTTTATAATCTTTTAATACTTTCATGATGCACAAGTTATACTTTCATAAGCATAAAATTCAAGCTTGTTAATTTTTCTAAAGAAAAACTTAATAAAGTTTACTTGCTTTTTTATTATTATTTTTTCGTTTTTTGGTTAATATTGTTTACTTGTTAATATTTGTTAATATTTCCTTGCTAATATTTGTTGAAATAAATTGATTTTTTTTCTTCTGTGTACTTTTTTCAGTTTGTTTTGTAAGTAATGATTAATTTAAAAAAAAATTAAACAAGCAAAAAAAAGATTAAATTATTTGTGCCACTATGCATATTGGAGGCTACTTTTTAGATTTAAGTTTATCTAGTGAATATAAGGTGACTATTAGTTTGAAACTAGTAAATCATGTTATTAAATTATTCTCTTGAAAGGTAACCTGTTTGTATTGTTTTTAAAAATCTAGTCAATATATTGTTAAATCTGTTAGATACATCAATAATCAATTAATAACTGTTACAATAAATCATTATTCTAATGATAACTGTTACTAATGATAACTGATGTATTAAATTTTTTACATACAACTTCTAGAAATCCCGGATTGGTTACAAGTATATGCAAAAGCGTCTCCTGATCTTGACAAATATTTAAAGGTGAGGGGTGATTGATTTTTCCATTCATTTTTACTTAAAAGTAAAAATATTTAGCCTGTTTAAAAATTTGTATTCTTTAACAAATTTTTTCTCAAAAGTTTTTATCTATTTTGCTTCTTGTTTTTTTGTTTTTGTTTGTTTGTTTGTTTATTTTATACATCTTTTTTAACTTAGTGGGAAATGTTTCGCTATCCAGAATTAGATTGTTGGCAAACTATGCTTAAACGACTCTACAGAAAAGAAGTTGAACAAGTCGTGCTTTGGTATGAAGAATATAGAATTGCGCTTCAGCAAGAAGTAGAGAGACGAAGTATTTCTTTTAAAAAAACTCATGTTTAAGTTTTTGGTTCAGGTTTCTTGAAATTTTTAATTTTAAATGAAAAATTTTATTTTTTTATTTTTTTATATTCTATTTTTTCATGCTATAGTTTTTTTTTTCCTTTATTCTTGCTCTTTTCAGAATTTTTATGTTATTAAGTTATCTTGGAGATTATTTTCTTATTATTAAATTTGATTTTTTAAAGTTTTAATATTATAAATATGTAGATAGTGAAATTTTTTAATGCATGTTATTTAAAATATTTTTAAAAAAATTATTTTAAAAATGATGATTTTTTTTTTTTTATTTAGATAGACACCATATTTTTTCATAATTTATAGCTTGACATTTTTTCAATAAATATTTTTATTTTTGTGTATTCTAGATACATTTATGAGTTTATACATTGAGTTAATTTTATGTTTATATAGAAATTATATCTTGGATATTTTATGTTTATATAGAATTAATATCTTGGATATATTTTTTTGAAAATATAATAGTAAATAGCCTAAAGTTTGATCTATAAAAACTTGCACAGGTAATTTAGCCATCTATGAAAAAAAATTACTGACATGATAATTTCTAGAAGTTGGTGGGGTAATGTTAGGTTAATATCCAGTTTGAACATTCAGATAATTCTGATTGCTACTTAAGTTGCTCCCAATGATCATTTGTATGCTTTTTTTTACAATTGTTTTACCCTTTTAACAAGTTATTTATATGATAACTTATACTATATAAGTTATCAATATCAACAATTTATTGAGTTTTATGAGCAAAATAAAGTTTTTTAAAGGTTCTGTTAAAATAATCTGGTCAGCAAAATAAAGCTTTTTAAAGGTTCTGTTAAACATAATAAAGATTTTTATAAATTATAAAAAAGTTTATTAAAAATATACCCTGTTAAAACTAATTATCTGGTTGCCTTGCTAGGGAACTGGTTGTTATTTTTTTTTGTAAAATTATTCGTCCTTTAAGAAAACTGCTAAATATCCTTCATAGACTTTGAATTTTTTAATTTTTTGTAAATGGTTTTATAATAATTTTTTTATTAACTCTTTTTGTATAAGTTTTGATTATACTAATTTGAAAAGTTTAAAGATTCGATTTATTTAAAATGTTTTTTAACCATATGCTGATAAATTTTTATTTATTTTATTTGCTGGTAATTTTTATCTGGTAGCTGATATAGCTGATATAGCTGATAAATTTATTTAATACAGGCCATAAAGTCTGTATTTACATACTTTTATAATAAGATATAAAAATAATAATAAAAAAGATAAGCATATACAAAAATAAATTGGTTGATACATAGAGGTAAGAGCAAACAAATCTTTATATATTAATTACCATTAAAGATAAGGGAGAATATCCATTTATGTATAATACGCTTACTCGTGATCTATAATAAATAGAATCTCAGATTTTAAGTTAGTATATATTTTAAACTATAAATATTAATGTCCCAATAAAACTGTACCAAGTTATTGCCAGAATCAAAAATATAATTGAAAAAATAATACAGTTAGTTGACATTAAATTATTGATTAATATCTCAGTATGTTAAAATGGCATGCTTTATTTTGATGTAAAAATAGAAAAAAAAAATTTTAAAAAGCAAAATTTTTGATAATTTTAGAAAGAATTGGGTTCTATTTTCATAGCTTTGAGTGTTTCAATTGTTTGCCTTTTTTAAATATTATGATAGGAAACTTAAAGTTATAATAATTTTTAAATAATACATTTGCTCAGTTGTTCTAAATATATAATCTCTGAACTCACCATAAGATTAATTTATAAAACCTCAAGATAAAATCTAATTCACAATTTTGTCTTCAATATTGTTCGTGTTAAATTAGTGCATAAATCTAATGATTAGCAGGTGGTCAGAAATGATTAGTTAGTGGTCAGAAATTTAGAACATAAATAAATGCTATTTTTACATCAATTTTATTCCTTTATCTTTAAATTTTGACAACACCAACATAATTTTGATGATACTTAAATAAATATTTTTAATTTATTAAATAAAAATTAATAATTTAATGGTACTTTTTATTCATTTAACTGATCTTTTGCCTTTTTTGCATGTGAGCTGGCTAGTTCCAGCCAAAAGTTGGCATCAGCTATCGGTTCTTACATCACAATATGTTTTCACATATTATGATGTTAGAATTATAGAGTTCAATCTCCATTTTGTAATGTTGGGAGAGTTTAACTTTTTAATTATTTAAATGTTTTACAGCTGTTGTTTATATTTATAAAATGCACGTTTTTTGTTATTTATATTTTATAATAAATCTTATATTATTAATTTTGTAATTTTTAAAATTGTTTACAAATTAATTCAAACTTAAATAAATAAGGTTAAAACAATGAAAAAACAAAAACATATGTTTTTAAATATTATATAAATAATAATAAAGTTAATATCTCAAAACTATATAATTTAGAGCATAAGAATAATATATTAAATAAAAACAGAAAACTAAGTTTTCTTACCATGAAAATTGGGAGATAAAACCTCACAATTGTCATGTTATAACATATCAAATTGCAATTCCATATGCTATTTTGTCTTATACCAATCTATATTAAGAAATGAATAATGTGTTTTAAGCAATCAATTTAACAAATTTGATATTTTGACCTTTTAATTTAACGAGTTTAACAAAATTTTTACTTTTAATTTTAAAATTTAAAAGAATATAATAAATTTTGTTAGATTCTCTCAACATTACAAAAGGGAGATAGAACACTATTATACTAACATTACGATGCTGGAATATTCCTTAAGGGAATAGAAAAATAAAGAGCTCTATGTTTTTTAGGAAATCTATGGATTTAAACATTTTAGACAATAGCAAAGAAAGTTGTGTTTACATTTATTTCATTTCATTTAAAAACTAAGTTATTGTCAAATATTAGATTTTTTTTAAAAGTTTCTTATTTAAGTTTTTCTAATTTGCCTTAAATACATTGAGTATCAGTACCAGACAGTATAAATTATTTTTTGTCGCTTTCAAAAATGACGAAACTTTAAGAATTTATGATTTCTCAATGCAATTTTTAAAACTAGGTTTCTTTTGTTCGCTTTATTATTTATTTTTTTTGGTTATTTTTTAAAATCAAGTTTTTAAAAATTTTCTGACAGTTATTAGTCCTAATTTTCAATTCGTATTGCTGAATTTAATCAAATTTTGCTAGGTAACATTTTCTTGACTTGTCATTACACAGTAGACTATTTTTATGTTGTTTTGTGTGGTGGGTCTATTACTTGCAAATGTGTTGCAACATCAGATTCTTTCATTTATTCAAGTATAGAATCTACCATCCACTTTATTACTACATAAAAACTTTTTAATTACATATTTTATGTAAATCTAGAATGAAATATAAAACAAATAACAAATATATAAAAAGAGAATTTTAAATTCAAGATTTAAATTTAAAGTCCTTTTTAGCAACCATTTTATCTCAAACGTTTCTGACCACCTGTTACAAGTTTGTATACATAAATAAAAGGTACTCTATTTATAAAAAAAAGTAATAATTCTGAAACCAATTTAAAAAAAGAAAGAAATTTGTTTATATTTTGTCTAATTGATTTTTCATTAACTTTAAATTGTAGAATGGATTTAGAAAATGAGGCTGTCAAAATTTATCAAAAATATATTGAAGAAGATATTGATTTGCCAGTTTCACTAGCTGCAATTAAGACACTAATCCACATTATTGAGGTATCTAAAGCTGAAACAATGCAGGGATTAGATGGTGATTTGAATATTGTGATTAATCATCTCAAAGCAAATAAAGTAAGTTTAGATTCTGTAACATCTTTCACCTCTGGATGTGAGTTGCTGAAACGTACTATAACTTTAAAAGCAAACGAGGCTCTTTTATCGAAAGACTTTTCTGTAACCAAACAAGTCCTTGTAGAGGGTGGACTTTTATTTTTAAATAATGCTATAAATGCAAAATATAAAATTGCACAATTAAGTCAACAGTTTATTAAAGATGGATCTGTCATTTTGACACATGCCAGTTCAAAAGTGGTTATTCAGTTACTAATTGAAGCATCATTACAAAATAAGCGTTTTACAGTTTTTTGCACAGAGACAATGCCTAACAAACAAGGTTGGAAGACATATAACATTTTAAAGAACAATGGTATTTCATGCATGGTAATACTAGACTCTGCTGTTGGTTATATAATGGAAAGAGTTAATATGGTGCTGTTGGGTGCTGAAAATGTGGTTGAGAGTGGTGGAATAATAAACAAAGTAGGAAGTTTTCAGTTAGCTGTTGTAGCGAAGGCAATGAACAAACCTGTTTATGTTGCTGCTGAAAGTTTTAAATTTGCACGAGTATATCCATTGAAACAGAAAGATATCTCAAACATATTTAAATACAAATCAAATGAAGACGGACATCCCATGACTGATTACACGCCTCCGTCATACATTACTCTTCTATTCACAGACTTAGGAATTTTAACTCCTTCTGCTGTTAGCGATGAACTAATAAAGTTGTATATGTAAATTTTAATTACAAAAAAAATTTAATATTACTATGATTTTTTTTCAACTACTTTTAAGTTCAAAATTTTTATTAGTTTTTATATGTTAATTTTTTATTGTAGGTTAGTTTAAAAATATTTTGCTTTTAATTCATGCATTTATATTTGTTATTCATACAAAAAAAATTTCAAAAGCATCATCTCAAAATAATTGCTCTATTGTGCCAATATCTAATATTTTATGCAAAAAAAATTATATGTAACTAACATTATTCACTTTTTTTAATATTTTTATAGTTATATAGTTGTTTCTCTATCAAGTTCTGCCAAGACAAAATAATTTATAAAAATGAATTTTATTGGTTCAAATGAGTTACCATACAAAGAAGCAATGGATCAAGTTCATGCGTACAACTCTAAACTGCTGCTTGAAAGACGCTTGCGTATGCCTTATATTGATAGTCAAACTGGTTTAGCTCAACAAGACTGTCATCTTTGGGTGAGTAGAGTTCAACGTTGTGCACCATTAAGAGATGGTCAAGTTTACAGTTATCCTTCACGCCGATGGAGAGTAAGACGTAGACCTGATTTCACAGGCTCTTCTAAACCAATGGAAAAACCAAAACCAGTTGAAAGCATTGAACATCATGGTACTAGCTTATAATTTATTTTCATGTTTAGAATACTTAATTTAGATAACTTATTAAACAGTTACAGTTTGTTAATTAATGATAATTTATTAAATAATGACAAATTATTTGTAAATAATAGTTTATTAACAAATTGTAATTTATTAATTAATGATAAACAAAGATAATTTATAGTTATAAATTATTAATGATAATGGTATTTAGTTATGTGTTTAAAATGAATTTTGTTACTCTGAATGATTAATTAGATGATAAAATGGGATGATTATTGAAGATATTAGACTGTTGATTAGAATCACAACTTAATTTACATTGTTTAGACTTTGAAAAGATTTTTGGAGATGATTCCAACTCATTTTCAAGAGAAGCATTTCATGTACCTTCTACTCCTGTGAGTACTTTAAATCTCAGTAATATTGATCAAGAATATTATGGAGATGAAGCATTTGATTCTGAGTTTGATAGTGATGACGAGTTTGTGCGGAAAAAAAAGCGTAAGAATAAACTAAAGGTATGTAATTTTATTTATTAAATGTAAATTATGTAATTTTAATTTTAAACAAGTAAAATTTAATGATTAAAATATCATAAATATTACTCATTTTTCATGTTTATCTGTATTTCTCAAGATATCTTGAGTAACTATTAAAATTATTCTCGTTAAAAAAAACAACTCATTTTTCAAACTTGCTATACATTTGAATATAAAGGAATGCACAAAGCTATTGTAAGTTGATTTAAATGAAAAAATAAGAATTACAGTAACTATAGTAACTACATCGGTAGTTTGTTTGAAGATTTTTCAATGTTGTCTTTTTGAAGAAGTGTAAACCATTTTATGTGATATTCAACAATTTATTATACATTTTGCTTGCTTTTTTCATCTTTAGTGAAAGACAATAAAAAGTCATGCATCAATTTTACACCTCTCTTAGTAACATCATTACCAACTTAAATGTTTTTTAAAAATTTTATCGCTTTAAAGATGATCTTTTATCTTCCTCCATGTTTGCACTGTAGTTTCCAGCTATTCAGTGTTCTCACCAAGAGTTTCAAACATAAGTCAAGAGTTTTCTCGAATCAATGATGGAGTTTTTATATTTTCTGTCACTACAGGAAAGGTTGGTGCACCTTTATTCAGCTCACATTGGTAGGATTAGAGTTTTTTAGCAATATTATTTAGATCTTCATCTTCTTTGAAATTTTCTAAAATCACTTATGCTAGTTGTTTTATATTGTTTTTTTATGGTGTACTTTTTACTTGATTGAACAAGCAAGTGAAAGGTATACTAAAAAAATGTTATAAAGCAGCTAACAACTGATTTTAGTAAAAATATTTTAATTAAAAAAAAAAAAATTTAGTAAAAAAAAAAACATTTCTTTTTTTTTTATAACTTTGCAATTTTCTTGTATAATCTGTGTTAACAGAGCCTAAAATGACTTTTTTCCATCTTTTTTCCATCTAAAAACTTTAAATCTTCTTTTTGTTTAATGTTCCATAATTTGTGACACAATTGATATTTGGACAATATTAGCAGCTCATTGATGTGCAATATAGAAAAAATTCCTCTTGTTAATATAAAAACAGCTGGGATTTTTATAATTTCTATCTTTATTTCTACCATTAAGTTTCTGAATGGTTCATACTAATTTGTAAGTTTTTGTTTCACTTTGTCTTTCCTCTGTGTTTTTATCTCTGTCTTTTCTTATACAGCACACAGGTCGTCAGTTATCTTACTATATGTAACTGTATTACTAATAGAGTACTTATAATGTTTCATAGGCCCTTCTTTCAAAATAAAAACAAATATCGCAATACCTCATGTTTAGTTAGTACTCTGTTTGAAGGTAATTGTTCCAGACTATTCCCCAACAACTAAATTTAGCATTTTGAATGTAAACTTGATTGACTCATACTCACAAAAGCTAACTTTAAAACTTTCACAAAAGACACTGTACAATCTTACAGCAACATAAACATAACCTCAATCTTTAAATAGAACAAAACAAAAAGATGACCAGATGAGCATCAAAACAAAAGACAGCAATTACAATTGAAATAATTTAAAGACTAAAATTTTGATGTGCTGCTGTGCTGTCAAATTGGTACTTACAACTATTCTGAATGGGTGTGAAAAGCATACTATAAATAGCATTACTAATAATATTATATAAAATTGATATTAAAATTGCATTTGGTTGTTTATGTTTTTATTTCAATAGTTTGGCTCTTCATATATTTCAAAATATAAATAAACGTGAAAAATGAGTAATATTTATGTTTTATTCCCCATATTAAACTTATTATCATGGCATATGATTTTTTTTTTTGAACATTTATGTCAAATAAAAGTTAAAACCAAGTTTACTTGTTTAGTTACAAAAATTTGTAGATTAAAAGTAATTTAAAATCTTTGAAAAAACTCAAAAAAAAAATTTGAAGGGAAGGGGGTATGGAAGACTTAAGACAAGTGTTCGGGTTAATATTTTGGCTAAATTTTGAAAATGAGGGTTTATAAGCTATCATCACTAGAAAACAGCCGGGGAGATCTATATTTTTAAACCTTTTTTTTTTTCAGAGCACCCTAATATATATATATATATATATATATATATATATATATATATATATATATATATATATATATATATATATATATATATATATATATTATTTAAATAACTGACTTTTTAATTGACTTAAAAATTAAATAGTTTAATAAACGCTATTTTAATTATTTACTTATTCAAATAACTGACTTTTTAATTGACTTAAAAATTAAATAATTTAATAAACGTTATTTTAGTTATTTACTTATTTAAACTCGGATAAAATAAAATACTTTAATTACTTAAAATCTAATTAATAAATTTTTTTGAGAAAGTTTTGTTGTTACTTACAAGGCAACAAAGAAAGAAATTTTTAAATTGTGCATTAACATATATAGAAATTTATGCTAGTTTATATAATAACTCCAAGTTATCAAAGTTTTTAGTTATAATCAGGTTGTTAAAATTCTAGAATGTTTTTTTAAGTTCTTTGAATATTCAGATGAATTTTTCTAGAATGTTTTTTAAGTTCTTTAAATATTCAGATGAATTTTTTTAGAATGTTATTTAGTCCTTTAAATATTCAGATGAATTTAGGAATCTTTTCTTTTCTATGACAACAAAAAGGGGAAAAAAAACGCTCTTGCCATGAAACTTGCAGAGAAAGTACCTATACTTACAAAAGATGAGATTAGCAGACTTGTTGGTGAAGAACGAAAGCGTCCGTACGGATGTCAAAGTAAGTTGTTAAAATTTTTCTAAAACAATTTTTTAATTGTTTAATTATTGATGACTCTAAAATATTTAAATTAAAATTGTTTTAGTATGTAGCAAGCGTTATAAAAACCAACAAGGTCTTCGTTATCATTATGAACACTTTAATCATGAGGTTGAAGACTTCAACACTAACGATACTGTTATTGAAACTATTGTAGACCAGCCACCAAATGATCATGTGTCAGGGGCTAAGCGTCAGAAAGGAATGCCACCAAGCTTATATTGTGATTTCTGCCTCGGAAATATTGACGAAAATAAAAAAAGTGGAAGTTCTGAGGAGTTAATATCTTGCTCAGATTGCGGGCGATCAGGTACCTAAATTTTTTTTAATTTTGAGTCTATTGTCTAAAGTATAGTTAAAAAAAGTGCTATTTTATTTTATATAAAGGTCATCCTTCATGTTTACAGTTTGATGATAACCTAGCAACACAAGTAAAGAAATACAAATGGCAGTGTATTGAGTGTAAATGTTGCTGTTTATGTGGAACTTCAGACAATGATGTATGTTTTTAGGGTTTGTTTTTTTTATTGTAGTTGTCCCAACAGCTTTTAAGTAAAGATAAAAATAAGATAAAGAATATGATAAAAATAAGTATAATTAAAGAATAAAGTATAAATAAAGAATAAAGTATATAAAGTATAAATATTAGGAGAAATTATAAATACTACAAGTTTTCTTTTGTTGAAATTTAAAAAAAAGTTCTTTTATTACAATTTAAAAACTTTTTTTGTATAAAAACTATATATGTCTAAAGCTTTGTTTAAATTTACTAAATGATGATTTTTGTTGAAGATATTTTGGAAGTGGGTTGTAAACATGTACGCTCATGTAAAAGAGTTCTTTTTATTTGGTTTGATTTTAATTTAGTGGTTTTATTATGTGTTTTTTTTTGTATTTTATTTTTTTAAAGTGTTTTTTCAAGTTACCGCTAACATCTCTGTCTAAACATTAACGTACTAAAAAACACACTTGTATCTTTAAATACACATGTATCTTTAATGCAGAGTGTTAAGTTAGTAATTTTATTTTCTAATGGCGCTAGTTCACTTCATCATCCCAAGTTTACTGTCATGATGCTTAACTAATTTAGCAAAATATTCAAGAGATTTTATAGTATAACTGTTTTTGTTAATTCATAGTAGAAAATATGCTAACATTTTACATTTAATTAATACACAAATTTAAGTGTGTGTAGTATACAGATGTAAGTACACAAGATTTAGTTAATGACAAAAACATTTTGATATTTTAGATAATATACATTTTGCTTGCAAGTAAAACACATAACAACATCTGAAAAAACAATTGTTTTTGAAAATTTGAGAAATGAGCAAAAATTATTGTAAAATACCAAATACAGTAACGGCTGGAAGATTGAGTCTTTCAGACATGCATGTTATTGGTATTCATTTAGTGTCTTTATTTATTTGAACACATTGTTTTAAAATAATTTCAAAACCATTTGTGTTCTTCTATAGTAATATCATATGAAAACATCTTCTGTAGAAAAATAGGCATATTTGGTGTCAAAGGTCTTAGATAAATATTGCACTAACTAATTTATCTTAGTTGATTTGCTTACAAACATTTTCAATAAATTGATTTCATAAATTTTTTATGGTATTTAATTTGCACTTTATTTAACAACTTATTGTTTTCAAGATACCAGGGCAGTCAATAAATTTCTAGAATAGAAATGAAAAACACAATTTTGTGGCTTGAAATGCATGTTATTATTCAGTATATTCTCTCAGAAGTTCAATACATTTATTCCAACTTTCCTCCAATTTTTGAATACCATCTCCATAGTGATTCTATGGAAGGTCTGCAAAATAACCTTCCTCAGCTGCTATCACCTCTTCGTTTGATGAAAAATGATGTCCATGCATGAATCTTCTAAAATGCAAAAACAGCCAGAAGTCAGAGGGAGCCAAATCTGGCGAATAAGGTGGATATTGCAGCAATTCGTGCTTCAATTCATTAATTTTGGCGATGGTTTTTTGAGCTGTGGGGGTACATTATCCTGATGAAAAATGATTTTTTTCTTCTGCAAACCGGTTCTTTTTTCACAAATTTTTTTTATCCAATTGGTCCAAAAGGCTACAATAATAATCAGAATTGATTGCTTTACTGGTTTGTAGGTAATCCACCAACAAAATTCTAATTGCATCCCAAAAAACTGGTGCTAACACCTTCTTGGCCAATTTCTGGACACATACTCACTTTGAAGCCGAAGATTCGGGCCCACGCCACTCTTTATCCTCTTGTTTTGATTTAGGATTATGGTAATAGACCCAAGTCTCATCCATAGTAATGAATTGACACACAAAGTTCTTTTTATCCTTTCAAAATTGCTCCAAATGTTGTTGAAAAAGTCGCATTCGAAGGTGTTTTTGTTGCATTGTTAGCAAATGCGGCACCCATTGTGCACACAACTTTTAAAATATTTTGTGCTGTACCATGTCAGGCCTTGTGATGAATAAAAACTGCACGACGCATAAGCACGATGTGATTTTTGACGTCATTAAATTCTTTTTATTTGCTTTTCATATTTATCGACATTAACTGCACCAATTTACTTAATTACCGCAAAAGTACTTTGAATCATTAATGTAGAAATGTTATTATTTAAAAATGTTTTGGAATGTTTTGCTTTTTAAAATGTAAAAACATTTGTTTATTTTCTCGACGTTAGACAGGTTTTGTCTATACTAAACGAATAAAAAACATAAGTTTTTCAAGTAATTATTTTTTCTTTTTAAAAAGTCAGAGAGTAATAAACTGGAAATTTTAATATTGTACGATTAAAAACTGTGCAATAGCTAATATTTTTACTAGCGATTTTATATAATATTTTTTTATTTATTTATTTTTATTTATTTTCATAAAGCGGTTGATAAGCACAATCACTCGTATTATTAAAAAACTTTAACGAACGTTTTGAATAGATTTTTAATGTTTACAAGGAATTTTATTTTTGGTAAAGTAAAATAAAATGTTAGAATAAAACTCTTTTAGGTATAAAAGAAATATTTCAGCGAAAAAATTATTATTAAAAATTATTCGAAAAACTATTGACGTTCTATTTTTCAGCAGCTGTTCTTGAGCATGCTTTGTTGAGTTTCGGTAACTTTTAACAAAAAAGCGATTGTTATTATTTAAGTAATTTTTTTCGAGTTACTTTTTACAAAAATTTTAATAACTGTACTTTTTATTGAATCAAGTAGAATACATTTTAATATTATTCCTTTTTTTTTTTTATTTTCGCTTACCAATTTTTAAAATGTTTCCTCGAAATTACACTTAAATACTCTAAATTCGCCTAACAGTTAATAAATATTTTTAAATCTATTGAATAATTTTAAAACCTAACAAACCCCCGTAAAATAATTATTTTAGTTAAAAATCTAAAACTAAAAGAAAGTATTTTTGTTCAATTTTATTGACAACTTTGCTATTCCTGATTAATTTTATTAAAATGCTAGCTAAAAAGATTTAAACTTTTTTTTAATCTGAATTTTTTCTACTTGTAAATAATGAGCATATTTATTTTTTTTGTAATTCAAACTTTTATATCAACTGCGTGCGGTTTTTAAAAAATTTTATTAAATGTTAAATTAATCATAAATTACTTCATTAAAATTTTGCTCAAAAATATCTTTAAATATACTCAAACAAAAAATTTTTTGCTCGACGCAAATAGCCCTAGCTACACGCAAAATTGCTCTTGGACGACATAAAATTCACATCACCCGACGCTTTATCGCAAGGCCTGCCATGTGTTATGTGTAATCGGTGTCAACTATCTCATCCACTGTCAATCGTCTGTCTTCCAAAACCAAATCCTGTATATATGCTATGATTTCTGGTGTTGATGCACCTTTTGGACGTCCTTCCCGTGGATTAACTAAGCAACCTAATTATATACTGTCGCAAGTGAAGGTGAAGAATCCCTATACACTATTAACAATTGTTCATGAATCTGTTTTGATTCTACACTTTCCAAAAATAGGAATTCAATCACTGCTCGATACTTGATTTTTTCCATATTAAAAAAACACTGTGACACTTTTATTTTAAACAGCTGTAAATATAAGACTAATCCACTAATCTACACAAAATTCTGCATGTGTTCATACAAAAGTAGTACTAATGTTAGAAAAATAAAATGGCAGACCTGTTACCGCCACTTATTTATGATTCTAGAAACTTATTGACTGGCCTGGTAATCCTTGTTTTTGGTGTGAAACAAACTTTCAAGACTTTTCTAAAAGCGGAGGTAAAATCGAGATAAGATTTTTTTTTTGCTTCATTGTAGTTCCAATCATTTATGCTTTTTTAATACAGATCTCAATAGAACTGACGCTCTGAAATACAGGCTATCTGTAAAAATTTATGCCACCCATAATAATATTTTCTTTAAATTTTATTGTTACGTTACATCCATTATTTAAAATCTAACCTTAAATAATCTTTTTGATGGATGATATAATACATGTTTTTTGAGTTGCTTATAAATAGTTTTTAACCAGATGTATTTCTGAAAATAAGTGTTTGATTTGTCAATGCCAAAACATTTACAGATTTAAAAAAAAAGAATTTTAATTAATCCATAGTATCCATAGTAGCAAAGTGATCCATAAATATATTGTAGAATAATAACCTTTTAAAGGTAATATTAATATTAATGTTGTATAAGCATAAATATGTTGTAAAACTTTTTTTAACATATAAATAAAGATTTTTTGCCATTTTTTCTCTTTGAATAATATTTTTAATTTTTTATTTATTTCGTGAGTGGTATTTTGCAATTTTTTATCATTTTTTTTTTTTTACAAGGATCAGTTGTTATTTTGTGATGACTGTGATCGTGGTTATCATATGTATTGCTTAGTACCTGCAATCTCTGAACCTCCTGAAGGTTGGTTGTTTTTTTTTTTTTTTTTTTTTTTTTTGTTACTATTTTTAAGTTGAGTTTAAGTTAAGGATGAATGTTATGCCAGTCGAATTACTCACAGTACTATGCAGAGCCAGATTACCCACAATACTGTGCAAGGCAGGATTACCCATAAGGCACATAGAGCCCAGGTTTGCTGAGAAAATTTAGTGAAATATAAAAGTAAAGATTTTTTGAAATAACAAAAAAAGGTCATTGTTAACAAAAGTAACAAAATGTATTTCTATACTAAATCTATAAATCTATTTGTTTTAGTTTCATTCAAACCACTTTTAATTATGATTTTAATTATGTAGATCTATATTAACATAATAAATATGTTTGTTGAGTATGGGAATAATATTCAATAATTTTTGCTTTATAATTTTTTGAAAACTATATAACAACTTATTTTAATTTCTAATTTACATAATCCATTGTTTGATTGCATTAGTATGTAGCTAATATGTTGTTGGTTAATAATATTGTTATGTTTCTAATACACTCACAAGTCTTGCTTAAATTGAAAAGTTGATTACTTTTATTTAATTACTTTTTTTATTTTTAACTATTTCAGTGACAAGATGTTTTTGTGACAAGATCTCTTAGTGACAAGATGTTTTAAAATAACACATGAACAAAACTATGAAAGGAAATTCTGCAGGCCCTAAAAGCAGGTTAGGGCAGGTTTTGTCCACTCCCGTTGTCCCTTATCATTTTAAGTAAATAATTTATTTTGAAGAAGAGCAAAGTAAATAGAGGCTCAACAAGAGTGTTGCAAATGCATCAAAGTGTTGCGCTCAACAAAGAATTTTCTTATTATCAAAATGCTTTTTTAGCAGGCAGGAAAACAAGATTTTGTTAGGCACTTGTTAAGGATGTGGTTTAGGATCTGTGTCTGAAAAACAAACTACAAAATTTTGATTTGGATGTTTAACAATGAGTTAACCTAAATCTCTGGGATGACTGGAAGAGTTTAGTTATTTAAGAGATTTAAGAGATAACTTAGAGAAAATTTTTTTTGCAAAAAAAGTTTTTTATATATTTTTTCTTATCTTTTGATAAAGTAATAAGATCAGATACATATAGGAGAGATTGGGTAGGCAAGATTGGATAGGAGAGATTGGGTAGGAGATATTAGATAGGAGAGATTGGGTAGGAGAGATTGTATAGGAGTGATTGGATAAAAGAGATTATATAAGAGAGATTATATGTTAGATTGTCTATGTTAATAACATTATCAAAGATTTTCCAAAATTTTCTAGAACCTAACTTCTGAAATGAAAATACAAGATTTAGTAATCTGGGAATAATGCTCCATTTAGTAAAACAATTTTTGATATTTAGCTGACATATATGTAGCAAAACTTTATGCTGATGATGACAATCGATAATAAAGAAAAAGTTAAAATGGTTCATACTGACTTGACTATTCTGTCGTTTGGTCCAAAAATGATTAATTTTAATTGAAGTGGTACTTAAGACAAGCCAATAGTGACAATAGTTTGAGATCTTAATTAGAGACAATACTTAGAGATTGATAATTTTTTACTTTTCAAGTGCAGGGTCACAAGAGATGTTTTTATATTATATTAAAAAAAAAGTTGGTATAATACTTGTTTCAAAAACATTTATTAAAACAAAAAACAAAGTTTATTCTATTTTAGCAAAATCTTTTGCAAAGTCATCTACTGTCTTACATAGGTAAATAAGTCAATGTTACTGGGCAAAACGAAGTAGAAACTCATTTAAGGTGAGGATTTCATTGTGTTTCTGGATAAGAGCAATCCCACTCTCTACAATTGTCATTTGTCAATTATTGGCAACCTTTATCTATTTGACTCACTGCTTTAAATTTTGGTATCAAGCATCTTATTCCCATACTTCTCGATCTTTCAAACAGAAACTTGGTCTTTTTCTTTCCTGTGATACTTTAGGTCACAAACTATTCAAAGCTGTTAAAGTCTCCACCATGCGTTCAGTAAACTCAATGTAAGCTGAATCAACGATTATACAGCCACTTGTGAACTGGTGACATCTCTCTGCATAGTTTTTTTTTTTTTTGTTTTTTGTTTTTTGTAGTTATTTAGGTGCTCTCAGAAGTCCTTACGGTCTTATCACAGAGCACTGCGGGAAAGCATTTAATTAGAAGTTCACACCTTCTTCTGTACTAATGTCGCTTGTTAGGCTAGAGCTGGCATTGAACCACGGACCTCTGGACTCTGAGCCAGAACTTTAACTACTGCGCCACGGCTGCTCGTAGTTACAAATTGTCTTTTTTGTTTGATATGATGTCCGAAGCGTTCTTCCTGAAAAAGTTGCATAATGTTGTCTTTGAACATTGGCTCTTTAAGTCTGAAAACTTTTATATGTTTTCATATACATTTAATGTAAAATGATAATATATTATAAAATATATAAAATAAAATGTTATTTTATTATATAGAACACATTAGGTGGGTGCTAGCAGATATAATTCAAAAAGGATGCTTTTAGAGCCACCCTAGCTGATATTAATTAAACTAGTTCATTTTTATCCTTCCAGAGATAATCTTCTGATACAAAAGTTTAAATTTTTCTTTTTCCAGAGATAATCTTCTGATACAGAAGTTTAAATTTTTCTCCTTTCAGAGATAATTTTCTGATACAGAAGTTTAAATTTTTCTCCTTCCAGAGATTATCTTCTGATACAAAAGTTTAAATTTTGCAATTTTGTTTTACCAATAAACTTCAGTTTAACAAGTTTTTTATAGAAAGTTTATAGGTAATAGACATTTGTTTTAATCTATAATTTTTAAAGATTAATTTTAATCAAGACCCAATCCTAAAAAACGATTAATCCGGTCTTGTTACTTACTAGCAACCATTAAAATCTATGACTTAGTTATTAAAATTTAATTATATGGCATTAAGTAATCATACAATCATAATAATTATGTTATTTTTTAAATAAAACTAATTATTATTTAGAATTTATATTAGAAATACAATAATTTTTGTTAGTAATTTTTTTTTTTTACAACTAATATTTTAGGCAGTTGGCAGTGCCAATTATGCGAAGCACGAGTTAAAGGAGATGATGTACGTAAAGTTGCTGTACTTCCAGAGCATATGGATTCAAGATAACATTGTTTTTACAAAAACTCTTATTTCTGATATAGGCTATATAGATATTTCATTTCAATTGTTAATTTGTGTATAAAAATAATAAACCACCTAAAAAGACTAATTAAAGTTTGTTATCCAGTGAAATATATTTATCCACAAAAATGTAAAATATAGTTTAGAGTCTTGCTAGTGTTAAAATTACATTTTTTTTTTTATTTAAATTTTGTGCCATATTTTGATCTATATCTGAAGATGTTGTTGGCTTAGCATAGTAATAGCATATATATGTATATATATATATATATATATATATATATATATATATATATATATATATATATATATATATATATATATATATATATATATATATATATATATATATATATATATATATATATATATATATATATATATTAGGGTGGGTCATAAAAATTTTTTTTAAAGTTGCTAGCCTCGTTATGGTCTAGAAAGTTGTTTTTTTATGTACTAATTTAGGAAAGTATTTACTTTTATGGATTGAACAATGTCTTCCACCCGCAACTTTAGTTACAAAAATTAGCAGGCATTAACAATAAAAATTAGCATTATTATTATTCAAAAAAATATTTTTTCAAAATTATGTGATGTAGGTACTCAAATAAAGCGAAATTTTATAAAAATTTCAAAAATAATAACTTTTTCATATAAAAATTATTATTTTAGATTTTATTGCATAATAACTATAGTTTTTTAACTAAAAGTGAAAAAGGTGCATTTTTACATGTTTTTTAAAAACAATTTTTTTCGGCAATAGGATTTTTTTAAAACGATTATTATTTTCTAATTTTTTATAAAATTTCGCTTCTTTTGAGTACCAGGTTGACTTACTTTTAAAAAACTTTTTTTCTCCAAAATATTAGGGTACCGGTAATTTTCCCAATAAAGTTGCGCCCTTTAAATCTATCACAATCATTCTCATATTTGATAGTATCAATATTAATAACTATTAGCAATGTTTAGAGCCTGTAACAAGAAAATAAAATTTTTTGACCCACCCTAATATATATATATATATATATATATGTATATATACATATATATATATATATCTATATATATATATATATATATATATATATATATATATATATATATATATATATATATATATATATAGTATATATATATATATATATATATATATATATATATATATATATATATATATATGCACATTTTATTTTTTATAAAAAAAAAGTAAACTATTTACTTTATATACTGTTGTATAACAGTATATAAAGTAAATAGTTTACTTTTTTTTTATAAAAAATAAAATGTGCATATATATATATATATATATATATATATATATATATATATATATATATATATATATATATATATATATGTATATATACATATATATATATATATATATATATATATATATATATATATATATATATATATATATATATATATATATATATATATATATATGCACATTTTATTTTTTATAAAAAAAAAGTAAACTATTTACTTTATATACTGTTGATACATAAAAGCGTTTCTTATTACACTGGCAATTCGGTTACAAATGAGTTTTTATTATTACCTTTTTTTTCGTTAAATTTTTAATATATTTACTATACCTTTCAATGTATAAATAAGTTAGGCCTATTAAGGTGGCTACCCACTAAATAAAAAAAATCATTAAAGAAACCCTTTTATCCTTCCAAATTTAAACATTTCAATTGCATTAGAATTAATTAAGACAAAAATTACATTTTATTTTCATTATTACGTCATTAATTATGCGCATAGTTAACTCAAAAGCAGCATGTTTTCTAACAAGGATAACTACACCTTTTCTGGATCAATTTAAAAGAAATACGAATCAATTTAAAAGAAATACGAATCAATTTAAAAGAAATACGAATCAATTTAAAAGGAATACGAATCAATTTAAATTAGTATTTCTTTTAAATTGATTCGTATTTCTTTTAAATTGATTCGTATTCCTTTTAAATTGATTCGTATTCCTTTTAAATTGATCCAGAAAAGGTGTAAAAGCAGAGTTTTCCAAATCAAGTGAAACTTTTCAAAAACATTGATTATCATATGAACTGTGTGCTGAGTCAAAAATAAAATTTATATTTTTATTTAAAACTCTGAAATTCACAATCTTCTATATAATATTGCCGAACTTAATAGTTTTAATAGTAGTAGTAGTGTCCCTTGAAGCGTATTTGACACGAAACCCTTGGCAGCCTTTGCAACCGAGGTATTGGCAAGAAAGAGTCGCAGCACTATAAGAAAACGTGAACGAATATCTAAAGTACGTAAACTTTAAACTAAGTAATGTTAAAGCATATGTTAAAACATACTGAAACATTTATAATGTTTTACAGTTTGATTTTCACTTGAAAATTACATTGCGTCAAGCACTCCTTAATTTTGATCTATAACATTTTTTTCCTCAAAAAAAATACTACATTTTTATAAAATCTACGCCATATAATAGTGGTTAAGGCGTCGAACTTCTGAACAAGGAACTAGAGGTTCGACTGCTACCAATGGCGGCCATTTTTTTCAATTTTTTTGCAATTATTTTAAATTAGGAAATACTTTTGAAGTTTTATAAAGATTATATACAAACATATGTAACGTAACGATATTATGCACTTAAAAAAGAAAAGATTTTAAGAAAGCTAAAAAAATAACATCACCGGGAGAAAAAAATCGTTGCGTATTACTTATGTTATTATTGTGCTCAGGTAATTAGTCCTAATAAGCTGTGGATGGTCTGAAAAAAAAAGTTGTCTGAAACTTAATAAAGAAAAAACTATATTAAATAAATAAGAAAGTCCTGCTACTCAAGAAGGTGCTGCTGTAGAGGCAAAAAAAAAATAGCCCGTAGCTAGAAAAAAATTTAAAACTTTCTTTTGATAATCAAAAGCTTTTTTAGCTACATCTATAAATATATGCTGCAGCTGTTTTTCAAAACGCCTCAAAATGCTTATTACGTATTTCGAGTAAAACCCAATTAAAAAAAAGTTATTTAAAACTAACTTTTTGTTAAACGTTTTATGAAACGAATAATTTTAATGAATTTTTTTTAGAAATCTTTGAAAATATGTATTCAATAATGTTTGTAGATATATAAACTAGCTTATTTTGTAAATAAGTCAAAAATGATATTTTTAACCTTAAGGCGTTTTGAAAAACGGCTGTAGTATGGATGATACAACAAATATGTTAAAATGAGATAATTTGACACAAAATTTAAAAGCTTTTAACAAAAGCCACTAAACCAAAAAAATTAAAAATAATTGCTTAAAAATTTTATTATAGTGAAAAATTTTATTTTAGCGAATATAGTAATTGTAGTTCAAAGTTTTATTATAGCACTTAAGAATTTTATTATAGCGCGTTGGTTTTTGCAAAGAAACGCTATATAAATCATTTTTTAATTTTAATACAAACTAATTTTTTTTTAACTTTGTTGCGCTTAACCGTCTATATTTAAACAATGTATATATAAACATATATGCTATTTGTTTATATATATATATATATATATATATATATATATATATATATATATATATATATATATATATATATATATATATATATATGTATATGTATATGTATATTGTTTATAAAATGAAAAAAAATCCACTTATATAACGTTTTATTCAGGATAGTATGTAATATAAGTATACTTATATTACATACGATTCTAATAATTACAAGTCTTTTTTGCTTCAACTTTAGATTTGCTCCTCTCTCGATAATTTCTGATTTCTAAAGTTATGTCATCTGCTTCTTAGATCTTTAAAAATGATATTATATTTATTTCAAATTTTTAGAGCTTATTAAGTTTAATGAAAAACGTCATTCTAAAGAACTGAAGATCTCTTCTACTTTTTGAAAAATAAATTTAGCGTTGCGTGTTTTGTGGGCGATTCCATAGCGTTTTATAGTTTATATAATTTTCTGCTCTTAAAGTAGTTTTTCAGAACAAAATTATTTTACTTAAAAGTATTGAAGTAAATAAGGAATAGATATAGAAATAATCGGTGTGGAATAGGAATGTATAGAAATAGTAGGGTCGGTAAAGACCCGTATTTAACGGTTTCGAAAAACTAGGATATATAAGAAAAAGGTATTAAAAACTTCGGTTTGGAATAGACTTACAAAGACCCGTATTTTTACGGGTCCGATCTAAGCTAGTTTAGTATAAATCCCTAAAAAAAAGTAAAAAATAGCCCGATTTACCCAAATTTTAATTTGAATGGAATACTATAGTAAAAATATTTTTGACTCAGCACATTCATTTAACTAGATTTTGACTCTGTAAAAAATTTCAACTTAAGATATTATTTCAAACTAAAGATATCTTTGTTAGAAAGTAGAAAATTTGTAAATGGAGAAAAACGTAAAAAAACAAATATAATAAACACAAAAAATCAATAAACAGTTCAAGTAAAAGAACCAGAAGCATAGCATTCGCCCTCGTTTTCTGTTGTGTTATCATTATAGCCTTTTTTAATTGATCTTAGTTTTTTTCTTCGTTTTTTGATTAGCTCTGCTGACATTTTGTTCATTTCCCTAACGCGTTTAACATCAATATTTAGAAGTCCTATCAAAGTATACTTTCTTGGTACGATACCAATCTTGGAATATATAGGGAGTAGTCCCTGGGAACCTTCATTGAAGCAAATGACAGCAAATGTTGCAGCCATCTCTAAAGAATCTTTTCTTGTAAGAACTCTTTTCGAACATTTGGTCCATATCATTCCATTCAAAGATTCATTAACATTTTGAGTTTTACTGTGCAAACATTTTTCCAGCAGCTTTTCGTTTGCAAGATCCTGATATGAAAAGATTGGTTTAAGGATATTTGCAACTGCTTGAGGAATATTTATATTGGACTTATAAGTATTTTTGCCTGAGACTAGGTCAGAGTTATATTTGCACCAAGATTTGGCTCCTATTGGACAGAGTTCATGGCGTTTCTTTGAGTCATCATTTTCACAACAATGAAAAATTATAGCACCAACTGCTTTTTTCATTTGGTAAAGGTTATCTGTGTTTTGGCGTATTGCCAAACCATAATAATTCTGTAGCCTATTAATTAAGGCGACCTTTACCAGACAAAGGTTTACCATCTGATAACAGTTTACCTCGATAGTTTATTTGCAAAGTTCTTAACCGTGCACCACATCGCTTTTGTACATAGCCTACACATTCTGCTTTTTTTATTTCAAAGCCTGGATAAGGATCTGATGCAACAGCTTTTTGGTATGATTTGGTATCACCATCACCAATGTAAGTAGTGTATCGTAAATTTCGATTAATTACTGAACGACCAAAAATCTTTATTGCACCTTCTACTTCCAAAGCGCCAGAGCTGCCTACATGGTTGATTTTACAGTTGTGGCTAAGTTTCCACAATTTGTAGTCAGCTGACTCTTGTTTTTTTTTCCAAAAACTGCAAGACTTACACATTTTGGAAAGAACTTCAATGTCAACACACTTTCCGTTAGATATGAGGGTGACTACACCATTTAGAGATGAATACCCACGACGTTGCCATGATCCATCTGTACTTGCAGATACGTTGACAACTGCATCTTTATGGTAGGTATCATTGAGCACATCTTTTCTGATTTCAATTGCTGCATTTCTCATTGAGTTTTCTGCTACCTCAACATATGAATCCTGTAAGTTCTTGTTTGCAGTCTCAAACGGCTTCGAATTCATTGGTGGAGGCATATTCATAATAGAGCAAAACCTTTTCATAGCAGTATAACCACAACCTATCTCACAAAAAGCCATTATTAACAAGTAATTTACTTCATTCATTCATTTTATTACATTTTATTACATTCATTCAATTTACTACATATTTATAGGATTTACGACCATTTATTCCATGATCCTCTATAATTGGTTTAGAAGTTAAAAAATTTGTATTCCAATCACATTCGTTGCACGAGAGAAGGAAAATCTGAGCAAGTCCTTTTTTGTTTTCCATGTCATGAAAAACTTTAATTTTAGCCGTGCGATTTGGGCATCGACCAATCATGCTAAGTAAATTAATTAGCAAATTTAAATTCACAATTAAATTAAAGTTATTATTACAGGCTTCCTTTTGAGTTGTATTTTTTACTTCCAAAAAAGATAAATCGATTTTGTTAGAAGGAGCTGATATATGTGCAACTGTTGCTGAATCATCTGGAGTAATGTTGATGTCTAAAGATTTACTTTTATAAAAACGTCTTTTCTTAGCTCTAGCTTTTTTATATCTGTTTTCAGATCTCATATTACAATAACATCATCAACAAAAATGCCTAATAACTCTGGTTAACAAACAAGATTTTTTCAAAAACAAATTATGTTACTAATACAAATACGGTCTTATTTAGTGTTTTTGGCAGCTGGCATTTAGCTTGGGAAAAACTTTACAGTGTAGATAACAACCTGGTTAAGGTATAGTAAAATTTTGGAGAAAAACTGCCTATTAGTTCTGGAGAAAAGAAGTTTTAACTGTTGCTAAGGCCGTTGCTAAGGAACTTTTGGATGTTTGCTCTATTTTAAGGAACAAAATTAGGGCAAATTTATAAACTTTTCTTCCATTGTTATTTATTTTTATTGTTTATAAAGGTTAAAACTTCAAAAATAAAAATTTTTTTTTTTTTTTTTAGACTTTATTTAGTGGGTAGCCATCTTAAGACTAAAAAGCGTAGTTTTGACATTATTCAGAGCATTTTAGAGTCTTTAGAGCAGCCGTGGCGCAGTGGTAGCGCACTTGCCTCAGAAATAAAGGATTCGTGGTTCAAACCCCACCTCTGAGCAAGTTTTGCAATATCTGTTAGGAAGGAGGCGTGAACTTTCAATTTAATGCTCATTCTTGATGCACGTTCATCCAATGTATAAGGATCAACGTTGATCAAATGTGTATAACCCCACATTGATTCAATGAATATGTATTAACGTTGATACAATGATCATAAACCAACGTGAATCCAATGTGTATGAATTAACGTTGGATTATATACATTGGATCAACGTTGATCTATATACATAGAAATAATGTTGGATTAAATATAGTGAATCAAAATTGTGTTTGCAACGAGAAAAAGCAGATTTACAAATATATACTTCATCGCGTTGGTTTGACAAGGTTATAACTGATCCGCGAGTAAATCGATGTTAAAAATTGTTATGTTCCTATCGATAATATTTTTTACTCATGATAACATAAGTATTTGCTATAAGTATTACTATTTTTATTAAAAAATGTTTCACTCAACATAGAAAAATGAATACCCCCAAAATCCAAGTTAGAACCTTGTCATAGTGAAATAATCTCACTATGACACGGTTCTATACTCACTGTAACAAGGATCTAACTGCTGTTGAACGGTAGTTAGAAACATGTTAGTTGCTTCGAAATTTTGTGAGGGAAGCAGTTAGTTACTTTAAATTTTGAAACTGAAACGATAATATAATAAAAAGCTAATTTTTATTTTAAATGAGGTTACGGTTTCAGCCGCAAAACAAGGTCACAACATTTTGTTTACTCTTTTTTTTTTTTTTTTGTACTACATTTTTTGGTACTTTTTAAAATCATTGCATTAAGTACAACCCTTAAAAATTCTTCATCTTTATTTTATAGGTGAAGAACAACTCAATAGTAATCTCTGTCCTCGAGAGGTATAAACAGAAATACAGCCTTAATATCTTTTTTTTTAAGTCTGCAAGTTTCTTTGTACAATTTTTAATCTTTGGTTTTACATTCAAAACAGTGGAAGGTGATGGACTTGTTGCTGCCTTCTTTCTGTTAGGTTTTTCTTGAACTTGACTTTCGCACAGTTCATAAGTTCATTGCGATCATGGCTAAAATTTTAGACCAGACGTAAATTTTAGACCAGCAACGTTAGAAAAAGGAACTGACTTGTAATTAAACAGCTTCGCTGTTACTGAATAATCCTTGAAGTCATGTGGTTTCATTTGAATGATACGATAAGGATTTTTTCTGTTAACTTGTTTCAAAATCCTTAATAATGCAATTGGACTATAAAAATTAGTTTTCCTCATGAGCTTTTCAATTTCGCTATGGGCATAATCCACCTCTTGGACGCATTCTTGCTTACAAGAGGTTCTTGTGATTGAGTTAATATTAGAATTGTCTCTTATAAAATGTAACACAGCATTTGATAATATACTGTTTTGATTTTGAGGAATACGGGAGTCAGACCAAGTAATTAGGTCACTTACGTCGTTTTCCTCAGACACATAACTCAAAATTTTGCAAAAGGCACTGGTAAGATCATTGCCGCTTCTTCCCGCTATTGATTCAGTCCATAATGCACTGCACACTTTTTTGGTTATTAAAAAATAACTTGTCAAATTATACACGCTAAGCTTTCTCGAATAAAAAAGGGAACTAATTTCTGCATGCGGAGTCAAAATAACATTTTGAAGGTCAAAAAGTAAAACCGGATTATTTTTATCTTTTTTTTCTTTAACACGTATATCTCTCATTTCTTTTTAAAAAAATTGATGTCTTTCAAGTTTTACTCTCAAATTTTCAGACATAGTATCAGTGTTTTCAGCAACTTTAAACTTCTCACAAAGGTTGTATCTATCCTTTTTGGGAATGTGAAAACCTAGATTAAATTCAGAGGAGAAAATATGGTAGTACATAGATTTTTTTACTGACTCAATATTTTCTCTTTGTAAAGACTATACATTTTTGAAACATTAAGGTGTGACTCAAGGTATTCTCTATTGGTACTTACACGACAATAATGTGACTCAACTGTTGGAAAAGATTTTATGTGATCCTTAACTGAGTTGGCATCACTATGCGGTGTACGTTTGCCTTATATAATTTTATATCATAGATCTTGTGAGTATTTGTTTTAACATCTTTGGTGTTGTGAGCTGTGTAAACTCGCTTTTGTGAAATTGACAGTGTAGTTATGTAGAATGTTTTGCAAACAAGGACATTTTCTCCTTTTACATGAAAAAATATCTATAGGCGTACTTCCTTTTTGAAAAAAAATTGTTTTTCAGCGTGGTCATCAGTTTCTTTATTTGCATTTTTTGCTATCATTGTTTTCCTCTTGTTTTCTTTTTGGTCTACCAGTGGTTGTGCGAGAAGTCGAAGTAATAAAAGAAATGCCTCTTTTCAGTAGCTGAATTTAAGTCATATATGATTAAAAAATATCGTTTTGCTCATCTTCTGATATTTTCTTAGCATATTCGTACTTACAGTTTGCCAGACAGTTTTTTTTTGTTTAAATGTTCTTGTTCGGTACATGTTTTCCTCTTCGATTTGCATAATTTTTAACAGCTTGGTATGCCTTTTTTATTTTATTAAATCCCAGGTTTCAGGTTTAGATATTCGTTTTCGGATTTTTTTCTTAAATCTTTGGTATTACTTAGTAGATAATAGTATCTTTAGTATATTATTATATACTAATTGAATCATTTTTAAGTGGTTAAAAATGATTCACTTTGTATACAATAGTAGATTTTAATGTCAAAATCACTTTTTAGATGAAATTTTTATTATAAAAACAAACCATAAATGTATTTTTAAATATTCAAGATTTATAGGATAAATCTCGGGGAATTCTACATGTTTCGCTTAACTTATTTGTCACTAATTCAGCATCATTTGCAGGTTGTACATTTATTTCAAAATTATTTTCAGTCTGTGCTACATAAACATTATTGGCATTGTTTCCATAACAACATAGATATGGATACATTCTCTGTTGCATGTAGAACAATTATAACTCTAGGAGTTTTTATCGGTTTTATTTTTTTATTAGTTATTTTTATTTTAAAAAAATAAGCACAAATATGCCATCATAGGCAACTAATGCTCCTATGATGGCATAGGGGAGGATGGGGCTGGTTAGCATCGAGGGTAACTTGACAATTTTATTGACCTTAGAGGTATCCTCAGAAATGCCAGAAATTAGGCGTAATCATTCTAATTAACCCTTTCGTGCTACACAGCAGCAAAGTAGAGCTTCGCGCATGCGCAAAAAAGATATTGCTATTTATGTGTTTTTTAAACCAAAAATTTTTAGTGAAGTAAAAATTCCTTTTTACTTCACTAAAAAATATGTTTTTTTTTTATGAAAAAAAAGGTTTCCTCAACTCGTCAATATTGTAACACACTTAACTCGTCAGTATGCCACCATGGGAAGAAGTCATCATTTTCATTTAAACAAGCTATGTCTGTCTAGTTCAAAAGATAAAATTAAAATAAGTATTCTACTAAATGCACAAAACTTGGAAATAAAATGCATGAAAATTTCATTTCTGCACAGTTAATAATAAAATCACAACCCAGCTAGCATACTTACATTGGGCCAACGTATGAAAAACCATCACGAACAATGAAAAACCAACGTTGATCCAATGTCATTTGGTTAATGATAAAATTATTACCGACGTAACTAAAAACATCTGGCAAATTATTATTGGTCCAATGTATGTAAAAAAAATCGCAAAAAGTTGATTGTTTTTACGATCTAAACCCAATGTTGATCCAATGTATATATTTTGACGTTGATTCAATGTAAATAAATCAACGTTTTTCCAATGTATGAAAAAACATTGAAAAAATTTGATTGTTTTTACGATCTAAACCCAACATTGATCCAATCTATATATTTCGACAGTGATTCAATCTATATATATCAACGTTGATCCAATGTATATAAATACATCGCAAAAAGTTGTTTGTTTTTACGAACTAAACCCAACGTTGATCCAATGTATGTAACCAATTATTGCTATTGCGAAATTATATAATTTAAATACAATCTTCCGTGATTATTAAAATATCAAACCACAATCAACACAAGCATGATTTTTGTTTAGATGATCAAGCGTCAGCATGTTTATTATATTATCGTCAAAATTCAATAGTAATGTCAAACGTATTTAAATAATTATATATGTATATATAATATATGTATATATATAAATATATGTATATATATTTATACAAATACATATATGTATATATATATATATATATATATATATATATATATATATATATATATATATATATATATATATATATATATATATATATATATTTATATATATATATATATATAAAGAAATGTAAATACAAAGAATACAGAGTTCAATGAAAATTTAACACAACGAATATTGAAAATTGAATACGAAATTATAACGAAAATTGAATACAACGTTTTGCCATTTAAAGTTCAACGTTGAATCAAAGTAAAAACAATGTTGGGTCAACGTAGAAAATATAACCATCTTCCGATTTTAAATAAACGTTTTATCAACATTGGTTTTTAGTTGTTAGCGACGTTGCATTTGTAACCATAATGATATAAAAATAACGTAGGCAGCCGATGTTGGGCCAACAAAACGCGCGGCATTGTTCTAATGTTTTAAAAACGTAGGCGAACGGCGCCTATGATGGCATATGGTGACGTATGGTGTCAATTTGAGTAACGTTATAAAAAAGATTTTTTTTTTAATTTTCAAATAATAGCTTTAAAGGTATTTTATTCTACATCAGTGTCAAACTATAAAAATCATAATAATTAGTTAATAAAAATCAGCAAGAGATTATGCAGTTATTGTTAGTTAGAACCTTGTCAGACTAAGTACTTGTTATATAAAGTTGCAGATAAAACTTTGGCACATTAGCAGTTTGCTTTTTTGCGGTATATCGCTGTAAAATTCAGTTTGTTTTGTCTATCATGATTTAAATAGTTTAATAAAATAATAAAGTCAATTTTGGCAAAAATGTCAGCTAGAACCTTGTCAATCCAACGGCAACTTGTATAATTTATAAGAATTATTTTTCATTCAAATATTTGAGTTGATTATGAAAATATTTTTTACTAATATATTTTTCTTATATAACGAAATATCAAGCTACAAACAAAACTAACATGAATAATGCCGACTTAATTAATTACATGCCAATAGTTTAATCAAAAATCATTAGCTATCATTAGTCACTAATAATGCATAAAATATAAATGTATATGTATATACGGAAATATGTAAGAAATATGTAAATATGTACGTATGTATATACGGAAAAAACACAAACCAAACTTAACGTTAAATTTGTGTTAATAAGGTAGGCCTCATAAAATGTCGAATAATGGCGAAAAGTTATGCTGGTGTTCTATCTTCTTCTTCATCTTCATCAAGCTATTCTTATGCAAAAAATAATCTTGGAATTTTTAAATCTAACCTCTCTTATGATAATAGTAATGTTTTGATTTGTAAGTATGGTGATATTAATTTTAGTGTAAATGATTTTCTCATGGCGTTATCTGAAAAGAAGTTGTTAGCTTTGGTTTGGGGAGTAACTAGGCATTATTCCAACAAACTTTTTGAGTTTGCCGTTATTAACAGTTCCTCATTGGCTTTGTTTTTGGGAGCTGAAATCGAAATTAAAGGTATACATCTACGGTTCGTAGAAAAATATGTTCGTAAAGTTCACGTACTTGTCCAAAACATACCTATTGGAGTACTTAGAAATGGATGCCAGGGTGCTGTCATTTTGCTAGGCAAACACCTTGCAATTGGTAGAGGAGAATTTGATTCGTTTTATTTGCAAAAGGTAAAAGTTCAGGGCGAAGATATATATACTGGAAATGTTGTTATTATAATAAAGAATTGGAAAAATCCCAGTCAAACCCTTTACCAAGATACCAAAATGTGGATGGGCTAACACTTCGCTATAAACACCAAGGACAACAAGAAACCAACTTACAAAAACTCAACCCAAACAATATACCCTTAAAAACAAAAACAGATGAATCAACTAACAACAGCGATAAAAACGAAATCAGCATTGACAATGCAAGTGAAGACATTGATGGCGGCGCAGACAGTGTCGACATCAATGTTGATGTAGAACCAGAGACGTATTTACGGGGGGGCCAGGGGGGGCTTTGGCCCCCGGGCGCCATGTTTTGACAGGGTGCCAGCTTTCAGAATGTTAGAATTTTAGAAAATTGTAAAATAGTCTATTTATATCATTTCACGAAAATTTTTATATTATTATTATGTTCAAATCATAGACCTACTTATCGACTTACTAAATATCTCTAGTTGATTTTAGAAAAATTTAGTTAGCAGAAGAAAATATCAATCAAAAGGAGATCAAATTAAACTTGCAAATTATACATAATTATGCGCCAATTATTCATCTAAAAACGTTGATTTGATACTGAAAGTCACGTGTCTAAACAAATTATTTATTTATTATAAATATTTTAATGATACGGTATGTAGCGATAGCTTAACGGTTAAGCTCATCACTCTGACGCTGGCGCTCCGAGGTCTACTCCTACGAGTGTTCTTATTTAATATACTATCTAATCTTGATATAAATAAAATTTATATTTTTTTTTTGAATAAATGATTTATAATTTTTATTAATCAAATACTTGATCCTTATTTATTAATTAGTAAATAATATACTAGAAAAAAATAAATGGTGCGTTTTACCTAACATTTTCATTTTACTCTTAATTGACTTTATTAACAGAAATACTTAGGTATAGACACAGCTATTTACTTTTAAAAAATGAAATAATTCTTCAAAGATTCTCTTTACATTTTCTAAAAAAAAAAAACTCTTTAAAAATACTTTAAACTTTAAATAATCTGTTTGTTTTTTAATTTATTTTTATATAATTTGAAGTGATGAGCAGAATAAATTACGCATTAATTATATTAAATTAGCAATTTGACTTTGATCGCCTTTTTTGCTAACCATCTTGTATATACCACGTGTGCACAATATAATTTTGAATTTTTAAGATTGCTGCCAGTTTTTTTTATTGTTGGCCTAAGTATTTTGTTCTTCGGTATGTTGTCTGCTTAATCCCTTGTATTACAGTATACAGTCTTGAAAAAGGTAAATATTCGTATTTCGATTTTGTTTTTAGTTTTAGTATTAACATTATTGTTATCATATATATATGATAACAATATATATATAATACACACTTTTTAGGATTCTTATTTTAAAAAGCAATGATGATTCATAGTAAAAAGCTTAGTGGCGCAGAAAACCGAAAACGAACCCATGCAAAAAATGAAGCTCAAGCAAAAATACTTTTAAAGACTGCTAAGTTAGAAACATATTTTAGCTTTACAGATGAACAGCTTCACACATCACCGGGTAAGTTTATTTAGCTAGAAAACCATACGTTTTATTAATTTTGCTTTCTAGCAAATATATATACATATAGGTACATATTGTTCTGTTATTTATTGTTTATACTTCATATTGTTATGTTATTTATTATTAAATGTAAATAATTTATATCTAAAATGTAGATATGTGTAGTAATCGTTATTTATGCTTTCAGTTGAAAATGTAAATAATACAAGCGATGAAAATGATCACAGCTTTATTGTTAATGAGAATAACCTATCAAATCCAGACGATTTAATATTAATATTATCAAGTAAGAGCTGTACTGAAACTAGTAAAACTCTATTGACTCCAGAATCCAAAGAACTAAATGAAACACCCTGTTTGCCCATGCATGAACATAACAAGCCCGAATGTTTATTGTAAAATCTTTATTTAAAATTTGATATAATTTATAAATAATATCTTTTGGTACATGCATGTTATACAAAATTTATTATATTTTTCTCTATAGAAACCAAAATGATCACAGATTCACTGTTAATAAAGATAATCTAACAAATCCAGAAAATCTTATATTACTAAATAACAGCAGCACAGAAACGAGTAAAACTCTATTGTCTACAGAATCGGAAGAAATAAATGATACACCACGTTTGCCAATGGTTGAACATAACAGTCTTCCTAAACAAAGTATTGTTCCTGAGTAAGCTTTTTTTAATTTTTTTCATGGTAGGTTACAATTATAAACATGTACAAAGGTAGACTATTTTTTTAAGTCGCTTGTCATGTAAAATTATGCTGGAAATTAAATTATTAACAAATATAGTACACTCTGTACATTTTAAACGATACCAATATCCTCTAGTTATATTATATTATGCATTTATCTCTATTACCTAATGCTTGAATGTTTTTTTAATACAATTTGTTATAAACTTTGAATAATATTTTTTGGTTTTTGTATATTAAACAAATATATTTTCCCTTTAGAAATGATCCTGCCAATTGGATAAAAAATCAAGAAACGATAGATTATTTATCAATCAATGGATTTAACCAAAATTTAGAGAACAATAATTTCCAAAAGTCAAAAAGAATTTACACTCAAATAATTGGTGGGGTAAGACGTACTCGTTTTCGATATATGTCAAAAAGTATATTTATATCTACTCTTGTTAATGGTGAAAAAATTAACCGAACATTTTTGATTTACTCAGAAAGTAAAGGATCAATATTTTGTGCTCCCTGCTATTTATTTGGTGGCACTACATCGTTTGCCACAGTTGGTTTTTCAGATTGGAAAAAAGGAGAAGAAAAAATCAAGCGTCATGAAAATTCACAACACCACAAATTGTGTGTAATGAATATGAAAGAAAAAAAAGAAGTATTAAATCGAGTTGATCAAAAGCTAAAGTATCAAGTAGAAACAGAAATAAATTATTGGAAAAATGTATTGACAAGAGTTGTAGCTGTTGTGAAATCCCTTTCTTCTCGTGGAATGTCTTTTAGAGGTAATGATGACCGTTTTGGATCTGTTCATAATGGGAACTTTATGATGAGCGTAGAGCTTATTGCTCAGTTTGATCCTTTTTTAGCACAACACATTGAGAAGTTTGGAAATAAAGGAAAAGGTTCAACATCATACCTATCATTTAATATATATGAGCAGTTCATAAGTATAATGGCAGATAATGTTATTCAACAAATGGTGAAAGAAATAAAGGAAGCTAAATACTTTTCCATCAGTATTGATTCTACTCCTGACATTAGCCATGTAGATCAACTGTCATTCATTTTTCGGTATGTTCAAAAGAATGGCTGTCCGGTAGAAAGATTTTTAGGGTTTTTACCTAATTCTGGTCATAAATCTGAAGAATTAGCAGATGCTGTATTTTTAGTTTTAGAATCGCATGGATTAGGTATTAATAATTGTCGTGGTCAAAGTTACGACAATGCGTCTAATATGTCTGGTAGATACAAAGGACTTCAAGCTCGCATTAAAAAAGTTAATCCTTTAGCAACATTTGTACCATGCTCGGCACACTCTTTAAATCTTGTTGGTGAGTGCGCTGTGGACTGTTGTATTTATGCTTCTGAATTTTTTATTCTGCTTCAAAGTATTTATAAACTTTTCAGTGCCTCTACTTATAGATGGGAAATACTTCAGAAGAATTTGATTAAAACAGAAAATATATCTCTTAAAAAACTATCAGATACCAGATGGTCAGCAAGATCTGATGCAAGTATTAGTTTAAACAAAAATTGAATTGAAATAATTAATGCACTGTCTTTTATCAAAGATGATAAAACAGAAAAATCTATTACAAGATCAGAAGCTAACGGGCTATATTTAAAACTGGATAGTCTTGAAACAGCTATAATGGCCACATTATGGGGCGATATACTAGAGAGATTCAACAAAACTAGCAAACAATTGCAGTCAGTTGAGATTGATTTAGAAACAGTTGTAAGTTTATACGAATCTTTAATTCGATATGTATTAGATTTAAGGAGTATGTTTGATATCTATGAAGAGAGAGCAATAAATAAGTCAGGACACAAAACATATCGAAAAATACGCAAAAGAAAAAGAAAACTAACTGCAGATGAAAAAAGAGAAGAAGAAACAAATTTTAAAATTCGAGACTCTTTAAGAATTAATACATATTATGCTATAATTGATAAACTTCATTCTGAACTAGAAAGAAGAAAATTGTGCTATGATGAAGCCAATAAAAAATTTAACTTTTTATTTCAAATAATAAAACTTTCGCCATCAGAAGTTTACAAAAAAGCAGAGGTACTTCAAAATGTATATAAAAATGATCTTTCGTCTTCATTTGCTAACGAGTGTATACAATTCAGAAGTTATTTAATGAGTTTAACTGAAAACTTAAGACCTAAAACTACAATAGATGTTTATAAAATGATCAGAACTGAAAAACTTCAAGAGCTGTTTCCTTATGTAGATATAGCATTAAGAATATATCTATGCTGCCCAACGTCCAATTGTTCAGCCGAGAGATCATTTTCAGCATTAAAGAGGGTTAAATCTTATTTGAGGTCGCGAATGACAAGTGATTGTCTTAATAGGTTAGCAATTCTATCTATAGAATCTGTACTTACCATAGATATGAACTTTAATGACATTATAAATACATTTGCAAAACAAAACTCACATAGAAAATTATAATTTTCTATAGTGATTAATATAACTTAATATATGTTGGTATAGAAAATGTTTTTTTTTTTAATGATCACCCCATATCAAAGTTGACATTATTCTTAAAAAAGGGCGCTTAAAGGAACAGTGCCCCAGGGCGCCAAAAATTCAAATACGTCTCTGTGTAAAACATAAGAATAACGAAGCTCATTTAAAAATTAAACCAAAAATCACCCAATCAACAAGAAAACGTCTCGGGCAATCAGAAGGCGAAACCCCTAAAAAGGTTATTAACACAACAGATTTAAATCACAAAAATGCGATGGCAAAAGAAGAAGATATTACGCGTCGAGAAAAAGACAAGATTTTTCAAGACGACGAGGCCGACAATCTGATTATAGATGAGGAATATGATTGCCAACTTTGTGCGGAAAAGGGATCGTAAGATTTTTTTCTCTCATTATTTTTGTTTTGTCTTAACTTTCTATTTTTCCTTTCTTTTCTATTTTTTTTTCAAATTTGACTTTTTGTTCAAACCTTTCTGTTCTTAAACTTAATTTTTTTCTTTCTACAAAAAAATCTTTCTTTCGAGTTTTTTTCTGTTCTATTTTTAATTTCTCATTAAAAATGAATGGCACATGTTTAATTATGCGCATAAGCTGTCGTAAATCGTATTGTTGTAGTTCCCGCTTTTTTGTAAAATTTATGGTCCAGTGCGTCCATCTGTTCGTATGACGTCATTTCAATCGAAAACTCGTGTTCTAAGGTTAAGGTTTAAATGTTTGTTTTTTTTATGTCAGGTTGTAAACTTATTATATTTATGTTTAAGCTACACGAGTTTTCAAATTAGGAAAGCTGATCCTCTCCGTCATGGCTATTAATATTTTAACATGCAACATAAACGGTCTAAACGACCAAACAAAACGCGACAATTTTTTTGGTTTTCTTAAAAAGTCCTCCTTTGATCTTATCCTCCTTCAGGAAACAAAATCTGGACCGTCCACTGTAAAGCACTGGGGTGATGAATGGACTGGCGAGTCCATTTGGAACTCTGGTCCAAGTCACAGTAGTTGCGGGGTGGCGATTCTCTCTAAACCCAGCATTTCTGTAACCGAACTAAAACGGGACACTAACGGTAGAATATTAAACGCCATGATAAAAATTGAAGAACACGAAATGCAAGTGCTGAACATTTACGCGCCTAATGTGCCAAAAGAAAGGCGTCATTCCTTTGGCGACCTTGGAGATTTCTCGCAGGACACAGGACTACCCGTCCTGATGGCCGGGGATTTCAACATGGTCGAAAGTAAGCCTCTTGACACAGAAGGCTCGAACAATGCAAAATATCACACATACGGCATTGCTGAACTCGGGGTCTTCCAAGGTAAGTATAACCTAGTAGATGTTTTTCGTTATAAGTTTCCAAACAAAAGAGAATTCACATGGCGCAATCAGACGGTTAAATGTAGACTAGACAGAATCTACTGCCCTGATGAAGTCGCCAAAAAAGCAACATACACCAAAATTCTCACCAACCCCTTTTCCGACCACGAGTTCGTGTCAACAACTGTCAATTTTAGTAAAACTAGGAGAGGACCAGGTTACTGGAAATTAAATTGCTCTCTATTGGAAATAGAAGTGTATAGGCAAAAAATTGAACTCCTAATTCAAGATTGGCAAACACAAAAAAGGTCCTACGAGTCTATTTTAAAATGGTGGGACGACTGCAAACTTTTTGTTAGGGCTGAATTACAACACATTTCGATACAGGATACAGGAAAAACAAAAAACACATCGATACAGGAAAAACAAAAAACACATCGTAAGGATTGAAAACGAAATCCAACGGGAGCGACAAAACGCTAACCCGAATTTAGACAGCATCAAACAAAAACGCGATGCTCTTTTCTTGCTCCAGTTTCTAGAAGCGTTTATTCGCACGAAGCAAAAACTAATCCAAGAAGGAGAAAAACCTTCAAAATTTTTGTATAATTTGGAAAAACTTCAACAGCGGAACAAGTCAATTACCGAAATTCGCAAGAATGTCGGCACATTGACGAGTCAACCTGGTGAAATACTAGACACCCTGTCAACGTATTATAAAAACATTTACATCAAAACAAATTTATGCAAAGACAGCCAAAACTATGTCTTGTCACACATCACTATGCCTTTGAGTGATGATGAAAACCAGTTTTTAAACACCCGCCTAACTGGCGCGGAACTAAAAGAAGCCCTTTTTAAATTTGAAAACGGAAAATCTCCGGGCTATGACGGATTTCCAGCTGAATTTTACAAAACCTTTTGGCACATTTTAGAAAAAGATTTTGAAGAACTTGCCTACGAAATTCTTTTTGAAGAAAAAAATACCAGCCGCTCTATGAAAAAATCAATAATTTCACTGATTCCCAAACAAGGAAATCTTACTAAATGCAAAAATTGGAGGCCCATATCTTTAATCGGCGCTGATTACAAAATAATCACAAAAGCGCTGGCCCTAAGACTTGCAAAAGTAATGGGGAAAATTATAGAACCAAATCAGACTTGCGGAATTCCAGGTAGAAACATTTTTTCAAATTTACATCTAAAACGTGATCTTATAGATTACGCTGAATTTAAAAAACTACCTAGTTTCATTTTGACCATAGATCAGGAAAAGGCGTTTGACAAAGTCGATCGTGCGTTTCTGCTGCAAATTCTCCAAAAATTTAATCTCGGAGAAAATTTTTTATCATTTATTAACACCTTGTATTCAGATGTTTCGGCAACTGTTCTGAATTGCGGCTTCCTGTCAACCTCCTTCCTTACAGAAAGGGGTGTTAGACAAGACGACCCTCTCTCTCTTTTGTTGTACGTTTTTGTCGCCGAAGCTCTGGCTTTGGTGATAAGAGCGGACAGCAGAATAAAGGGTTTTCCTATACCGGGAGCACAAAAACCTCTAAATCTACAGCAGTACGCAGACGATTCGAACTTTTTTGCCAAGGACGTAAAATGTGTCCGCTATTTCTTTGAAAACGTAAAAATCTTCGAAAAAGCAAGTGGTTCAATGATCAACGCCTCGAAAACCAAGGGTCTCGCTCTTGGGGGTTTTGATCCCGAAATTTACAGGGAATTGGATAACATAGAGTGGAACGACGACACCGGTTTTAAAATTTTAGGTGTTACCTTTTATACCAGATTGAGCAATACTACCAATTTCAACTGGCAAGTAGCTCTTAAGAAAATAGAGAAAAAGCTCAAGTTTCTGGGACTGCGTACTTTGTCACTTAGAGGAAAGGCTAATTTGATAAATACGCTAGCAATGTCAAAAGTGTGGTTTCTAGCAAACGTGTTGCCCACTCCTGATTGGGTAATAGAGCGATTGCATAGAGCCATTTTCGAAAATCTGTAGCAAAAGACCAATTTTAACCCGGTCAAACGAGAGACACTTTTCCTACCCGTTAAAAGCGGGGGTCTCGGATTATTATCACCAAAGGAGCAAAGTCTTGCGCTCCGCCTCAAAAGGCTCTTTCAAATAAAAGAGTGTGCTGATGGCAAAACCCACGATTCTTACTACTTTTCAAAGTATTGGTTGGCAAGTTCACTTGTAAAATTTACTAAACAAAACCAAAGCTGGAACTTTTTAAGACAAAACACTTTTCCAAAACACTGGGACAACAAAATGTCTCAGTACTACAAAACCACAATTGAAATTTTAAGCAAATACGGGTCCCTGTTTAACATCCCCCTAAAAACAACAAAAAATATTTATTTAGAAGTGGCAAAAAACAAAAAGACAGTCGTGCCAGCTGAACTATTCTGGAACAGTTCAACCAAAACAACAATGCCGTGGACCCAGATTTGGAAAAAAAACTTTACCTCCCACGCATACGGACCAACACAAAACATCCTCTTTCGATTTCTTCACAACAGCTTACCTTCCGCTGCCTTGCTTGCCAAAAGCACAAGGCAACAGATCGTTAACAACAACAAATGTAAAACTTGCGGAAAAATTGAGGACAATCTGCACATTTTTGCCTACTGTCCTCCCTCTGTCACAATATGGGAATACTTTAAACATGTATATAACTCCTTGACATCCCAAAACAACTTTTCTCCAATAAATTTGATATTTTCGATTGAAACTGCGAATTTATCTGAGAAAAACCCTACCTCGCAGCTGCTTTTGACAATCACTCAAGCCATCATGAGTGAAATATGGAACAGCAGATGCCACCATTTGTTTAACAATTCAAAAATTGACCCAATGGCAGTGATCAGGATAATTATCAGAAATATCAGAAATATTATTACTTTAAAATATAATTACCATGTCCGTAGAAACACTACGGACATTTTCTGTCAAACTTTTTGTATCAATAACGTTTTTTGTCAAATAGAAAATGGGAACCTGAAACTAAACATATGAGCTGAACAAGTACATTGGCTCATAACAAGAACTAAATGTTTAGCTAAATGTTTCCTGTTTTCTACAAATATAAGTTCTATAATTACTACAAAAATATTGTTATTTATAATTAGGCAAACACTGCTGGTCTTATATAAAATTTTATTTGCATATTTCTTTGTAACTTTTAGTAACGTGGTATTTGTGTTAAAGTCCTGTACCTTATTATTATTTTACTTATTTTACTTATAAAATTTTTTTTTTCCTTCACTTAAAATAACTAATTAAACTTAATCAATTTCTTCTAAAAACTTTTTCTTATTCTCGATTTCTCTCCGCACAAAGGCAATAAAATAAAATAACGAAAAAACACAAAAAAATATAAAATCTAAAAACACAAAAAAATATAAAATCAAATAACACAAAAAAAATAAAAAAAATAAAAAAATTTATAAAACAAAAATTTATATATATATATAAAGTTGGAAAGTTATTTTAACGGAAAAATATTATAAAATATGTTTAAAAAAAGTTAATAGTAAAGCTTATGTGAAAAACCCTTTTTATTAATATGAACGATTATTATTAAAAAATATATATATATACATAAAAACAGAAATATTTCTTTAATTGTAAAGAGGATATTTTTTTTATTTTACAGAAATAGTTTAGAAAAATTGTAAATATTTAATATTTTGAAATAAATTTTATATAAAAAAATATATATATATATGATATATTTATATATATATATATATATATATATATATATATATATATATATATATATATATATATATATATATATATATATATATATATATATATATATATATATATATATATATATATATATATATATATATATATATATATATATATATATATATATGATACCTATATTAAAATATAAAACAAAATAATTTAATTTCGATAAAAATAAGTATAATGTTCTGTAAACGTAAAATATAACGTTGAATCAACATAAAATATAACGTTTCGAAAACGTAAGATACAACGTTGAATCAAGGTAAAATATTACACAATGTCAACTTGCAATACAACGTTGGGCCAACGTTGTTTTTGTTTGTTGGTTACGGCGCATTTGTTACCAAAATAATAAAAAAGCAACATTAGCGTTCGATGTTGGGCCAACGCAACGCGCAACATTGTTCTAACGTTTTATTAACGAATGTGTGCTAATTGGGATGCTTTGAAAACTTTAAAAAGAATATCCTTTAAGTTTTCATCTCAATTTTTTATTATATTAATTTTTTATTATATTTATTATACTATATTTTAATATACTACTGTTTATTAAGTCAACTCCGGTAATTTTTTTTTCAAAAGAGATTTAAATATTTTTTCTGTTTTAAGTCAAAACTAAAAAAGACCAGTTATTTTACCAGTTATTTTTTTTTAGAATTTTCGAAGATTTTACATTTTGTTATAAGTTTTAAAATCAATTTTACATTTTAATCAATTCTACATTTTGTTGTAAGTTTTAAAAAATAATTTTTTTTTAATTTTTTTTTAACTTTCTCCAATAAATTCTTATTTCTATTTTATTATTTAACGAGAGCTTTGTATTTAAATATTTTATGTACAATTTCCGCTTTATTTTGAAGAATTTTTAAAGAAATTTTTATAATTTTAGGATCATATATAAGCAATAATATCCAAACTAATAAAACGGGAAAATTTGCATCATAGACAGAGTAAAATTTGTCATAGAGTTTATTATAAACTTGATTTGCGTCATCACAAAGGTTTATACGATTCGAATCTAGTAGCAACAGTTGTTCTTTAAACAATTCTAATTTTTTCTAATTATTTAAAAATAAGTAAATGGTCTGATAAATCGATTGTATAACACCTTTTTGTAGGTCGCAACTAAAAACGTTAGTTGGGATAATATTATCAACAATAGATTTATTAATTACTTAAGCTTAGTGATTAGAAGTATTCCCTCTGTTGAAAAATTTTTTATCATAAAAACAAATTTGCCATTATTATATGCTAACCAATCCACATTGGAATCTTCTATTAGTTCTTACTGCTTTCTTTGTTGCCTTTGTTGATTATGTTTTGACGTAAGTGCGAACTAAAGTTTTTACACGCACTGTCAGGTGGCTTAAGACAGCAGCTTATAAGAAATGCTTTTATTTATATTGAAGAATTGATTATAACAATCTGTTTATTACGGTCAGAAACGCTCAAATCGTTTCTAACAAATGCATAACTTATTTTTTACGTAAATCAGAACTCCTCCACCTTGTTTTTTATTATGTCTTAATAACAAAATAATTTTCAAGTCAGCAATATGAAAATTAATTTTATTTAAAGGCCCACTTAAATAACACCGAATTTATGTTAGTTAAATAATGTTTTAAGGTACTTTTAAGGTAGTATTAAAAAGTCAATCAATAACATTTTGTGTTGAGAATTTAAAGGTGAGTTATCACTCATCCGTTTTTCTACGGGAACAGGATAGGGAAGGGAAAAATAATCACGTGGGTATACGTATTATAAGTTTTAATTTGTCCAAAGGAAAACTGCGCATGATCACGTGATTATTTTATCCGTTCCCGCAAAAAAACGGAAGAGTGGAAACTCACCTCAAAGCGGACTATTGGGATAACATTTTATGACGTCATTTAATAGTTACAAAGGTAAAGAAGTATAAGACTAATATTCAAAAAAAAATTAAGTAAAATAGTTTTATGATTTGTTGCTGAAAATATATAAAAATTGCTTACCTCCCCCCCCCCCCCCCTATTTCAAAAAAAATCTTAGTTTAAAAAAAAACAACGTTAAAAACATAGACCAGATAATTGGTTAAAAATTAATTTATCTCAAATCAGTTGAAAATAAAAATCTATAAAATAGGTCGAAAAACAAATCGGTCGAAAACGAAAACGTCATAAATCGGGTGAAAATAAAAAAAGAATATTATCGTTCGAAAATAATTTATGTCTTAGTGGGTTATTTGAAAAGTAGTTCCACTTTTTAGTAGATGTTCATTTTTTAGAACAACTTAGTAGGGCAGGATTTTTGTAGGTCTAACTATCTGACACGGCTCTACCCACTACGCCACAGCCGCTTGATAATTACATATGTTGTAATAAAATTAATCAGTTAAAGTCTAATTAATCTCATCAAAATGAAGAAACCAACACTAATCTCATCAACATGAAGGAACCAATACTAGCCTCATCAATAAGAAGGGACAAACGCTTATCTCATAAACATGAAGAAATTAACACTAATTGCATCAATACGAAGGAACCAGTATTAATCTCATCAATATGAAGAAACCAACACTAATCTCATCAATATGAAGAAACCAACACTAATCTCATCAAAATGAAGGAACCAGCGCTAATCTCGTAAAAATGAAGGAGCCAACTCTAATCTCGTCAGTATGAAGTAAGCAACATTAATCTATTTTTCAAGTTGTAAAAGACTAAATCAAAAAATAGCACGATAAAAAAATAGTTGTTATGTAGCTAGAAAGCTAGATCACACCGGGCATAGGCTATTTTTAATTTAAGTAACAAATGGAAAATTGATTTTTATTAATAATGTTCTTTCTTGAAACAACAAGTTTTATTTTACTATAATAAGGTACAAAATCAATACAATAGAATTGATTGAAAAAGTTTTTATTTAACATTATTTAACGCTTATTAGATAATTGACTTTCTCTTAAACTTATTCCGAAACAGTAAGAAGCAGAGAATCTGATCTCCTCTAAAGTACTTTTTTTTTTTTAATTCAAAATATAGTTATAAAAAAAAAAGTTATAAAAATTTTTTAAAATGTCAAAAATAGGCAAACCAATGTGGTACGTGTTTAATGCAATACTGTTTCTAAATATTTTTGTGATTTTTTCAATCAACTCACTACCACTTCGCGATGATGAAGACACTGATAACGGAATCTATGGCGACACTACTAAAATAGAAAATGAACGACATAGCTATAAAATCACTGGTTATAAGAAATCCAAAAATCAAGCAGAATTAAAAACCAATTCTATTAACCACTACATACCCTTCTTTTTACCACAGCCGAAAACCGTTCACGATGTAAAATCTCACTCTGTTTCAACAGCATCCGACGAAGATGGATCAAGAAAATCAATCAAATTTTCGCGAGAAAACAGGTATGGACAAAAAAAATCTAACACTAATCCATTTATCTTTAAAGGACATAAACATGGTGACCAAAACCGTCAAAAGTCTTAATCGTGATACGACAACGTAATAAAATTTTCATTTTTTCTGAAAAAATTAATGATTTAATTCGGTTTTTAATAATTCAATAAACTATTTATTTTACAATTTTTTGAACATGTTTTATTTTGTTATTGATAATGCAAAAAAGATGTTAAAATACTTTATTGAGATAAAAATAGTTTAAATGTAATTTGTTGTCATTTTTATTAATTAATTAAAACTAACATAAACTTTTCAAAAACGCCTAGGACGTTTTTAAAACGTTTAAAAACCTTATTAAACGTTTTTTAAACGTTTTAAAGACGTTTATGGCTTGCTATGTTCCAGTCGTAGTTTGAAGCTGCTATGTTTTTCAATGGTAAGACTTAATTTGACTTTTTTTTTTGTTTAAGTTCCAATAAATTAATGTCCAGGTTGTTAAAATGTTCGACTGATTAAAAATGCTATTTTTTCAAGATATAGACATTATTCTAAAAAATTAAATTTTACTCTTTTTTTAAAGAGAAACTCTCACCAACATTAGGATTAATTAAACATATTTATCTGTTAAGTTTCAAGCTTGTTTTATGAAAGGCTGTTGAGGTTCAAAATTTCTTTTAAAAAACAAAAAAAAATAGTAAGTCTCCACTTTTTCAAAAGCAGACAAAAAAAGTCGTTTTAACAATGCAATTAGCCAAAATGTTCTATATTATATTCATGAAATCGTTTTCACCATAGTCATAATATCAGTATATTATGACTATGTTTTCACAAATAGTAAAAATACATTTAAAACGCATTTATAAATTCTTTATAAATGTGCGTTTATATAATTGCAATATTTATGTTACAAAATATACGCAAAAATTGTTTCTGTCAGTCTATCTTACACAAACTGTATTTAAATTCGGTATCAATATAAACATTTGGTCTTCTTAACAGCACCGTAGCAAGGATCATTATCGCCCTGGTCCAAAATAGCAAAAAAGCGCTATTTTATAGTAAAAATTTAATTTTCTAGAAAAAAAGATTTTTGTAAATATGCAAGTTTATTATTTTTTACTCCTTTTTTTTTTTTTTTTTTTTTTTTTTTTTGCACTCTTTTATTCGTTTGCGCCCATAGAAAAAGCTCCTTTGTTCCCGTTATACTAGCCTAATGATTTAATTAACTTTTTAAGGAGTATGATAGTTTTGTTAAAATTTTATATCATTTATAAAATTCCAATAAATTTTTTTCTACTTTCTCTTAATATTGTTAAACATGACGCATTTCTCAACCTCTTCACTTCACAGTTCCTTAAGCGCAAAACCGCTTGAAAAAAAGTAAATAAACTTTTAAATATTATAATGAAAGCATTCTTAAAAAAAACAGTTGTTTGCATGAGATTTCTTTCCTTTTCTTATAATAAAGACATTGATTTTGCTTTATATAAGTTGTTATATATATATATATATTTATATATATATATTTATATATATATATATATATATATATATATATATATATATATATATATATATATATATATATATATATATAATATACATATACATATATATATATATATATATATATATATATATATATATATATATATATATATATATATATATATATATATATATATAAATATATATATATACATATATATATATATATATATATATATATATATATATATATATATATATATATATATATATATATATATATATATATATATATATATATATATATATATATGTTATATATATATGTTAAATACTACTTATAATAGTTTTTACACTCAACGTACAAATTTTTTTTTGTTTGTTTATTTTTTTCCTTGATTATAAATATAATACAAGCATAAAAATTATAAATATAATACAAACATAAAAACAATATAAATTTTAGACTAAAAATGGTTAAAATAAAATTGTGACCTAAATTAATGTGTTTTTAAAGAAATAAAAAAAACTATAAGTAAACAACTGTTTCTTTTAAGGAAACAGTTGTTTACTTTTAATTTTTTTGAATTAATATTTCATCTTAATTTATATTTTTATTTTGTTTTCATGCAATTCTGTGCATAAAGAACCATGACGTGTTATTAAATATGCGTGCGCATGAAATTATCGGAACTGTGAAGACGTGTATTGCTTTTGTTGCTCGCCTTAGCACGTTTCCTAAGATATTTATATCTTTCTTAAAAAAAGCGGAGCATAATTAAAAAGAACACTTAAAATATAGTGTAACTAAAAACTTGTGCAAAGTTTTTTTAAACCTGAATTGGTTTTTAGCGGAGTTTTCAAAATTGGAAAGCGTATATTTGTTATTTTATAACAAAATGTTATTTTTTAAGCAATTATTTTACATTCCCCAAGAAGTCCTTTGGTCTTATCACAGACCATCGCGGAAGAAAAAATTTAAAAAAAGTTCACGCCTCCTTTATATATATATATATATATATATATATATATATATATATATATATATATATATATATATATATATATATATATATATATATATATATATATATTTGCCGTTTAAATATTGTTACAATAATGAATCTTATAAATTGAATTTACATGGCAGGAGCAAAAAGAAGACAACAGTAGCCTCATCACTAAGCCCCGTAGTTAAAACCGTGTTTTACATTTCATTATATAATGTTTTAATACATATACATACATGTTTTACACATATACACACACATATACATATACACACACATATATACATATATACATACCTTTATAAATACACACACACACACACACACACACACACACACACACACACACACACACATACATATATATACACAAACACATATACACACATACATATATTTAAACTTTTTTAAATAAAAACCTTTAAATTGTAATTTAAATAGACAATAACAAAAAGAAAACAAATAGCAAAATACAAATTCAAAAACCAAATTTAAAAAAAAAAAATAAAAAAATAAAAAAAAAAAAGAGAAAAGCGAAGTATAAAAACCTCGAGACGACCAAAAGAAAATGTCGTATTGAGTAAATAGTGAGTAAATTTTTTATTTTTTTTTAAATTTAGTTTTAAAACATTAAACTTAAAACTATTTATAGTTAAATATAGTTAACAACTATAGATTGAAGAACTAAAAAAGCAAACCAGTCAGTTAATAATAAATATAACATATAATATTATTTTTGATATTTAGAAATAACTTATTTTATTGTCAATATTAAGAAGTTTTTGTTTAAGTTTTATTTTAAAGTGGTTAAGGGAAACAATATTTTTTATATCGTTACTAATTTTTGTATTCCATAATTTGGGCCCTCTATTTGCAATTGAGAATTCTGTGGCCATATAATATGTTTTAGGTTGTTTGTAGTTCAGATTCGAAAATCTGGTAGGGTAAAAATGATTTATTTTATTAAAAAGGTATTAAATATGGAAGGCGTCATTTTTTTTTTTTATCAATTTTGTACATAAAAATGAATCTGGTAAATGTTTAGTTGAAAAATATTGAGTATCTTTTGTTTACTAAATAGATCTTTTGATGGTGTTAAACAGTTTACATTTGAAAGAATTTGTATAGCATGTTTTTGTTTGCTGAGAAGTTTTTTTAACTTGGTTGTGTTGGTGCTGCACCAAGCTATGTTTCCATAATTAAGGTAGTAGTGAATAAAAGAAAAGTATATATTTTTTAATTCTTCATTCCTTTCCGATATTAATAAACTTGCCCAGATGTTCTTAAACTTACCATTGGCGTTAAACCACGGATCTCTAGTTTGTGAGGTATTCGCGCTAACCACTGCGCTTTTTGCATTTTTTGCATGAGTTGCATTAAGTAAAATGCAACCAGAAACTCTTACTTGCTAAGATATTTGTCCTTCTATATCAAAGTAGGGTAAACGGTACAGTTATTGGGTCTTTCTTACATAATAAATAAAACACGCTTTGAAACTCAATGACATATTTAATGATGTTTTTTTTTTATTATTTTAGCAGTTGTCTATATTTTATGAATAATCTTACCGTTTTACAAAGAAAAATATTTTAACGAAAAACAAGCTGAAAACTATAGTTATTGGACTCATGAGCAATTAGAACCATGGGTTATAATTGTTTGAAATTCATACACTTTTTATAACTATATTTAGTACATATTTCCAAATGAAATATTATTGTTATACTAACACTTTAAAAAGTTCAACTCTTAACTAATTTTGTAAGAAAAAAGCTAGCACACTCACGTTGGGCCAACTTGTGAAATACATCCCGTTGGCTGTTTTCTCCGATGCAAATACAACGTTGATCCAATGTTTGTTTTATCGTATTAATATTAATAAAAATCTGAATAACAACGTGATTAAAAATAGTTGGGAAAATTATATTGGTCCAACGTATGAATAATTATTGTATCACCATTATTTACAATATTGTAAATGTTGGTGTTTTTCCGATCTAAACCCAACGTTGATCCAATATCCAATATAGATGGATCAACATTGATTAAATGTGTATAACCCCACATTGATCCAATGTATACGGATTAACGTTGATCCAATGTTTATAACTCAACCTTAATTCATTGTGTATGGATTAACATTGGATTGTATGCAGTTGATCAACGTTGTGTTTGCATTGAGAAAAACCAGATATACAAATATATATTAGTATAATTTATAAGAATTATTTTTCATTATATTAACGTAAGTGCGCTAGCTGGGTAGTTAAAGACAATAGTTGGTAACTGAGCTCACACTGCATCAGATTTATGCAGAACACAATCCTAAATATGTTAACTTACGAGTAAGCAAACACCGCGCCAGAGACTCATATAGAAAACAAACATGCATATAGTAACTTACGTATGAACGAACACTGTTCCAAAGTACCAGAAAGAACAGAAACATAAATAGAATAACTTACGGGTGAATGAACACCGCACCAGAGGTTTAGAAACAACAAAAACATACAAATAGCAACTTAGGGGAGTGAACACAAACATATATATATATATATATATATATATATATATATATATATATATATATAATATATATATATATATATATATATATATATATATATATATATATATATATATATATATATATATATATATATATAGTAAATTTTAGGTGAGCTAATACTGTAACTAAAAAACCTCCAACTATACAGAAGGCAAAAATTTTAATCACTAAAAGATTACAAGATCAAATTTAAAACCTGCTAATAAATATAAATGTGTTATAAGATAGGAAAAAAAAATACTTTTATTAGCTCGTCATCCTAAAATACCCCAAAATTTTGACCCACATATGGATCAAAACTTTGGGGTAATTTAGTGCTCAAGTTAACACATTTTTTTTGCAAAACGTTTTTATTTGACATTTAGATAAATATAATAAATTTGGGAGCTTGCACAGAGTCTAAAAAAGTATGAAACATCTGAAACATCAAAAAAATCCTGTTGATCCAATTACCAATGTTTGCCACTATATGGCTGTTAATTCTGTGTAAAAACTTGTTCACCTTCATACACAACGTTGCATGCAAACACAACGTTGATCCGCTGTATATAACCCAACGTTAAACCATACACATTGGATTAACATTGGGTTATAAACATTGGATCAACGTTAGTTCATATACATTAGATCAACGTTGGGTTTATATCGGAAAATCAACTAACTTTTGCGATGTTTTTGCATACGTTGGACCAATGTAATATTCCTAACTATTTTTAATCACGTCGTTATTTAGGTTTTCATTAATATAAATATATTAAAACTAACATTAGATAAACGTTGTATTTGCATCGGAGAAAACAGCCGATGTTCGTGATCTATTTACGTACGTTAGCCCAAAGTAGATGTTCTAGCTGGGAATTGTCGTCATAATTTTAGTATTTATACAATACTCAAGTTATATATAAATTAATTTAATTAAAACTTAAAAGATTAAGTTAGCTTAATCAAAATAATTTCAAAATTAAGTTTAATATTTTATAGTATAACTTTTGTTGCATAATTAAAATATTTTATAGCATAAAACTTTAAGAAAGGATTTAGATCATTTTTTAACTCTAATATGGTAATATTTAAACTATGAATCTGAAATAAGTTTTTATTTATTAAATTAAACATGGCTATTGTCCAACTTTTATTAAACTTTCTAGGTACAACTAATTTATATATATATATATATATATATATATATATATATATATATATATATATATATATATATATATATATATATATATATATATATACATATATAAAATAAATAATATTATTAATATAATTTTTTATATTATATATTATATTATATTTTATTATATTATATTATATTAAAATATATATATATATATATATATATATATATATAATATATATATATATATATATATATATATATATATATATATATATATATATATATATATATATATATATATATATATTAATATAATATTTTTGTTGGTTTTTTAAGGTTAAACCTGTGTTTGTAAATTGATAAATACAATGTAAAATGTACAATATAAAAATTAACAAATAATTTTATTATATAAATGAAATTTAATTCTAATTTTACAAAAATGTTTTTGGCTTGCTTGTTCTGTAGTTTATTTATTTATGACCATGTCGGGGCAATACAATTAATAGTTTAGAAATGGTTCAGTTTGACCTCATAGACATAAAAACTAATCGGAATAAAGGGGAGATTGGTGCAGTTAAAAAATATTCCTATGGAAAAACTCTACTCAAGAGCGAGATCAGTAAGTGGAAAAAAGAAGCAAGATATGATGGATCTCCTTCAATTCATTCCTCCAGTAAATCATAGATCTTTTTAAAATTTAACAATTGTTTTAGAGGAAGAAGAGGAGGATATTGGCCCTTTAACATACCTTGCGCCACAAAGTGATGAAAAATGACATAAACAAAAACTGACCTCAGCACCATAAAATATCGTATTTTTTATGTGACGGTTTTATTTATTTTAATGTAAAAAAAGATTTTTTTAATTTTTTAGAAGTGTAAACATTTTCTAACTATATAAATAAAAATTTAAATTTTAAAAACTAAAAAGTTCGTTTTATTTAAATAAACTAAAAAGTTTGTTTTATTTTGTACGCATAAAGTCACTTTTAACGCGCGTGTACGCGCGTTAAAAGTGACTTTATGCGTAAAAAAAAAAATTCTTCGTTTTACAGAATCTTCAAGACAAACACATTAATTCGATATTATGAGTATTATGCAATCTTTCAATTATATCACAATTAACTTTAGTAATTTCAAAAAAAACTTTTTTCTTTCACTATTTTTAAATGTTCTTCTGGCAGTATTGTTGTCATTGGTATTTCTAGACCCAGTTTTAGGCATATCAACATATATAGGCTTAACCGTTCCCTAAAAAGTACCTGAATCTTTTTTTTAATTCTTCAGATATTTTTACTCAATTGTTTTTCGCTTATACTTTTTAATTTCAATTTTATAACTCAAATGAAAAATAAATTTCAAGCATTTTATTCAGCAATGCAAAGCTGAAATACCGAGTCCCAAGGCTAGCTCGTTCTCAGTTTTTGTTTTTAATAAATCAATATTGTTCGTTTCGTTGGGTTTAGCTTTGCACACATTGCAGGCATGAGTGGATTTTATTTCTGCAAGTCCGTTAACTACTTTATTATCAAACATTCTAAGATCAATCCTATAGCTGGTATTAAATGTCAAAATTTTTCCTGCATTATTAAAAACTTTGGAAAACACCTTTAAGGTATTTATTTGATTTTTTAGATCTGATTCTTCTTCTGTGGATAAAATTGGACTCTCTTTTTTATATTATAGATGAAAAGGTCTACAAAAATGACAACTTGAAGAATTTCCATTTTTTCCAAAATTTGCCATCTTCTACTTTGAGCAATAAAGGCACAAAAGCTGCACTGAAAAGATTTTCTTTATTATTAAGTTCTATACTTGCGTTGCTTGTATTGTATTTCTGTTTATAAATACTTTGGCTTGATGCTCCATCAAAACCAATCTTTCCATATTAAACTCCAAATAATTTGTCACCTTGACCACAATTAGACATATCAATCATTTCAGTTATTCTACTCACAGTATGATCTAACATGCTTTGAAGAGTACACTTTGCAGAAATCTCAGAAAAATGTAAATACTCAGGATAGCATTTCAATTTTCCCACGAAAATATCGTGCAAGTTAGGATAATTATGTACATTGTGTACAAAAGCTGAGTCTCTGATCATTTGATATTGCTTATTACTGAGATCAGTGATCATTTTTAATGCAAGAACTTCCTCTACTCTCATATTAATGGGAAAGGTTTTATCCAAAGTTTTATCAACTTTTTCTATCTCTAAAGCATCAGATATATTGTTTTTTAAAATAGATTTTTTTCTTTCTCCAGCAGCATTTGCACTTTATGTAGAAGCTAAAAATAGAGCTTCACGGAGCAGCCGTGGCGCAGTGGTTAGAGTTCTGGCTCAGAACCCAGAGTTCCGAGGTTCAACGCTAGCTCCAGCCCAACAAGCGATATTGGTACGAAAGGAGGCGTGAACTTCCTGTTAATGCTCTCCCGCGGTGCTCTATGATAAGACCGTAAAGACTTCTAGAAGCACCTAAAAACATTTAAAAAAAAAAATGATGTTCAGTGGCATGTTCTTTTCTTTATTTTTCTTTTGCTTTGCTCTCCAAAAACACTCTATTGTTTATAATGTCTTCCAAAACCAAAATAGCTATTTTTATTGTTCATAAGAATTATTTTAAGCCAATGATTCATAATTTCGTCCACATTGTTTCATTTTTTTCTTCGCCTTTGAAATAAATATAACTAAAGGAACCTTTACTTTATTTATGTTTTCTTTGAGAATTTCTTCAGTATTTTTTATTTCATTAAGTAAATCCTTCCATAATTTTAACTTATCAACTCCTAATTCACGTATATTTGAGATAAGATCTAATCTTTTCATAGTTATTGTTTTTAAGAACTATCAATATAATAAAAATAATATATCAGAAACATTTTAAACTACATTATATATATTTTTACTTTACAATGTTTAAAATTTTATTTTGTTATTGCTTTTAACAATTGTCACATTGTTACATTCTGTAAAAACACTATATTACTAATTTAACTTTATTTTGAAGGAAATACTAAAGTTGTTCAGTTAAGCTTTTTCAAAAATGTTGTACTTATCAAATAATAAACCGTTCTTTAAAATTGTCAATAAATATTTTAACAAATTTCTAAATAGTATATAATTACAAAAGCAGGTTTTTCAAAACTATATTTAATATTTATGATTTAAAAATTATAGGCTGGGTGAATAAAAAATTGCTTTTACTCAGTAATTGGTCAGCTTTACATGAATAAAAACTTCATTAATTTTTGTAAGTTTTTATTCACGTAAAGCTAAGCATTTACTAAGTAAATTGCTTAACTTTAAGTGAATATAAATTTGAGCAAAACTGCTTAAGGGTTTATTCACGTAAAGCTGACCAGTGACTGAGTAAAAGCAATTTTTCATTTTTATTCACCCGGCCCACTGATCTCTATAAATAACTGGATAGCGCATCTCCTAATAAAATTTCAAAATTTTTGAAGCCATAAATGCGTAGTTGCGTTAAACTTAAATGCGCTTAAAACTCAGATTTCGCTTAATAAATAAAAAATGCAAAAACCTTATAAATGCATTGATTATTAAAAACCGAGTAAATCTGATGTTATATGTTCAGATTATTTCATGGAGAGTGACATAAATATACATAAATATATATATATATATATATATATATATATATATATATATATATATATATATATATATATATATATATATATATATATATATATATATATATATATATATATATATATATATATATATATATATATATATATATAAATTATGTATGAAGGGTGGCCAGCCAATTTCAACAATTAAATTCCCTAACTTTTTATATTTTTCCATGACTCAGTTATATTTTAAAGTGTGAATTTTTAGGTTTTGTTGTTTGGGAGTAAGTAAAAAAAAAAACTTTAAAAAAAATTAAATTTTCAAAAAAGACATTTTTCCCTGATTTCCCTGACTAGAAAAAAATTCCCTGACTTTTTCATGATTTCCAGTTGGCTGGCCACCCTGGTATAATATTATTATAATAGCATCCACGTGTATATTAGTATGCACCTTTTGATTCTTAACTGCCCTCTGCAAAATGCCTGAGGCTTGTAACATATTTGCAAGGTAAACAGCTTACAAGTTTGGTGTATGAATCTTTAGTTAGGCAATATGATTGTAATACAACTTAAAGGTTCCTTAGGCAACATATAGCAAATCGTTATATTGACTTTTAATAATTTTGTTTTTTTGCGTGTGTGTGTATATATATATATATATATATATATGTATATATATATATATATATATATATATATATATATATATATATATATATATATATATATATATATATATATATATATATATATATATATATATATATATATATATATATATATATATATATATATAATATCAGGCTTGGTCGGGAAGCGGGTGCGATCGCACTCGATAATTGACCACGGAAATATTATTTAGTTGCGAAAAGCTGGCCAGATATTTTAGTCGTTTTGAGAACATTTCACAAAAAAGCGCATTTAGATTAACTGGACCAATGAGAGACAGTTAAAAAAAGAAAAATAGCTTTTAACGCTAAAAAACTTTAAGCAAAATAAATTTATTAAAGCAATTATTTTTGAAACGTCGCTCTTTTATAACTTTTTTTATAAAATTAAGCGACATTTTTTATCTTAAGTAACAACTATAAAGAAACAAATGTCCTTCGATTTATCAAAGAGTATATCTAATTTTTATTTATATACTTATGTCTTATTTCCAGTGCTGGATTGAGTAGGTGAGGTGGGTGTAGTAGGGCTATAGTCCCGGGACTCACAGTGTTAGGGGAAATAGTCAGGAGAACCGATCAGTATTTTTTATAGTCATTTTTAAGCTGTGGCACATAAAATGGCCGCTAAAATAATGCAGCACCCGGCCCTGAAAAGTCCAACAAGATTCAACCAGATGATTTTTTTATAAATAAAAACGTTTTTTCAATAACTGTTTTATGCTTCGCGTAGTTTAAAAAGTTCAACACATTTGAAACAATTCTTCTTAGTAAGATAAACAAATGAAATAATTATATCATTGAGTTACTGTAGAAATTCAATTAGCTAGATAAAAATTAACAAAAAACGTTAAATTAATTTGTGAGGAGGAAGCGGAACTGCTTCAAATACCGTTGGTGATGTTTAGCAAGTTGACTTCATAATTTTAATTAGTATTTAAAACAGAAAAAGTAACTTTAAGTATAACGAGTTTGTAAGAATGGCTGAAGCAAAAATAAATGAAGTTAGTAAACCAATTTCTAAGAACTTAAAAACTTTTCTTTTTTGGGAGAAAGAATCAATTATCGGGTACACTGAGGAAAATGGATTAGTGGTTAAAATTTTTTGTAGATAAACTTAAATGTTCTCAAGACGACTAAAAAATCTGGCCGGTTTTTCGCAACTATATATTATTTCCGTGGTCAGTTATCGAGTGCGATCGCACCCGCTTCCCGATATATATATATATATATATATATATATATATATATATATATATATATATATATATATATATATATATATATATCGGGAAGCGGGTGCGATATATATATATATATATATATATATATATATATATATATATATATATATATATATATATATATATATATATATATATATATATATATATATATTATATATATATATATATATATATATATATATATATATATATATATATATATATATATATATATATATATAGATATAGATATAGATTAACTTAACGCTTAATTGTCTAAAATTACTTTCAAGACATTTTTGTAAATGCCATTAAACATTTTCACAACACCAGAACATTTGTATAGATATTGCAATTACAAAAGAATATGTTAAAGTAAAAAAACTACAAATAAAATAATAGTTAGCTCAATCATCTTGAACAAAATAATTATTGAATAACTTGTATAAGCATTGAATAACAAAACAAACATTGAATAAAAAGGTATTATGTGGTAGGGAAAAGTAAAAAAGTATGTACACTTAGAAAAAAAATTGTTCACCTTTCATTTTGGTCTTTTATGTTGCTTATTTGTTTTCACAAGAAACATTTTTAATATTTATTAATTATACAACTAATATCTATCAGTATAAAACTGATAGATGTTAGCTGAATCATTATTATTTTACTTTAGAGTCGATAGTTTTAAAAAAACTTGAAAGAAACCATGTCTGTTTTCATTTATACCATATTTACATATACACAATCAACATGTATGTGATACTGTTAGTCTAAAACACTAAACACTTTAATGTAAAACTGCAAATAACTAGTTATCACCAAATATCTAGTGTTTTTTAAAGTTAGAGATGGCTTTGTCAAACCTTCACAAAGTGTAATTAAAGTTAGCAAAGCAACAGAACAAAACATTGTTATTAAGTGATATCAATTTTAATAAAGTATTGCATAGTTGATGATATATCAGTTGTGGAACAATATAAACATGTCTTCGGAGCTTCAAAAATTAGAAAATCATTTACAAAAATGTTTGATACAATGTTTTTATCATGTTTTATACTTGTAAAGTTACTTTCCAGCTACTATTGCTAAGTAAGGTCGCATCAAGTTGTTAAAATAAACACCTAAAAGTAACCAGATTAAATATCAATTTGTCTTTCAGAAAATTTTTATTTAGAATATCATAAATTCAATAAATTTAACAAGTTCATAGAAAGCAATACAAATTTTATTATTTCTTTATAGCGATATTTCTCTTCGTCGTTAATGTTTTGCGTGTTTTTGATTCCCTTTTATAATTTTTACACCTTCAAACATTTTAAATATAATAATATCATTGAAATATGTGACTTGATCGAGTAGATATAAACGAAGTAAAAAGGTACATCTTCAAGCGCAATCACTGTATTTTCGGTATTCTGGGGCTTTCCAATATGACGGCCGTACAAAAAATTGGCTTCACTTTTGATAATAGAGATGCGTTATCCAGTTATTATAGAGATCATTGACCCGGCCTTATATAAGAACAAGTTCTTCAAGCAAAATACTTATATTTAAGTTTCCCGCCAATTTCATTTGTTTGGTATTATAAAATACTTAGAAAAATGACGGAAAACAAGGTTTTTATAAGTTCATCAACATTTGTTTTTCTTTAATAGGAGACTGCAGGAGACTGCAGTAATCCCTTTATATTCTTAAAGTAGAAATGTTAATTAACTGGAAAATGTGTATTTAATCGTGGAACTCGGTGGAACTCTTTTTTAGCTGATACATAAACAAAAGAAAATACAATTACTTGCTAACTTTTTTTAGAGAAGTCTTTAAATTTAAACAAAAAAATCAGCCTTTTTTTTTTCTTTTTAGTATATTTGAAATTTATTTGAAATTTAGTCTATAGATTATTTTAAAAGTAAATGTACGCTTTTATTTAAACTTCAAATTCTCTAATTTAGTTGAATAAAAATTTCACATTTTTCAGATTTCTTTAAAAATAATATCAAATTTTCTCATTTCTTTTACCTATAAAATACAAAATAAAAGTTTTATGAAAAAATATTTTTACTTTTGAAATAGAAAATTATTGTCTTTTAATATTATTCGAAGAAGGGCACTTAATTTATAAAACAGTTGTGAGGGGTTTATTGCCATTTTTTTGTTGTTTTAAGTCACTGTGCGTCGCATCAATGTTGGTGCGTTATCGATATATTATTCGACGTTTTCAACTTTATAACAACGTTGGGCTAACTTATTAATGTTATCTGGGATTTTAAAACACAAGTTACATAACTATAATGTAATGAAAATATTTAGTCACAAAATGATAAACTCATAAATTGTTACATAATATTTCTTAAAAACTTAAAAAGTTATACAAATCACATTACAAGTTTTAGAAGTTACATTAACTACATTTATTTTCTAAAAATACAATCTTATTTATAAATTAAATTAGAATCAGTTTAATTTATAAACAAACGTAGTTGTATTTGGTTCAATATTAAAATGTATTCGTCAACTTTTTTTTCCTCAATATTTTTTTATAAAACATCTAACATTTAAAAAACTAAAATAAATAGTTTTTTAACAGTCAGATTTTTTCTAGACCTATAGTTTTCAATGCTTTTTCTAATCTTAATTCGTTAGTACATTTTGTAGATTTTAAACTAAACTATATTGCCTTGTTTTTTGAGAAATACACACCTTTAATTTTTTAGATTTAGCAAGTTTTAAACTCCATTGGTACCAAACTTCAACGTCGCAACTTTACTACAACCACTTTTTAAGAGAGTACTAAAAAGCTCTTTTTACCCATCACTTCACAGCCAAGTTGAGTGAATTTCAAGTCGTTGTAAATACGAAAAGCATAAAATTTTTTTAAAAATTGTTTTTTCTAACTTGTGTCTCTAAACATTTGCATGTTTCGGGGAATTCGGTTATGCAGGGTAGAATCTCTTTTTTCAAAAATATTTTCAAAAAAACAACGTGTTGTTTTTTGAAAAATATCTGTTCACAAAAAAAAATTCTTATAATAAATTTAATCATAGTTATAGTGCTGCACAATAACTGAATACAAGAATTCATTTACAAGAATTGGTGTGCACTTCACACCAATTCTTTTAGACGTTAAATTATCTACAAGAATTGGTGTGGACTTCACACCAATTCTTTTAGACGTTAAATTATCTACAAGAATTGGTGTGCACTTCACACCAATTCTTTTAGACGTTAAATTATCTACAAGAATTGGTGTGCACTTCACACCAATTCTTTTAGATAATAATTATTCATAAAATTCTCTAGATTTACAAAAAAAAGATTTAAAAGGAATGTGAAACCTCCGATTTTCATTTTTTATTTCTTCCTAAATTTAAAAAAAATTGAATAGCAGTGCATAATGCTTAATGTTAATGTCTAATTTGTTACAATAGAAGTTTGTGTAGCTGTGACGCAGTGGTTAGAGAATGGACTCTTCGATTCAAATTTTCATGCTATCTTATTTTATTGTGTGGAATTCAAGCACATTTAAGTAAAAATCCTGCTGGTGTGGCATTACCTCAAAGAATATTTAAAAATTTAAAGAAAAATAATAACAATTTTGTTTTTCCCTCATCAAATAAAAACAAATGCACGGAGTTTAACAGCATGATCGAAAATAATAATTCCGCCCTTTATTATCGAAAGCTGACTTTTAATAATAAAAGGGGTCCAGCTCTTTCATGAGTTCTTAATTTAATGGTAATTTTAGGATGACCGTTTTAAGGTCTCGGCCAATTTTTTTTTCTTTTTTTCTTTCTGATGTTTTCGAATATTCTCAAGTAATCGACTTCTTTCTTGATACTTCTCTTTTTTTTTCAAAATCTATCATTTTTTGAGTTATCACATTGAGACAGAATCCCGCATTTCTCTCCAAACCATAGTATATTAAATTCTTATTTAACAAATTGGAAGCTTTTTAGCCAAGACGTATTATTTTGATCGGAGGTGTGTTGCGTGAGATGATACAGTGCTTTGAACTTGAGATATTTAAAAAGTGGAATTATCTGGAACAAAATTGTATATGATGGCTGATAAGATTAAAAAAACTGAATGATCTTTGAATTATATTGCTTTTGAACTATTTACGGGCTTGAAGAACCTAGATATAGTTAACCACATCTAGATTTTTAACTAGCCTATTGAAAATCTGGATTTTCAAAAAAAAGATTTAATCAAAGGCAATTGCAATTATAATTTTGCAAAGGCAATTTTGCAATTGTAACTTTGGTTTGCTTTGATAGGCTTCAGTTCATGTCCTGAAAACCTTTTTATAGTTTTTATCTATTCTAAATGAAAAATAATAAAAAAGGTTACATTCTTCAATATATATATATATATATATATATATATATATATATATATATATATATATATATATATATATATATATATATATATATATATATATATATATATATATATATATATATATATATATATATATATATATATATATATATATATATACATATATATATATATATATATATATATATATATATATATATATATATATATATATATATATATATATATATATATATACATATATATATATATATATAGGCAAATGGTAGTTGCGGATAAACTAATCATAGTTAACAGTTTTTTATAAATTTCTTACAATTCATTAAAATAAGAAAAAGAAAAAATAATTTAAAAATTTCTAAATACAAGCAACGACAACCAAAGTAACGAAACTCTTGTCTAGCAAAACTTTTACATTTTGCAAGTGGGTGGGGCAAAACGGGACAATTCAAAAGCAGCAGTTATTTGTTAACTGTAAAGCTTTAAAAATGATAAAAACAAGGCCATCAATCATTTAAACATATTCAGTCTATAAACTCTCAAAAAAGTAATATAAACTACACGCCCACACACCACAAAAAAGAAATAACAACTAAAATATTTTTTTTTTTTGGTTTTGTTATGAAATACCTCCGCTCTAACTTAAATATTATTAAATTGGTAACTACTACTTCTTATATTAAAATTAAACAAAAAATTATTATGGAATACATTAATCACAAATATCCTGAAATTATTTGGCAATATTTTTTAAGAGCTGGTTTATTAGCAATATGCCAATGTAGAGTAAATTTAAATATGTCATATGTATATAATTATATAATTTCTTAGCATCGTTGTTTACATTAAACACTGTTCAAAGCTAAGTTATAAAAATAACAATTTTTATGAATTTGTTACAAATATTGCTTTTCTAAAAAAGGAAAACAATATTTTAGATTAAAAATAAAATCATCAAACTGTAAACAGTATCACGAAATGAAAGCAATATAATCAATTATATAAATAAATTGTATCCTGATATGCACCATAAAAAGCATTTTACTGAAACTAGAACTATTCAAAAAGTTTAATTCCAGATATTTTTTTAAAAACAGATTATAAAATAGAATAAAAATACTTTCTGGAAAATATAAACTTGATATCAATAAAGCAAATTAGCAATAGTTCAAGATAAATCTTTTGTCGTTGTATCACTTAAGAAAATACTCATATTTTGTTTTTTGCAAACTTACTGATGCATTTTTGAACTTTAAATGCATTTTTGGGTTTCTAAAATTAAATTTTTTTTACAATAATGAAGCAAATTAATTTAAAACGTTTTATCAAAAAAAAAAAATTTGAAAAATTTTTTTCAACTGAGATATAAGGCTTCATACATAACTGTTTCGTTATGCCCCACTGTTCAAATATGCCCAGGTCTACCTTTAAGCTTTTACTGTCTATAAACTTAATATACACTAAGTTTTATTATACACTAAGTTTTATTATACACTAAGTTTTATTATACACTGAGTTTTATTATTTATTCTTAAAACAAAAAATATTCAAAGAATATTCTTTGTTTTAAGAATAAATAATTTATTACCTTTTTTATTACCTAATTTATTACCTAATTTATTACGCAACTACCATTTACCAAGAATATTCTAATATACCTAAGTTTTACTTTAGCGAAACTTCTCACAAACACCCAACTCGTTCTACTATAGCAAACATCTTTTTACTTTAGCAAACACCTTACTCGTTTTCCAATTAACAACTTTGTTTTTCCAAGAACTAATTTAAAGCTAAATTCTACTGAATCCAATATTGCGAACCATTTTTATAAAAACATTTTTCAAAACTTATTACTAAACAGAATACTGCTTAAAAGACCATTTTGCAATAATTATAGGAAATAATTTTAGAGTCTTTTAATACAAAAAGTTTTTAACCCTTTATTTCCCAGTGATGCCATATGGCGTCATTGACATAACATAGCAAAATTTGGTAGTATGCTAACCATGTGAAGAAAGTAACTGTGATTGTTTGCAAAAATTGTGTGAAAACACTACTTTTACTCATAAGCACAAAGATTTCCCCCATATTGTTAGCATAATGCCTTTTTTTTCTAAATAATGTCAATGACGCCTATGACGTCACTGGGATATAAAGGGTTAATATAAAATATCTTATCATATACTATGAATAATATATAATTTTTAAAATAAATAGATAATATTAATTTTCTAAAAAATAGTTATTTACACTATATATTTACATTCTCATTTGTTATAAATTTATTTTTTGTTGAAAAATTATTTTACTATTAGTACTGTTGTTAATCTTTAATTTATTGCGTAATATTTTAACCTACGTTATTAAAAATGTGTTTAAAATTTTTTAAGTACATTTTGCCTTACTTTTACTTTTTGCCATTTTTTTACATTTTTAGTCTTCCCACAATAATAGAGTTCTAAATATTATAAAACTAAATTAGATCAACTGTGACATCACAAGTTTTTTATTTCCTTTCCTTGTCACAAAGTGTCACAAAGTCTATGACCCCTCCCCTTCTAAACTCTGACTTTACTTGCGTTAGTAAAATATAGCATGAAATTTAAATAATTCAAAATTCATAACTTGACTTTTTTTTAAATTAACTCTAAAGTTTACAGAGGGTGCCAAACTTTATACTATCATCTATTTTGCTGTTATTTGTTGGACGTTAAAAAATTAAAGACTATTTTTGAGGAATGAGAACTAATTAGGCATTTTTTGCAGTTAGTATGTTAACTGTAAAATTAAAAACATTTCCTTTTTGCCTGTAGCGTTGTATTTAATAGTTATTTTATGTGAAAACAAAAATGTGTTTAAAAATAATGTGAATGTTGGTTGTTGAAGTTTAACTTCTTACCTTATTAAAAGAACAAACTACTGAAATTGTTTGTTTTACAAATGTTTATACACATTGTAACAAATGTCATGACTTGCATGACAGTTAATAATACTAATATCTGAGTGTTGCAGTAACAACTAAGAAAGAAAATAGCTAATTTAATATTTGTAACTCAATACTGCCCAATTTGTTCAGCCATTTAGAGATTAGAACCTTTTAAATTTGTTGATATATTATACAATACTATATTGTAAAAAAAGATATATACTTTACGTATATTTCAAAGGTACCCAAAGCGATTAATAATTTTTTTTTGTAGCTTTTATAGCAAAAAACATAATTGAAACAAATCAAAAATAAGAAAGAAAATATTTATATAAAAACTTTTTGATAATTTTTTTTGTTGGTTTTTTTTTTCTTGCACATGCGGAACCCTCAGCAAATATTTGCTTTTGCAAATAATTGCTTACATAAAATACATACTTACATAAAGCAAATAATTGTTTACATAAAAATCCATAAATACGTTTTTCGACATTTTTATGCTTAAACGTTTTAAACTGAAAAACGCAATTTTTCAGTTTAAAACGTTTAAAACGCATTTTTATGCTTTTCGTTTAAAACGCAAATTGTAGATAACAAAATGTTTTTTTTTTTTTTTTTTTTTCAGATTTAAAAATATGCGCCTAAAATCTGCACCTATTTCATAAAAACTAGCTGGGTATATTAAAATTAGGATTCTGGGTAATTTAGTAACTAAAAATTACCCAGAACCCTTATTTTTTATGTAACCAATTGTTCAAAACTTATGAAAAATTAACCAGAATCCTTATCTTTAATATAATCAAAAGTTTAAAACTTTTGAATTTTTTTACTGGGTTGTTGGAACTCATTAAAAATAAAATCAAAAGTTTTAAACAAAAATAAATTGTTTATTTTTTCTTTATAACGAGAGGGACAGTTACATTATATTACTAATTAGACTTTACTTAAAAATGCAGACAAAATATAAATTAATAAAAAAAAAAAGTTTACAACACCAGGATACGGAGATTAACCAATCATAAAAATAATGTAAACCAGATTAATTATCAATAATACTACGACACCTGTGATCATTTTATACTTTTATATTCATTGTAAACGAGTTTATTATATACAATCACAAAGTTGCAATGATAAAAGAATAATAACAACAACAACAACAAAACCATACTGTTAAAGTTAGTAAAGAGTTTGCAATTCATTAAATTGAGTAACGAGTTAAATATTTAAACGAGCAAGGCTGCCCACGTGAATACATAAATCACATCACTGGCGAGACTTGTTTTTTAATTTTAAAAAAAAATTAGTTTTTTATTGTAAGTTTTTCTGTGTTGCCTTTTGAGCACCGATTGAAAACTGACTATTACAGAGAGCTATACAATAGAATCTTTTGTAAAAGTTTTAAATGTATTTTTTATTCTTTGTTTAAAATAATACTTTAAATTCACTTAAATTCGAAATTAAAATCAAATCGAAAAACTCAACGAAGCAGTTAAAAAGTACTCAACATAAAATCATTTTGAAGCAAAGAAAAAGAAAGAAGTAAAACGAAGGGAAAATGTCAAAAATAAACAAACTGTGTGAGTTTTATATAATACTGGTTCTATACATCTTTCTGATTTTTTCAGTTAACACATTGCCTCTTAAAGATGACGAAGAAACTGGTAGCGAAGTTGACGGTAACATGAGTGAATCAGAAAATGAGTATCAAAGCAACCAATATTATGATTATAATAAAATAAGAAATCAAATATATAACGATTACCCAAACATAATTGAAAAAAACTTTAAACCGTTAAAAGTAATGAAAATGGGACGTGGTGCTAACGATCACTTTGACCAGTCTGGATCAAGAAAAATGAACGACGTTAATCTTATAAATGGAAACCAACAAGACAAACCTGCATTTTTATTTAAAGGATATAAACCTGGAGATCAAACACAAAAAAAATCATAAATTTTGTGTATGTGATATTGATGTTAACATAAATTATAAAAATTTGTGAAAAAATATCATAATACAATTTACTTAATCTTGACTACCTATGTCATTTTAATTTTTTTTATTTTATTTACTTATCGTAATCGTTTAGTTAAAAAATTTTTGTTCTTTAAAAAAATCTTGATGTAACCTTTCAATAAAAAGTATAACCAGTGCTTGTAAATAAAAAATTAGTAAATCCCTCCCAGTAGGATACAGTCGTAAACTTATACTGATGCAAAGATATTACTGATAATGATTTATATGTTTTATTTCAAGTAGGAGAAGTGCAGCAACATCTACAGATCCAGCCGTTCAGCCCTGGGTTCAAAAAACTTTAGTTGCGGCGGCGTAGAAGTTTTCTGCAACCCAAACGTTGTTATCGTACATTATTTGAACCACATAAACTAAATGTTATGCTGTAATGATGTAGTAATAGCGCGTTCCTTTTATAAGCGAAAAATAATAAGTTTAATATTTACCGCATCTCTGATAGTACCGCGCTTGTTTTTCCGCAATGCGGTTTTGTTTGCCAAAGTACATGTTTTAAAGTTTTAGTGAGTTGCAATTTAAAACTAAAAAAATTAAAAAATCTCCTTAAAACATTGTAATTCATTTGAAAAAAAAGGAAGTTGTATTAAAAATAAAAACAAAATCCAATTTAAAAATATCACGACATAAACAACCAAGTTTTAAAAAAGAATTTAGTATTCAATGAGAAAAGTAAAGTAGATAAAAAATTATTAATTTTTTAATATACTGCATTTCCTAAGATTACAAAATATAAGAAAAAAAAGCATAAAATTCATGGATAACGATGCAAATACTTTATATTTATTAAATAATATCTAGCGGTTAATAAGATTCAGTGATTGTTTTCGACAAATTAGATTCAGTGTGTGGAAGAGGTTAATCTAGAAAATTAAGAACATTATAATTCGCATGAGTCAGTTTTTCGGAAAACACAGTAATTTGATTGATGCAAGCCGTAAACACCATAACAAAAAGAAGAACCCATTAAAAAAAAAAAAAATTCTTATTTCTTCAATAGCGGTTTCTCTGTGACAAGACCTGATGATCTTCTTTGAGTATCCGCGTTCTTTTTAATATAAAGATATCGATATAGAAGTCAAGATATCGTTAAGAAATAAAGTATAAAAATTAATATAAATTATATTAACTTTTATATTTAATTTCTTAGCGATATCTTGACTTGTTAACTTTTCATTTTTTATATTATTTGTATCTGTATCATAAATATTGTAATAATAATAATAATAAAAAAAACTTAGTCATCAAAAAGTCATCAAAAAGCAACGGTTGTTTAATAAATTCCCCCTCCCCCCCCCCTTCCCCCCCCCCCCAAAAAAAAAAAAAAAGTTTTAATAGTGAAATTACTTACATAAACTATAAATGTAATTTAGTCAAATAAGATTATTTTCGGTAAAAAAATTTTAAAAAGCTGAAACTTTGCCCAGTAATTCCCTAAGGTATATAAATCACGGGAAAAAATGCCCAACGATTCCCAATAGGAGAATCCCCTTTTTCGGGCCCAATTTCTAAATGACGAATGCCCAAATTTGACAAATGGTCAAAATTATATATTTTTGAAAATTGACTTATTATATACCATTTAAAAGCATTTTTTATGCCGAAAATTTTTTTGAAAGACACTAAGGTCTTAAAATAAAAGGGCGACTAGTTATTTAACAAATAAATGCTATAAATAATACATTAGGCAAATTTTTTTTGAAAGTTTTAATAAAAACTTTCATTAAAATGGTCATTTGTCACATTTAATTAAATTTAAATTAAATCGTTTATTTTTTATAAATTATATTTCTGGATTTAGAAATCAGGGAAACATAATATGTTCCTATTGCCATCTTCATAATTTCATTGCCCTACAGGAAATAGGTAAGCAAATATACAACTGATATTTTTTAGAAATATTTATATGTGATAATAAAGATGATGAGAGAACACATTTTTTTTCTAATTTTCGTTGTTAAAATTTACCTAGCTATTCATACATTTTGTTCCACGACATTCCCCACAAAATTGCAAGCACCGTATTTCATATTTCCTGCACGTACATGCTTTGCCACCACATGGGTTTTTTGGTGTTGCCTTAATGATTAGCAAAAAAATGAAATTGTTGTAGTTAGAAATAAAAAATATCTAAGTTTAAATTATATAGGTAAATTTTTGTAATATCTTTTCAAGGAGTTTGAAAAAATACATTAACTTCAAAACAAACCTTGCAATTACATCTAATGACCTTTGTTTGTGAGGTCAATTGTTTGTGAGGCTGGAATCAATACGACTCCGTCGTATTGATTCCAGCCTCATTCAGTTGCATCTAGTTCAATGTCATTAATTAGTGACCATAACATTATTTAAAAATGCGCGCGCAGGCCATGGAAGTAAGCAGCGATATTAGTAGGTGGATGTTTCTCTGGCGATATTATACCCTTGCATGGTAAATCGATGTATTTATTATACCTAAAATAATTAATAAAATTAAGATAATTATTTTTATACAATTAGAATTTCTATGCTAGATAGAAAACAATTACCTCAATTTTGCAAGTGTGCTTCCCTTTGTTCCTCCATATAACAAAATAAAACCTTCAATCGAGGCGTTTACAACCTCTTCTTGATTACTCCATGGACTTGTCATTACTTCTGATATTTTTTGCCATTTCTCGTCCGAGATTTTTTCAACTAGTTTTGTTTTACTTTTTCCAAACACAGACGAAACTGTGTCACACTCCAACCATGCATGGATCAACTAACCATTTATAAACTTTTTTACAAACTTTGTAATCTTGCTTTGTTCTCGACTTTCCGATTTCTTCATGTTGCTCACTGGAGTTTGCCGATACACCTGTTAGTTGAATCATAGCATCGTGTATTGAAGTTATCTGTGAAAAACTTAATGCCCACACGTAACGGGCAGATTCCACGGCCACCAGTCAATTTGCATATTTTTACACACAAAACTGTGGCACATTAGAAAAAAACACGAAAGACTAAAAGTTTAAGATTGAAAATTTCTGAGAGATCAGTTAAAATGTAAGAATAAGTCTTTTTAAAATCAACTTTCAATGATTTCAAAAATGTTGTTATTCTTATAGGCTAGGTTTTCAGACCATTTTTATTACTTATTAATAATTAATTATTATTTGAATGTT
>NC_061160.1:16167751-16207751 GCF_022113875.1 Hydra vulgaris | reverse complement strand
AGTTAATATTAAAATACAATAATTCATCGTTTGGTTTTTTGAAAGGCTTATATGTATTTTCCGAGAGGTTAAATGTGACATCAAGAAAGTTCACAATTTTTAAATTTATGTTTATTTCAATTTGAAAGCCAATATTTTTAAAAATTTTCTAATATCTTTTCTAATTTTATCAAGCTGTGGACCAGATTTTTTACGCATTACTATTAAACCATCGTCGCGATAAAGGCCTAAATCATTTAAATTGATTGTTTTACTTAATAAATCTAAAATATATAATCCAACAAATTCACAAATTTCTGCTCCATCATAACTGCCCATTGTTACATCAAAGCAGTTATGTATGTTTTTCTTTTTCCAAGTTTCCTTATTAAAATAAAGTTTTTTCTACAATGTTTTATTATGCGAATTGTTTCTTCAGGAATAACTGTGTGGCTTTTTGCAAATTCAATTGTTTTATTTAAAATATCTGCAGTTATTGAGGGGTAAAAATCATTAATATCAAATAGAATAAATGTACAGTCATTTTTATTATCGATTATGGAGAACCAATTTATAACATCAGTGGTGTTTTTCCACTGTTGCAAATTTAATTTATTTCTAAGAGTATTATTAATTTTGTCCAATTTAATTTTGCTTACATGTCCAATCTCACTTTTTGAGGGAACCAATAACCTACAAGGAAGTTTGTTTTGAAAATTTGGTTTATGGTCTTTTAGTGTTACAAAGGCTTGGGCAGGAGCAGTTGATACGATTCTGTTATCAAGGCTTACTTTTTTAGCAATACTTTGCGCTTCTAAATTAATTACATTTTCCGAATTTTTAGGGGCTTTCTTATAAGAACTAGTAATATTGTCGCGTAAAATTTGTTCATAGTTTTCTGTTGTAAGTTGGTTAATGTTATTTGTTTTATCAGCAAAAACCAAAATATTAGGGTTTGATTTAATTTTTTAACATCTAACTTTAATTCTGTTTGAAATTTGTTTTTTATAGCGCGAAACTTTATTGTTTTAATTTAACGCAATAGGTCATTTTCAAAATTTTCCAAATCAGGTATGAAAGGATTAAAAGATAAAAATATTGATGATTTTACACTGAATTGGTCCATCCTTAAAACAGTTCCTGCATATAACAATATTTCCAAAAAATGCATACTATGTCTACAAGAAAAATACATTTTAAATTGTTTAAATATATATATATATATATATATATATATATATATATATATATATATATATATATATATATATATATATATATATATATATATATATATATATATATATATATATATATATATATATATATATATATATATATATATATATATATATAGGGGAAAGTCGGGTAGCCCCGGACGGCGGATAACTCCGGACACTTGATGTACAGCTTAAACCAAAGAAGCTATATGACTATTAATACTATAATAACATTATTTGAGTGAAAATATGGCATACGCAAAATATCTATCATAATATGCCGAAGCGAATGACTGGGAGGGCAAGATTTTGTTTCTCACCACGAGAAGAGCGGCGTATCATCATATTTGAATCACATATTAATACACCTAATTGTTGTGTAAACTATTAACTTTTTAATGATTAAAGATGCATTTTTATTTACAATAGTTATTAAAAAAAGTTCTAATCACTAGTGTTAACATTGTAGTAATGAAAGTACAAAATGAATCTGTATTCCAGCTTCCCAATGTTGAAGCAGCAAAAAAAAAAACTAACCTTCTTGCCGCAATTTGCAGGCGGGTGTAAAATTGCTGACGCACCTCTTAGCGAATAACCATACGTGCTGTTGGTGAGCACATTAAATCCAGTTTCATCCAAATAAGTTTTTTATTTGAAATTCCATTAATTTCGCTAGCAAATACAAAGCGCACATCAATAACTTGTGTTGAGTTTCGCTCTTCTGGCACATGCACAATACGCTTTCTTGATAAATCCGAGCCTTTGAATTTTCTTGAAATAATAGGCTGAGACATTTTGAAGCCTCCTGCAGAAAGATTTTCTTTTATTGCTTCTTGCGTACAAAGATTGTTTTCTTGTACTCATAATTTAATAATTTTTTTTTATTTGAGCGTTTATAGGTTTTTTAACTTATTTTTTATTAGAAAAGAAATTGAATGTAGTCATGTCCACGAACTCTCCTCTGTTTAACTTAACGACAAGATTTTGAACGGTGTGCATAGATAAATTAAGAGAAGTGGAAATGCTTGTTGCAAATTCATTTCTTTTAACTAAATGCTTAAGCATTTCAATGTGCTCTTTGGTAACATTTTTCCTTGTTTTACGATTGGCACTGCTATTTTCTTTTCCGTCCTTAGGGTAAATAATTGAGTTTTAATAATAATTATAAATAATTAAATTTAAATCTAGATAAATGAATAATTAGATAAATAATAATTTAATTAATTATTAGATTTAATAATAAAAGTAAACAAAGACCTAATACTAAAATAAACCATCATCAAATATAAAAAGTCATCGTCTTAAGTATTTTTTGCTTCGCTTACCAGGAAACAAGAACAATTTGAATTGAAAAAACTGTGCTTTTTAAAACACATATAAAGAATGAATAAATACGCATATAGAAATAAATAAACACGCAATAGACGCGCGTATAAAAATGAATAACCCTGTAAAATATCCAACAAGGAATTTTAAATCTAACAGTATAATTTGAGCCAAAAAATTGTCCTTCAATACAAATGAAATTAAAACACGAATACAATTAAAAAATTACACTTTTTTCATAAACTTTGCAATATAAAAAACACTCTATTAAAATTCATGATCTTTATATAGGGAAGGTTTCTAGCTGTAGATTCTTGACGAACATTTTACCAGTAGAAAAAACAAATGCACAATAGAATTTAAAATTTTTTAAAATATTAGTATACTATAGTATGCTAATATTTTATCCACATTTGAAATAGTTCTGAAAACATGTATTTGTCTTCATAGCAGTTTGCATATATATACAAAGTCAAATAATTATTAAATAAATATTCTATAAAAATTTTGTATTTCCTCCTCATACATTGAACAATGCTAATGTTGCTTGGTGTTGCTCTGATGTATATAAGATGAGAAAATTGCTAAGTAGACAAAAACATTTTTTTTGAATTATTTCGAATGCAGGTCGGTTCATACATAGTAAGTTACTAGTTAAAAACATAATCATCACATAGTCAATCTTCTTCAGTTAAAGATTGATTAAATTCTTATTTTTGTGTACAAGTTTGATAAAAAAAAGTTCTAATTATATTTAATAGTTAGATAAAAAATAATGCTCTTAAGGATGAAACGAAAGGCTCGTTATAGCTTATGGGGTTTTCATAGTGATAAGACAATAGTTTTTGTTTTGTCCCGGTCACGTAAATATTATTTATTATGTAATATAATTAATATTTTATTTTATTTATTACTATTGTTTTTTATTAAAATGTTAATGTTTTTTTTCAAAAAGCAGTTATTTAACGCTTTTTTAGTTAAACGGATTTAGGCGACAAGACTTAAGGTTCTTCTTCGAGTTTCCGAGTTTATTTATTATAATTATTTTTATCTTTTTAACGAAACCTTGGTTGGTAATTATTTCCTTTTTTATATATGTAATATTATTTATATCACAAAATTGTGTGTATTTTTTTCTGACAAATTAAATAAAACGATAATAATTTTAATTTTACTTTAACGTAGTCGAATAAGTAAAACTTTAATCGACTTTAATCAAAAATAGACTTTTATAAAATTTTTTATAAAAGTCTATTTTTGACAATCTAAAACTTATGTTTTAAATATAATAAAATAAATGAAACATTTTTTTTTTTAATACAACCACTTCTGGTTATGTTTTAAAAAATTATCTTAAAGGTTTTTTTTTTTTTTTTCATGTTTAACAGAATTTTTTTTTGAATTTTACGAAGTCTCTTTTTGAACATTATAACTTTGAGTTAAAACACTTTGTAAAGGCTTTAGCTTTTTTGATCAAATTATTTTAAATAAAATTAAAAAACGTCCTTTATTTGGATATGATTATAGATCAAAAAAGCTAAAACCTTGACAAAGTGTTTTAACTCAAATTTATAATGTTTTCCGCTTAATAACTTCATACTAACTTAAATAGCCAGATTTCTAATAAGTAAAATTAAAAAAAAAAATTATTGCCCAACAAACATTCTGTAGTTGCCCAACAAGCATTCTATAGCGGAGTTTTAGTGGACCTATATAGGCATTTTGATCGGTCCATTGTAGTTTTGCTCAACGGTTACTTAGTGGACCATTAGTTGAAGCCGCTAAAAGTGGCTTGCCGATAATTAACCACCATTAAAATGTCGGAAAACTAAATTATTCTTTTTTTTTTTAATTAATTTTTTTTTAATAAATAATTCAGACAGACATTTTTGAAATAGAAAAAATGTTTCCCATTTTCTATTTTTCCATTCTTTCTATTCCAATTCTCTTTCATGTCCAAATATTTGTTGTGAGATTTTTAATCTGAAAACAACATATCATGTATCAATTTTTTAAATTTCGGAGATCCTAAAAATATTATTTGTAAAAAATGACAAAAGATTTTTGTAAAACCTTTCACCATGTTCATAACTAGTTTTGTTGAAATCCAGTATAAAAAAATCCATATGTGAATGAATAGAATGAAAAATCCATATGTGAATGAATAGAATGAAAAATCCATATGTGAATGAATAGAATGAAAAATCCATATGTGAATGAAGAATGTGTTTAGAGAGATTTAACTTTTATTTTATAAAATCTTAAGGCATCTAATTGATAACATCCTTGTGTCTAGTAATTATTGTCAACAAAAAAAAGTTATAATTTTCCCTAAAGTCATATTTATTAACAAGCTAATATTTAGGAAAAGTGATTCGAACCAGCTTTAAAATTTATTGGACAAACTTTGTAAAAATGTTTTGAGCCTTGTCAGGGAACTAATTCCTCACAAAACTTAATGTAAACAAAAAGGTAAAAAATTGGATACAGAAAAAGCAAAAATTTATATAACCTTTCTGCATAGATAAGCTCATTTAACACTTTAAAAATCTCTGTTATTGCCAATGTAGGAATTATGTATACAGTCTACAAATAACCACTTTATATCATTCTAAAAGCAATGTTGTGCAAACAGGCCTGAAGAAAAGTGATTTTAAAAATTAATAATAAAATATTTTGTAATTTTATTTAGAAACACTTTGCTTTTTTGTTTATAAACGATTGTATCATATTATATCAAAAAAATCAAAATCACATAACATTAGTCAAGGTAACACAACAATCCTGCTAAAATAAAGGTTTTTTGGCAAATCTTTTTAGGCTTTTGATGGAAAATGAATTTAGTTGCAGTAGGGTATTAGTTTATAGAAGAATCTAAAAGTGACAGAGACATTACTATAGCAATTTCTCCATCTCTTTTCGAGAAAACGTGTATGTTAGCTATCAAATATTTTTGATTGTTCATCAGATTGAGGATTTTCAAATTGTTCATAAGAAAATAATAAAATGTTTTCTCCAGTAACTTGCGGTTTTTCTTGAGTAATTTGTAGTTTTCCTCGAGTAACTTGTGATTTAGAGTGGATAGCTGAAAAATGAAATATATGGTGAGTATTTTTTAGGCGTACTCATTGAATTCACTCAAAAAGTCTTTAGATCTAAAATAAAGTTATTTGTTCCCACTTTTGAAATACTAAATTGCATGTTTTGAAATACGCAATTACATGTTTTGAAGGATTGCACTTAAAGTTAAAAAGTTTAGCTGGTAGTACTGTTTTGATGACTCGCTCCAGAAATCCAAAAATATAATGATACAGTAATTGGGATAATATGTAATCAATTTACAAATTTAAAAATATCTCAATAACAAAACGTGACCATCAAAATTACAATAAGCATACTTGTATATAAGAAAAAGAAAAATTATTTCAAAGATTTATTTTATTCCAAAATCTTTATTTAACTATAGGTAAATGGGAAAAACTTAAAAGTTTAAACATAAAAGTAGACGGAAGATGTAGTATACGGAAACAATTAATGTTTCAGGAAATCTTTTTAAGTCAAATATTGATTATGAAAGTCATACTGCTAAAGCTACAAAAAAACTTTTTAATAATAATTTTTAAAATAGACAAGCTAGACGTCTAGACGCTTGTCGCGCACAACAACACTGATATTGTTGCCACGGATGGGTTTGTTTTTTTCAGTTTCCTTAAAAAAAAATTATATTTTCAAAGCCATTGTATGTGTTCTTCACATTTAATGAGGAGAAATAAGTTTTAATAAAAAATGTTCCTTCCTGAAATAACTAATTCAATTACACTTTACCGGAAAAAGAATATGTAATAAATTCTATAGTAAAAGTTTTTATTAATCATTAATGATACGAATTTAAATTCTCTTAAACTCATGTTAAAACAACCAGAAACATCTAATCAAGTTAAATTTGACAAAACTGTTACAAGTATTTAAAGTACAACCAAAGAAAAAGAAAATGTCAAAAGCAAACAAATTAACAGCGTTTAATATATTACTGGTTCTAAACATCTTTGTGATTTTGGCTGTCAACTCACTGCCACTTCGTGATGATGAAGATATTGATAACGAAATTGATGGTGACATAACCGAATTAGAAAATGGATATCAAATTAACAACTACGACAGACATAAAAAACAAGTAAATCCCAAAAACAAAAATTTCATGATTTTTGTGGGACCTAAAGTTGGGCGTGATGTCGATTTTCACTCTGTTTTATCTCCATCCAACAAAATTGGAAAATCGACTCGTTTTTACTATGGAAACGATTATCGATAAGACAAATCTGAACTTTTATTTAAAATCCGAAGAAATACAAAAATTGCATGTAATATTTTTATAAAATTATAAATTAAAAGATTGTTATTTTGTTAGGATTTGTTAAAATTTTCTTTGACATATTGAGCAATATTGTCTAAACAAAATAAACATAAAGTTTATTGAAAATTTTTAATTTTAACTTCATATAATTGAAAATTGCCTTAGATGCACATAGACTCATATTTCGTCGGTTTTTAAAATATTCTTTTCGATTTTTTATCGAGTTTTTAAAATTGCACTTTAATTTAACCTCTAATTTCACCTAAATTTTTGTAAAAGTTGATTTGAGTAAAAAAAAAAAACTTTTTTTTTTTTTTTGGGTCACTCCATTCGGGGCCGAAATTGTGAATGTATTAAGCTTTAAATAAATTAATGTATCAGATTTATTAAAATAAGTGTACAGGATTTTTAGAGAATTATAAATAAAACAGGTTTTTTCTCATTAAATAATAATTGCGTAAATATGTAAAAGGTATACACTTTAAAACAACCGCCATTAATACGAGAATACCTTTTTGTAAAAAAGTCAAGTTCAATTAAAAAGCAAAAAAAAGTTTTGCAAAAGTTGGCTAGCAAATGACAAAAGTTGGCTTGCAGAAAAACAAAAGTTGGCTTGCAGAAAACAAAATTTGGCTTACAGAAGACATGTTTATGAGTTATATTTCAGACAACTTTTTAAAAATTACAAATCACCTAAACGTGTTTATAAAGGCGCTTTTAAAAAAGTGAGTTTAAAAAGTTTTAATTAAAATTGCGAAAAACGAAACAGAAATAGAGACTTAATTCGGTTCAACCTCCCTAAAAACAAAAATGTTTTAACAAACATTAAAAAAACTTTTTTAAAGTTAGTAGACAAACATTCCCCTCCGTCTAATATTTTGCTCCAAGTTGTTAACAGAAATGCTATAGTTAAAAAAGAAAAGTTAAAAGTTATAGTTGTACAAAAAAATATAGAATTATAAAGCCTTATATAAATTTATAGCCTTATATTATGAAAGAAATTGATAAATTAGATACGAATTTGTGGTTTGCGTTGCTCAAAGACTTTTCACAAATCTTAATTCGTGTATATTTACAAGTTACGGTTGTAACAAATCTAACACCTTTGTAACAAATGTTGGTGTTAAATGAGGTGGACCACTCTTACCTTTTCTTTTCTCAATATATACTGAAAGACTCAATAAACATGTTTAAAATGCATTTGTATTAACAATTTAATGATTTGTATTTTAATGTATGCTGATGATGCTCTTGTTATTGCCTCCACAAAAAGAATCAAATCATAACTGCCATAATCAAGCTTATAACTGGTGAGATTTATGGTAGAAATTAAAAAATTTAAATGAATCTCAAAAAACATAATTTACAAAGGTTGGTACAAAAGGTTGGTACAAAAGGTTGGTACAAAAGGTTGGTACAAAGGTTGGTAGAAGAGCAAAGAGAAACAAAAAAGTGTAATGTTTTGTAACACTCCGATTGACAATGTAACCTCAATTGAATATTTTAGAGTAATCATTCATGATGACCTTAAAAGTAGCAACCATTGTAACTAAAGACGAAATAAAATTTTAAAAGCAACTTATGCAGAAATAAACTGGGGTCAGGATACATTTACTGATCCATTATTTTAATAATGGATCAGTAAATGTATCCTGACCCCATCAGTAAATGTATCCTGATACATCTATTCAAATGTTTTTGTAGAGGAATATTATATTATGGCACAGACGCATGTCATCTTAACAAGAATTCGATTAAGGACCATATAAATCAGTTATTAGAAAAATTGTTTTGTTTGCATTCCTTAAAAAATTTATTGATCTTGAGAAAAAATTAATTACCAAACGCATTCAGATCTTCAAGTTTAGAATTGCTGAAACGATTTGATTTTTTCTTTTACAAAAACATTATGGAATCTGGAAATATGAAAACATTCTAAAATTATTAATTAATCACAAACTGTTTTACTGATTATCTATTTATTTACGTAATTGTGATATTGCTACTGCAAAATAATCATCGCTCACGGTGGCACTATGTTCTGAAATAAATAATTATAATAAATAACAATAATAAAATAATAACAAACTCTCTCTGAAGACGAACTCCCAAAAATTTTAATAGAAATAACCAAGTTACAACGGAGATTCTGTGTTAAATTCTTAGGCGTTTTAATTGATGAGCAAATAAGTTGGAACGAGCACTCATTTCTCATTTCTCCCAATTAACATACCGAGGGCCACATTTGTGGAACTCATTTCTCCCAAATAACATACCGAGGGCCACATTTGTGGAACTCATTTCTCCCAAATAACATACCGAGGGCTACATTTGTGGAACTCATTTCTCCCAAATAACATACCGAGGGCTACATTTGTGGAACTCATTTCTCCCAAATAACATACCGAGGGCCACATTTGTGGAACTCATTTCTCCCAAATAACATACCGAGGGCCACATTTGTGGAACTCATTTCTCCCAAATAACATACCGAGGGCCACATTTGTGGAACTCATTTCTCCCAAATAACATACCGAGGGCCACATTTGTGGAACTCATTTCTCCCAAATAACATACCGAGGGCCACATTTGTGGAACTCATTTCTCCCAAATAACATACCGAGGGCCACATTTGTGGAACTCATTTCTCCCAAATAACAGTAAAACTATAATTTCAAATCAAACTTTAAAAAATATAAAAAAAACAAAAACATTTGCTTGATTAAGATGATAAAACTCTATTTTATTTTTCAAATATTCTTTTTTATTTTTCAAATTTTTCTTTTGTTAAAAATTTGTTAAAAAGCGATATCACTTTTTACATAATTCTTTTCTTTTAATTTTTATAATTTTTTAATTATTTTTTCAGAAGAAAAAAAGTAACAAAATTTATTTAAAAGTATATAATATTATTTTGCTGATATTGTAATACTTTTTTTTTTATAGAGATCTTATTATTTGTTAAAAATGTAATTGATACAACAGGGCTAGATGATAAGATTTTTGTCTTCTACCTGCTCCCGTCACATCTTAACTAAAAAGTATTGTAAGGAATTTATTATGAAGATATTTAGTATCTACAAATTAAAGTCATCTGTTATCTTCAAGTGAAATACCAGGACGATAATACTATTAAGGTTTCACGAAACGATGGAGTCATAAATTAAGCATCAGCATAGCAGGGAATATTTCGTCTCTCAGAGCTTCCTCTTGTACCGAAGACAAAATAACAAGTTATTCCAATACTCTTTAAAAACAATTCCTTGAAGCAAATATCAACAATAACACTGCGTGCATTTTGTTGAATTTTGAGGAAATCGGACTTTCAGGTGATCAAGGTAAACAACATATAATTTGCAGGCTCGGTGCTAAACGCCCTTTAAAATTAGTTAGTAACAACGAAACAATTAATTAAACAGTCAGTAATTAATTCAACGCTACCGGTACCATTCTGCCACCATTCGTAGTTTACAAATCAAAACCACCGTATTTACAACATTAAAGTCGGGTTGGATGGAAGAGAAACAATTTATTCAATGGCTCACTAAAGTATTCATACCGGCAATCAAATTAATTCCATGTAATTAGTTTAAACTACTTAAATTGAGTAGTTTAATCAATTATTCAGTAATCAAATATTTTTTTTAATTACAGGTATTCACATTTTAGTTTTAGACGGACTTGTCACAGATGTTACTTACGTTACACACGTATTCGCATTGATAATAACATCAGACTGATATGTTTACCAGCTCATTCGTTCCACATATTTCAACTATTTGACGTCGCGTGTATTGTCACGTTAATCGAGTTTAGCTCAAATTACTAACAGAATTTTATGCAGCTAAAAATTATAACAACTTAACAAAAAAAAATTTCATTCAAATACTAGCAAAACTTCTTAGCTCTGATGAGGCATTTACACATACACAAATAATCGCTGGATTTCAAAACACTGGTTTGCTCCCACTTGATATTAGAAAAATTAATCAATCAAAATTACAAATTGCTCAAAAATTTTAAGTACCATCTCAGCCTGCTTAATCGTCTTCATTCGAGCCTACTTCATCATCTTTATGCAAGCCTGTTTCATCATTCTCATTCTAGCCTATGTCATCATCTATTATCAGTTACGATCAAACTCTAAAGATTCGCTAACTTCAAAATTTAACAGCAACACCAGTGATTTCTGCTTAAGTGTATCAAATGTTGCAACACTTCACAGAAAGACTCAAATGTTTCACAGTGCTGCCATATTGACAGAGTCAACATTCAGAGAGTTGAAGGCCAGTGTCTAAGTACATCTAAGGTGCTAGAGAAATTAAATCAAAATGATGAAGCCAAAAAGTCAAAGCAATTAAAGAAACGCAAGATTCAGTGAAGATGAGCAGATGCAATATTAAAAAAACCTGAGACAAGGCAAAGACATCAGGAGGTGCAAAAAGTGTCACAGAGTTTGGGAAGGAGCGTTGCCATCTTAAAACAAAATGTAGTACCTGTAATTAGTGTAAATAATTGTACTATATATAAACTATTAATGGGTTGCGTCAGAACGAATGTTGTGGGTGCGTCGTATATATTATATTGTACATTACGTTTATACTGTTTATAATACTCTCAGGGGTATTTGCAAATGTATGTATATTGAGTAAAGATATTCAGAAAGACAGTCAGAAAAAACAAATATATATTTATTATTACAAGCTATTTCGGCAATGAGTATCGTTATAAAGTTTGCGGATCTGGTATCACAATACGATGGTTCGGGTGATTTTTCAGAATGGATACAGAAGTTAGAACTGGTAGCAAAACTTCAAAAAGTTGACGAGCTGCATATGGTGCTCCCTTTATTTCTTTTTGGTGGGGCGCTTGCCGTTTATCAAGGCCTAAGTGATGAGATAAAAGAAGACTACAATGAAGTGAAAATTGCACTGACTACTGCCTTCTCTGCTTCTCCGCTAACAGCATACGAAGAGTTAGTGAATCGCCGTCAAAAAGAGAATGAGTCCGTTGACGTATATTTCCCAGAATTAACAAGACTGAGCAAGCTAATATCATCTCACGTAAGCGAAGAGTGGATAAGGTGCGCATTTATTCTTGGATTACCTGACGAAGCAAGAAAACATCTGCAAACTACATGCTCAATATCAACAATGTTGCTGTGCCAGATCGCTGAAAAATTCAGAAATTTAATAATTTTACGTCGCAAAGAATTGTGTTTTGTTAGTTGCGTGAATCCGGTTGCCATTAGTTCAAGACAGGTTCCTATAGGACGCGGAAAATAGACCATAACGTGCTACCGTTGCGGCGAGGATGGACATATCAGTCAAAACTGCAGCAAAGAAATTGAGAAGAATTGAAATCACCTGGCCCAGTACTGCTATAAAAGGTGTACGAACTTCAAAAACATGGAAAGGAAGACACCCGTTTTTGTGCAAGCGGCTTCCCACAAAACTTCAAACCCCCAACTCTCTGCGTATATGTCAATGGAAGAAAAATAAAAACATTGTTAGATACTGTTTGCTCCAAATCAATTTTAAGTCGGGATATTGTAAACACAAAAAATGTCAAACATGCAAGCGAAAAGGTTGCTATGATGAATGGAAAGTCAATTTAAGTACAATACCAGACTGTTGTTGATCTTTCTATAAATGATACCACCATTGATTTGTAATGCCTGGTTGCCGACATTGTTCCCGAAATTCAAATGCTACTTGGTATGGAAGCAATACGACTGCTCGGAGGTATCCAAGTTGGGAGAGACGGCGAAACCATAAACTTCAATGTGGAGCAACTAATGAAGTATTCACGCCTACTGTTCAAAAGCTGATTGATAAAGACTTCGTTGCAGAATTCAAAAATGGCAGCTGGAGCGTGTCTTGGAAATGGCTGATGGAACCACCAAATTTAACAAACAAAATTCCATACTATCACATCTCTGAAGACGTTAAAAGTGATTACGCAATTAAAATAAGTGAATGGATTGCACAGGGATGGCTTAAACCGTTTGACTGGAAATGTAATAGCATCATTCCGTTGATGGCAGTAATTCAACGAAACAAATTAAAAGTACCTCCGGAGATGGACTACCGGGAGCTGAATCAATTTGTATCCAGTCATACTGCAGATGTCGATGTTTACAGAACCAAACTTTGCAAGAGAAAATCTTAAGATAATCGATTTAAAAAAAGCGTACCTGCAGATTCGTGTCGACGAAGCATTATAGAAATATGAAGTTGTGGAATATGAAGGGCAGCGATACTGTCTAACAAGATTGGGTTTTGGTTTAAATGTGGCGTCTAGAATAATGACAAAAATCTTAAAAAAGGTATTATCCTTAGACAAAGTCTGAGTCGAGTCTGGGACGGATTCATTTATTGATGACATCATTGTCAATAATAACATAGTGTCAAGTTGCTGAGTTCAAAAACTCTTGAAAAAAAATGGCTTGGATTCTAAGCTGCCAGGAAAACTTGTCGGTGGGCGTGTGCTTGGATTGCGAGTGTACAAACAATGCAACCAAGTGCGTTGGAAACGTGACAACATACCAAAAGTTCCTGAAGGAAAAATGACGCGTCGGCAAATCTTTTCTTGGTACGGACAGCTGACTTGACATTTTCCAATAGCAAATTGGTTGCGCCTTTTGTGCAGTTATCTAAAAAGTTTTTCGAATAGTTGTGGATGGGACACTTTGGTGAACGATCGTGTAGTCAAATTAGTAAACAGTTTAAATGAAAGACTTACAAAGGAAGATCCCGTTCATGAGTCATGGAACGTAAAAAACACTTCTGAAACAACAGTGTGGTGCAATGAAAGCAGTTTAGCTGTTGGCATAGTTTTAGAAGTAGCTGGGGAAATAGTAGAAGAAGCTCGTGGCTGAGAAAACAAGATGATGCGGCTCACATTAATCTCGCAGAGTTAGAAGCTGTGATAAAAGGAATCAATCAAGCAACAAAATGGGGATTCGAATGTATTACCATAAAGTATGACTAGGCTACTGTTGTTGGCTGGTTGAAATCCTTAATCATCGGTGACAAACCCATTTGAGTACACGGTCTTGGATAACGACTTGTCCGTCGCCGGTTGTCGTTAATTGAAGACCTTGGGAAGGAGTGCGGTATACAATTAAACTTTTTCATGGTTGAGTCAGCATAAAATAAAACCGATGCTCTTACGAGGGTACCACAGAATTGGCTGAATTCTAAACATTCTGCAATGACAGCAAATCTCATACCACCAGGTGTGAAGTCGTTTCATAATCTTCATCACTTTGGAGTAAATTGAACCCTTTATTTGATGAAACAGACATATCCGAAGGGGAAAGTTTGTAGAAAAGACATTGAATCAGTCGTAAAAAGTTGCAAAAGATGTTTATTGGTAGATCCTGCTCCAATCAGATGGGAAGAAGGAAATCTTGAAGTTGGAAAGAACTGGTACCGTTTAGCTATTGACGTTACCCACTATAAATCAGAGATTTATTTGTCTATCATTGACTGTGGCAAAAGGAGCAAGTTTGCAATTTGGAGGAAGCTACAAAACGAGAAAGAAGCAACAGTATGTTTCCATCTAGAAAAAATATTTCGAGAAAAAGGACCTCCGTGGCAAGTTCTTCTTGACAACAGCAAGACCTTTCGCTCAAAACTCGTTGGTGAATTATGCGCAGAATGGGGAGTGCCTATCCTGTTTCGTTGCGCTTACAGGCCATCTGGAAATGGAATTGTTGAACGTCATCATTGCACAATCAAGCTCTCAACAGCAAGAAGTGGAAAAGATCCGTTAAAAATGGTATATTGATAAACGCAACTCCCAGAAAAAATGGCGAGGAAACATAGCTATATTTTCCTATGAGTGGAAACCACACACAATTTTTGCCAAAACTAACGAGGAAGTTCTCCACAACTATACACAAGGACAAAAAATATTTGTAAAACCACCTGATTCAAAATGTACTAGAGAATGGAATAGAGGAAGAATCTCAGATGAAGGACGAGGAGTTTCGGTAGAAATCAATGGATTGTCGAGACACATGTCAGACGTCCGTCCGACTTCCATTGTAACTGACTTATCTACGAGAGAACCGGAAGAACCCACCGCCAACAACCTGAATCTCAGAAGATCGATACGTATGCGGAAGTTTCCGAATAAGTTTGCGGACTCTGTGATCTAGAGATCAAGGGGTTTTTATTAATTTTTTAATATTTATGTTATGTAAAAATTTCTCTATAAAACAACAAAAACATAAAATATATATATTGTAAGAATGTGCTCTTAAAGAAATGTTGTAGTTTATCATTAAATTGGCGACGAAGATAAAAGAAAAGAAATTTAAAATAAAAATAAAAAAAAATTAACGAAGATTTTAGTAAAAAGCGTATTTATCCATGGCTATAAAAAACCTTAATTTACCAAACTTTCCGCCGTTTTCATGTACTGAAGAAGCAAGTAAGTTATTTTCAAGCTGGAAACGATACATTAAACGATTTGAGCTACGTTGCGATTCACTTGTAATTGCAGACGATAAACAAAAACTTTTGTTACTTCCAACTTTAATTGGAGATAACACTTACGAAATTTACGAAAACATTATACCTCAAGATACGCTAATCACATACCAACAAGCTGTCAAAGCTTTTAACGAACATTTCAAGCCCCAAGTAAACCTGAGCTATAAAATCTTTATTTTTCGCAAGATGGCTCAACGTATAGACGAAACCACTCAGCAGTTTTTTGTTCGATTAAACGAACAAGCTATCAAATGCGAGTTTGCTATAAGGATAAAGAAATTAAACAACAAATTGAGCTTTGCACAGATATTTCAAAACTACGGAAATACAGTTTCCAAAATCCTAACAAAACTCTACAGGACTTGTTAACTACTGCCAAAATATTTGAGCTGATGGACCATCAAATAGAAGAACTTGAGAAAGAAACGATAAAACAAAAAGAAGTAAATACAGTAAAGAAAACAAAATTTCCACAAACCAGTCAAGCGCCACATGAGACAGCAACTAAGTTGCAAAAAAGAACTTGCTGCCTATGTGGAAACGAATTTCCACACACCAATATATGTTTAGCTTTGGGGAAATCATGCCACTCCTGCGAGAAAATCGGACATTTTGCAACAGTCTGTAAAACTAGAAAACAAAACGAACGGAATACAAGAATACATCAAGAGAAATACAAAAGAAATGAACAAGGTTATACGAAACCATTAAATACAATTTACAAAGATATCAATGAATCCGAAAATTCTCAGTCAAAGTTAAACGAAGGAGAATTGTTCTCTGTCAATACTAAACAGATATCTAACGACGGACTTGAGAACTTCGAGGTAACGATTAACATAGAAAATATACCAATAACCGTTCTAATAGACACCGGAGCTTCGATAAACATTTTAAACTTTAAAACATTTGAAAAGATAAACAACTTCCTTAAAAACTTACTTCGACTACAAAAATCTAAAACACAGATTATTACTTACGGGGATAACAATCCAAAGCTCAAAATAGAAGGACAGATCAATGTCGTAATAGAAAGTCAAACCAAATTTCGTCAGTCCGCATTCCACGTGGTTAAAACACACCACAAAAATCTGTTATCTAGAAATGACGCTAAGTTACTCGGTTTAATACAACTAAATACTAAAGGCCGTTTTCCACAAGACAAAATATTTTTTTCGCTATGACGAAAACGTTGTTTTGATTTCCACTTACTTTCTTTCGGGCTACTTTTTTTTCGTTGTCAACAATAAAAATGGCAGCAATAAGTTTACGCTGTATGTTTAATTACTTTTTTAGCATACTTTCTATTTTGAAGCATGTGAAAATTTCTTTCCGTGCATTAATATTAACATTTCTGCCTTTTTATGTAAGATGTGATATTATTTTGTAATATAATCATTTAATATAAGTTTTTTTTTACAAGAAAGTATAAGAAAATAAATGCTAAACTCTGATATGAACATTTCTATTAAAAACTGTTACTGCAAGAACGAACAACAGGTTTAACTCTATGTAGAATTTTTCACAAAAAGGTTTATCTTTGTGTGGCCACTTAAAGATAAACATTCTTATGAAGTGTAACTTTCGTAATTAACAGTGTGAAAATTTATATTAGTAAACTCTCGATTTAGTTTTATATATAAGTCTGGTCATTTTTTTATGTAAGTCTTGCCCCTTTTTTGATAAATTTACTCATGCTTACCAATTTTCAGAGTAAGTTTATACATGGCCTACTTAAATTACACGGCCTGATTTGTTGCATTTTCCGTAAAAAATTAAGAGGCCAGTTTTTTTACGGCTTAAGTATAAAAACTTAAATTTTGTTATGGTTAAGAGTCTTGTTTGCACTATAATTGTTTTATTTTTATTTTATTAAAATGGTTTAATATTAGTTAGATTTTCTTTGATTACTTAAATTATTTTGTGCTAGATTTTCTGTTAACTGATTGCCTGCTTCAGTTTATTCCAATAACAAAGAATACTGAAATAGGCTTTCAGATAGCTATATCAACACATATTAACATGCTACTAAAATAATCTTACATATTGCTAAAACTACCCACAACTCTCCATTGGAAATAATTTTAAAGGTTTGTAATTTTGTATTTATTATAATTGCAATTATTAAGTAGAAAACATAAACTTTTCTGTATATTATTTACACTGCAAAACAAGGTTTTGCATTGTAAATACTTTATTATGCTGCATGTCTCAAACATACAGCAATTAAAATGTAACAAATCAGGCTATTTATTGACAGTAGCCAAGAAATATCAGGCATACCAACTGTTTTGGAATCAATAGTTGTTAATAAAATTCTAATTTTTTTCAAATGGTTATCATTCTTCTTTATTTAAATGGTTTCGCAGTGGTAAAAAATACAAATTGAAAAACTATAATATGTTAGAAAAATCATTGACAAAAATTTGGTATTAAGAGATTATTTGCTTCTTGTGGGAAAGGTGTACTTCCAAAAAGCAGCCCAAAGTGGTAAACATTTTGATGAAGATTGAGAAAACAATCTTTATAAAGAATTTGTTTTTGTTATTATGATTGTAGGGCTTCAAAAATTTATTCTTATGTTTTGAAATCATAACCTAAAGTTTACATAACAGGTTTATGTTTGAAAAAAGAAATTGATGAGTGTATTACCTCAATGCACCAATCTGAATTTAAGATAAGAACTATTGTTACCGATAACCATTTTACAAATGTTAATGCATTTTTATAGTTTCATAAAGCATATACTGGAGATGGAAAATTATTAATTTATCATTTAGTTAAGAAAAGGAGTGTTTAAAATATACTTGTTATTTGAAAAACTCGGTTTTTGTTTTTTTCTTCTTGTTGAAGTTACTGCTGATTACATTGCAGGGAATATATTTCTTAAAGTTTATTAAAAGATCACTTTTAAACAAGCAAGAAAAAGCAAGAAAAATTAATTATCAAATCACATATTTTGGTAACAACAAACAAGTTGTCAACATCAACAATAATTGACAAAACAACTGCAGCTACAACTGCTAAGTTAGAGTTATTTTTATGAAAGAAATAACGCAGGACAATTATCATTGTTTTAAGTTATTTATCATACTTAATTTAAAGCAGAAACCTAATTCATCTAATCAAACTCAGCAATGCTGCTTTGAAAGGTGATAACAAACTCACACTTTATAGAGAAATTGCAAATTGTACTGAAATTTGATCAAAATAAAATTTGATAAATACCTGACATTAACCAAACAAACTTCTTGTGCTCTAATTACAACACTACACGCAATTCTATTTCTTATGCATGATTTCCTTGAAGAAGGCTTTACATTTGTTTATAGTTATTTTACAAAAAGATCCTTTGGAGCTAGGTTTTATTAGTATAGTTAATTGCCCAATAGTAGACTTTTTGTGAGCCTTTTAGAAATGTGCGTAAGTAAAAAGATTTTGGCAGATTTTCCCAGAAAATATTTACCAGAATTTTGATAATCCTTAAAAAATATTATGCAAGATATTGTTTAGTTGTCTACATAAATACTACTGTCAGCTTTCTGAAGATAGCACAAATATATATACTAAAGCAAGTAATAATGATAAAAATTAACAAAAAGATTTTGATGTTAAACTTATGATCAATAAACATTACTTTATAAAGAGAAGAACCTATATATTCAATTCAACCTCTGTCTAATTTTATTTGTCATCTTTTTAGTATTTTATGTTATTTCTCTTATTCTAATAAAACATTGCAGTCATTCTTTTTTAATTAAAAATTTGCGAAACAAATTTTAAAGATTTGATCTAGCAGTTTCAATTTTACTAATAAAAACCACCAAAAATGGGAATCAAATATAGATCTCGTATTGTATTGCAAATTAATATAAAAAATATTATTATATTTTTTATAGTAATTTGCAAAAAAAAATTACATATTCATTTAAAAAAGATCAAGTAAAAGAATTCCAAAAAAGACAAAATAAACATTTCTAGCAAAAATGTATTTCTTCTTTTTATTTCAATTATAAAAAATACAAAACTACAAACCTTTTTTTTGCTCAATGGAGAGTTTTAGGCAATCTAAGCAACATGAGAGATTATTTTTAGTAGCATGTTGGTATGGGTTGATATAGTTATCTGGAAGCCTATTTCAGTATTCTGTGTTGTTGGAATAAACTGAAGCAGGCAATCAGTTAACAGAAAATCTAGCAACAAATTAATGTAAGTACTCAAAGAAAATCTTACTATTATTAAACCATTTTAATAAAATAAAAATAAAACAATTATGGTACAAACAAGACCATAACAAAAACTAAGTTTTTATACTTGAGCCGTAAAAAAACTGGCCTCTTAATTTTTTACGGAAAATGCAACAAATCAGGCCGTGTAATTTAAGTAGGCCATGGTTTATATAAAATTAATAAGAACGCCAGGTTAAGAATTTTGTTACTTTAAAAACATGTTTTCGCTTTTTTTCAATGTTGACATCACGTGATAAATATTCAAAACTTCATTGGTTTTCACTTATGGCGATTCGCAAAAAGTCGAAATGAATCCAAGAAACGTTAGCTATTAGCTGCCTTAACTTTGGCGTAAAGTTAAAATAACTAAATATTAGAAATAGTGTAATATTATTATGATTCATATATTGTCAGATTGATATAGAATTTTATTATAATATATAAAATTCATGTATATAAGTTGTATATACTATAATAAAGTTAACAATAATCATAAATATTATTAATATCTATGATAAAATTAATAGATAATAATAATAATCATAGATATTAACACAAATATTATTTGTGTTAATATTATTAACACAAATAATATTTGTGTTAATATCTATGATTATTATTATTATCTATTAATTTTATCTATAAACTATTATGATGCATTTATATTTCAAATATAAATGCCATTTATATTTGAAATACAAATGCATCATAATATTTTTACAACTTAATATTATCTTGATATTTGTTACGTATAAAGTGTTAACTTATTTATGTATGTTTATTTACATATACATATATGTGTGATTGTGTATATGTATTGTGTGTATGCTTGTATATGTATACATGTGTGTATGTATATGTATGAATGTATGTGTTTTGCGTATATGTGTGTATGTGTTTGTTTTCACATACTGTGTGTATGTGTGTTTGGTGTGTGTCTATGTGTGTGTGTGTATATTTTTGTATGAATATCTATGTATGTTTGATTGTGTATGTGTGTTTATATATATATATATATATATATATATATATATATATATATATATATATATATATATATATATATATATATATATATATATATATATATATAAATAAATATATATATATATATATATATATATATATATATATATATATATATATATATATATATATATATATATATATATATATATATATATATATATATATATATATATATATATATATATATATATATACATATATATATATATACATATATATATATATATACTATATATATATATATATATATATATATATATATATATATATATATATATATATATATATATATATATATATATATATATATATATATATATATGTATATATATGCATATACATAAACACATGTATGTATAGATTTGTAGGTCATCACGTTTTTGTCAGTTATATAACTGTTTAACAAACCAAAACATTGTGTATTATAATATCATAGTATTATTGTTATATTTTTGTATAATATGATCAATTTATTATCTTATAGTTGTAATATAGCGTATAATAGGGTCCGAATATATTTAAATTACATGCATCATGATGATATATTATAAATAAATATTGATATAACATCTTTATGACAACCATTAAAATGTTATAATATTAATTAAGTTAAACCTAATGTATTTAATTTATTTATATTAAAATATTATTATATTATTAATATAACATAACATTTTATGAAAAATAATAGTAACATTGTTATTTAAATTAATATATTATAGTATATTGTATATTATTTGGGTTATATTTTAAAAGATGCTGTATTGTTATAATGCAGTTATGATTTTGGTAATAAATACAATTATTGAATTATTATATTCATAAAAAAAACAACTATATCTTTATAAATATTAATAAAACACTATATATTTACAAAAAAGCAAGTATATCTTTATAAATATTCTAATTTACAGTTTTTTGTTATATGGTACGTGTCTCATTAAGTTTAACTATCATAATTCATTTAGTTGTTTTAATAGCTTTATTTTGTTTTAGTTTAAATAGAAATTTGATTAATTTGGTCAAGATCAAATCTAGCGTTATGCTCAATATACTGCTTTAAATGATTACTCTGATGTAGAATGTGTTAAAAAATCTCATTTGTATAAAAATATATAGAAGTATATAAAGCCAACACATTAACAATGATTTGTCACCAAGCATATTGAGGAGCAACCTAATTTCTTCAGAAGCAAAAATGTAACTGAGAGTTTTTAAGTTAACTGGGAGTTTTCAAATAGTAATTGGTAAAAACTACTAGTCAATTCAAAAAAAGAATAATTTTTATTTTTTTCTGTTTTTGAATTGAAAAAGACATTAGAATATAATCCTAATGCAGATTTCCTTTTTGCTTATTAACAGTCATGATTGCACCATTTAATTAGCCAACTACACCAGAAAAAATTTATTTCAATAAAGTTCACTTACAGATAGATAGTGATGTGGGGCAATCCAAATCATCTCAAAAACCATTCGATGTCACAAGAGACGCGAAGCACTTCAGTGCTCCTAAACATATGCTTACCCAAACAATATATTGCAAAATATATTTTAAGTGTAAGTTGCTGGAAAACTTTTACAATTCCTTAGCATTAGATATTCCAGATGACATAAACTTTGAGGACAACAACGAAGATGATGTACACTATGTTCAGGTTGAATTAACATTAGTCAACCAATTGAAGGGGATATGGGGATATATATGATTTACGTGATATTTATGAATGAAAAAAATGAAAGTTTTTTTTTATTTATTAATTGCATATTAAACAATTTAAAAATTTATCTGCCCTTAATAACCTCTTTGTAGAATAATCAATTCTGAACCCTCTCTACCTCTTTTCAACTTAAAACTATTTTCCTAATATTTATAATTTTTTTTTTGAATAAATATTCAATAAAAAGTATTTAGTTTTTACAGCAAAGTTTATAAAAAATATTATTGTCATTTTATTAGGGTGTGAAAATTTTAAGTTAATTAGTAATAACCCCTAATTTAAATTAGTTAAAAATTATATAAATTCAATATTAGAAAAGTTTGTTTTATAAAATTACGGAAACTTGGTTTATTCAAACAAAAATTAACTTGGTTGATTTTTGCGTAAGTTTTTGCGTAAGTTTGGCGCAACTCGTGCGCAACCCTAACTTTACGGAAATGCTGCGAAACATTGGTGAATACCAAAACTACGCTTAACTTACGATTTCCGTAACCTTAGTTGAGCTACGCAAGAGTTACGAAAGTTTGGTGAATCCGCACCCAGGTACTGCAGGCATTTTCTGAATTTTTGTAGCCCTCGTAGGTTTAAGTTAACTTTTAAAACTTTACAAATTGCCGAAATCGGTAGCAAACACACTTTAGAGTATTTAGAATTAGAACAGCTCTGTAAAAACTTTTGGAATGGCCTACGCGTTTTTATAACGAATTTTATTAATATTTTAATAATTTTATTAATATTTTAATTAACATAAAAAATAAAGACAAAAATAAGTTTTGGAAGATTAATAGAATTTTTTAACAAAAATAGATAAAATAAAAATATAGAGAGTTTAATAAAAGAAAAAGAAATAAATAAAATAAATGAACTAAAACATGGGAACCAAGTCAAAACAAAAAGAAAAATAGAAAAAAGAAACGAGACAACTCAGCGTAGTTAAGGAGAGTTGAAAGTTAAAAGAAAAAAACATTCGGAAATAGAAAATAGTTGAAAAGACATGAAATAAAATAGAAAAACTGCTCCATTTTTGAAGAGACAGAAAATAATAATTTTAAAGTCGGTTTGCCGAAATTAACAACTCAAGTTGCAAGTTACAGTTGCAACTTAAGTCAAGTTTCAAGTCGAGTCACGGGTCTAACTTTAGTCGGACTCGAGTTCGAGTCAATTCACTCGAGTCTCCCGCTTTGTCTTTTGATAAAAAGAAATTCTGTAAATAAAAAAAAATTATTAGAATTTTTTTTTACCCTGTATAGCAAAAAGTTTTTTTCCTATACAACATTTATGAGGATAGTAATCCTTATTATCTCTCCTAAGATAGTAATCCTTATTCTCGCTTCTAAGATATCCTTATTACTGCTCTACCATTTCAACAAATTTTTTCATTTTTTAATTTACCTATTTGTTTACAAGCAATAAAACAATTTATTTCTTTTTAATCTTTCCATGCTTTTTTGCTTTAAAGCTACTTTTTTTCACTTTCTCTTTTCTTTTCTTTTCCTTTTTTTTCTTCTGACTCATAGCAAGTTAAAAAATGTTTTACATTTATCATTCTTGAATTTAATGCATACTAAGCTAATGTAGATGACCACCTTGATTGATTGGTGAGGAGTTATTACAATTGGAGGAAGATGAATACTACCATATTAGTCATAAAAGTCTTTTTTTGTGATTTCATTTATCTCAAAAAAAAAGCCAACTTTTTGCCATATGTTTTTGCTCATCAGAGAAAAGTGATAATTTATACTTTGGATTAACAGCTGTCCGCAAAATAAGTACTTTACTCATTAGTAAAATAAAGTGACCTTTTAATGGAACAAACCTTTTAATGAAACAATACTAATGAATCTTTTTCAATAGACTCTCTTAACATCTTCTTCATTGATGGAGTTCTAGAATCATCTGCAAGGTTTCCGTGAAAATATAACACCTGAATAGACTTGAACTTAATATTAAATTTAATAAATGAGGGTGGTCTGCAGTATAAAGTTGTATAGATCTTTTAGGAGTATCAATAAGATGCAACATTAAATATGTACTTTTCCACCTTGTTGGAACATCTTGGTTTGATAATAAAGGTGTTGCCATTTCGAAATCTAATTCTTTCTACTTTTTTTTGTCTCACCCTCCAACCCCGCCCCCCTCCTCCCGACAGGTCCTCGAATATTGAAGACCCTTTTTTTTTAAAAAAAAAAGTGTTTTTAGTTGGCAAAAAAAATCATACCCCCCTCCCCATAAAAGGCATCTTCAGGACGGCCCTGGATGAGGGATTATTTAAATTATTACATATCCTGCTGTATCCGGCTGGATATATAATATATCCGGCAGGATACTGGATAATAAGTTATCCTGTATTTTATCGAGATTATCCGGCCTGTTATCCCGTACACCTCTAGTAATAATTAAAGAAGAAAAAATATTGAGGGGAAAAAAATGGGCACAGGTGGGCTGAGAAATTATCTATAATGTTACATATCCGGCTGTATTTGGATATATGATATATATCATATATTCGAATACAGCCGGATATGTAATATTATAGATAACTTCTTATGCCATATACAATATACCTTATTTTGCAATTTAATGACGTTTTTGAATAGATATATTTAACCTAAGCGTTTTCTAGAATAATTATTTTAAAATTTCATAAATTGGCTGAAATTAAAAATATTAAAATCGGTCAAAAGTATTATCATTAAAACTAATCATTAATAAAACTTCGCGTCAATTGATTTTACAAAACATGATTGGTTGTTTTTCATTTAACCCCACGCATATTTCTAATTAATAAAGTAATAAATATATAGCAGGTTTTTGCAATCATTTAGCAGTTTCCATTTCTCCAGTTAACAAACAACAGAGTGATATAACATCTGTAAGTATTTTCTTTGTAATTTATAAACGTCCAGTAAAAGTGACGTGAGCTCAACTGATGTGAAGCTTTACTAGTTATTAGTTTTGATCTATTAGTTTAGTTTTATTTATTTATTTCGTTATTTTACGTATTTTAAAATGTTATCTTTAAATTCAAATAAATATACATAAGGCCGAGTGAATAAAATCAAGCAATTGCTTTTATATAGTAACTGGTCAGCTTTTCGTGAATAAAAACTCAAGAAAAATAGCTAAAGTTTTTATTTACGTAAAGCTGACCAATTACTGAGTAAAAGCATTTGCTTAACCGGCCTACAATTACAAGCAAGTAGAAGACATTTGTCTTATCTTCAAGCCCCTTCGTGAAATAGAGAAAAATAATTTATAATTATTTTCCCAATATTATACAAAAGAGTGAAATTAAAAAGTTAAAAAAAAATTATGATAATTGAAATAAATTAAAAAGTTTGAAATAAATTAAAATGTTTGAAAAAATGAAAAAATCTGAAAAAATAGAAATATCAATTTATACTTATAATTATGCATATTTAATACAGTACGAAGTATATACTTAAATATATAAAAGATATTTAGAATTAAAAAGGATTCCAAACATTTTGTAAATTTAAATTCATTTATTTATATTTTTAAAACAAAGGAAAGATATGATAAAAAAAAAAAAAAAAAGATATATAAAAAGATATATATCACAGAATTTTTTATTTTTTTAAATGAAAGAATGTATGTATTGATTAAATTTAGTAAGTGTTTTTTTATAGTTTATTTAAATATATCAATTGATTTTACTTTTTTATATTTTCGTCAAGAATCAAGTTCCACAAGCGTGGTCCCCTACAGGTAATAGAGAAGTCGGATTTTTTGTGTGATGTCAGTGTCATGTAATAACTACTTACTGATTGTCTTGTTTTATATTTATGACTAATTATAGAGAAATTTATATAAAAATATTTTGGAGTTGTTTCATTATGAAGTTTAACATATGTGAGAAGTTATGGTAGATATTTAGTTCGTTCACGTTTAGAGCATTTATTTCCTTGAGTATCGGCTTGGCACTATTGCATCTATCTGCGCCAAAAAATAATCGACTGGCCTGCTTTTGTTTTTTATAAATATTTTTCAGGAAAGATGAATTAGGGTTAACCCAGGCAATATTAAAATAGTTAATATGACTATGTTTAAATGAAAAGTATAAATATTTTTAACATATTTTTTATTTAAAAGATGTTATGTCTTGTACATAATCCCCAAAGTCTTTGAAATTTGTTCTCGACTAAATATATTTAGCTTTATTAATTTTAATGCTCATCGAAAACTATTTCGAGTATTTTTATTTAAAAAATTCTTTTTATTTTGATATTCTTAATTTTTAGTTGGCTACTTAAATGCGGCATGTATTCGTGTTGCATGTGTTTAAAGCTATGCAACTATAGTTGCATAGCTTTAAGTAACCTCAAACGTAAGTAACCTCAAAAAATATAATAAAGATTTTAAATATTTTTTTAGAAAATTTTTTATCACAATGATTGCGTCTGTGGCATTCATTTTACTAATAGTAAACTCTGCGTGTTTACATAAAAATCAAAATGTAATTTCTTTGGAAGAGGATTCCGGTTTATCTATCGAAGATCAAAAAGAGACCAATACTATTAACGATCCTACTGTAAACGTAAGGCGAGCGTTTACTTGTGATCACAACTGCTGGTACAATGATTCAAATCACCGTGACCAGAGAGCACAGAACGACAATATGTTTAATCGCCGTTGCTCGTATTCCTATTGGTTTGGTAAATGCTATTGCTATGGTCCTCCTCGCTGCTAATTTTTCAACATTGTTCAAACTTTTTTCATCATTTTATACAAGTGATTCTTAAGTATACTGTTGTTAATTAAATAAAATTAATTCTTTAAAGTATTTTTTATAGACATTTAGATGCATAATAAAATAGATACATCTATTTTATATGAAAACTATTTTCAAATTTATCGGTTACCTGACAAATGCTGACAAAAACAACCTGTCAACTGCTGACAAAAAATAAACGCTATTTGCGCCCAAAAATTATTAACGCCGGTAATGATCAATTGACGATTTCGGAGTTAGCGTAGCCATCTTGGAAAAGTACCGTGAACGGGGGTGACTATGAACGCTTTTGAAACATTTATCATAGAAAAAAACTGTTGGCCTAATCGCTACCCTTTTTTTTGTAACAGAACATAATACTTTTCAGCTTCCTGAATTATTCCTAGGCCTGATAAGCTCTATGCAGTAAATACCTTAACTTTCTGGTTCTATATGACCATATCCATATTTCTAAAATGGGGTGAGAATGAACAGCCGATTCGGGATGACTTTGAACAATACATGATATTTAAATTTTTATTTTGTGCGCATTTTAAGTTGCTCAAAGTCCGTTAATTATAGTTTTTAGCCTCAAAGTGTTATTTAACTTGTTTAATGTGTTCTTTTTGAAAACTGTGAAAGTATAATAAAATAAAATATTGCCTGTACTTTGTTTAATACTCCTAGCTAATTTTTTTTTCTTTTTTAACTTTGAATCATAGTTCTTAAAGTTTGCAGAAGAAAACTTAAACTATTTGTAGAAAAGTAATTTTTAAATGATCGTAAAATCTGAAAAAGACAAGTTATACCATAATTAATAGTTTTATTAGAGCAATATGCATTTGAACTTGATGTGCGCTAATTTTTATAAAGTTCTGATTAGCAGTTTTTAAGATATGTTATTTAGTTTAATTGCCCGAACCACAGAACCACTATTTGAGACTTACACGAGATGTTTAAAGAAGGTGAAAAATAAATTTTTTGAGGGCAGCTAAAAATTTACTTCATTATATTATATTTAAGTCATCTGAATCAAAATAACACACTATTTAGTTATACCATTCACTATCCTTCACCAATTAGTAAACTTGGTATTGATGTTCATTTTCACCCCGTTGTTCATAGTCACCCCGGTTCACGGTATTCTTGGGGGTGCAAGTTAATCTTTGAACTTTCCGTTTTTATGCGAAATGTCATATAAAAGTATGAAAATTTTCTTAATTTAAAATCAAAATCACTCGTAGATTATTAGCTAATTCTTGGTTTATAATTATAAGGAAAAAATGTTAAACTTGTTGCAAGAGCTTTTGCTGCTATGAAACTTATTCTTGAAATTATATCTTCACAATTTAATACCAAAAAAAATGGTGATATTATACCTTTTTTTATGGTTTTAAATTTTGTAATATAAGTTTGCATTTTTTTATTAAATATACATATAGTTTATATTGTAAAGTAAAGTTCCTATTTTAGTAATTTAAATGGTACTGACTATACCATATGAAAACTTTAAATCAACAATTTACTTTAGTGCATGCATTTTATTACAGTGAATTGTTTGATCTCATTATAAAAAATTAGTTATTAGTTTAAAACTAGTAACATACTTTTATTGCTTTTTTTAAGATAAAAGCATTTAGTAAGTAATATCTAGTATGTAATATAATGCCAAGTCATAGCAAATGTATAGCTGGTATCTGTAATAATGACAAATAATACCAGGACATGCACAAGTTAGCATCATGTAAAAAAAAAGAAATGCATGTATACATCATGGTAGCACTGGTATAAAAGATTTTGTTGTCCCTAAAAACTTTTTTGTTTGTTCAAATCACTTCCTTGAAGAAAAATCTACAAAAGATAATCCTGATCCAACTTTGTTTTAAAAAATCTCTACTAACACCATAACAACACTATAAAAGAGAAAAGTACCCTTTCCACAAAACTCAATTATTAACTTAAATAAAGTTTTAGTTATGAAAGAAAGTTTTCATAACTAAAACTTTAAAAAAAATTCAAATTTGATGGATGATTCAACATCAATATCATAATCAGGAGACATAATATTGCCTCTGTTAATTCAACAGAACTTGACCTTTTTCTTAATTTCAAACTTTTGTTGCTGCTATCCCAATACGTCATAAGAGAATTTTAATGTTTGAGATAATTAAAGACACTTTTGAAAATTTTAGTACTCACCAAACCTGTAAAAATTTGCACATCATTTTCACATGTCAACTGGCAGAACATCATTGGGACAGACACTAGAAATTCACAAGATGATGTTATTTCTTTTTCATCTGCAACAACAAAATTTAACTCAGAATCACCACAGTCAACATTAGAACTGCAACAACCATCCATCAAATTTGAATTAGTTTCTTTCATAACTAAAACCTTTTTAGAATTAATAATTGAGTTTCGTACTTTTCTCTTTTTTGGTGTTGTTATGGTGTTAGTAGAGATTTTAAAAAACAAAGTTGGATCAGGATTATCTTTTGTAGGTTTTTCTTCAAGGAAGTGATTCAAACAAACAAAAAATGGTTTTAGGAACAACAAAATCTTTTATATTAGTTCTATCATAATGTATCATGCATTTTTTCTTTCTTTACATGTTGGTAACTTGTGCATTACTAAATTTCCTTCAACATTGCTATGTTTTATAATTTTGTCAAGGTATCTTTTGTCATTATTACAGACACCATCTACACATCTGCTATGACTTGGCATTATATTTCATACTAGATATTACTTACTAAATGATTTTATTTAAAAGCAATAAAAGTATATTATTAAATTTTCTTCAACATTGCTATGTTTCATAATTTCGGCAGGGTATCTTTTGTCATTATTACAGACTCTAGCTAAAGATCTGCTATGACTTGGCATTATACTACATACAATAGGTATGTGGATTGAAAATTTTAAATTGATCAAAGGTTAGATTGTTATATATCATTAGAAAGTGCTTTAATACAGTATTTCAACGGTGAAAAAATTATTAAAATCGGACTATTGTACAAAAAGTCATGACGTTTTTAGTCGCAAATTTTTGATATATGGATTTGTTGAAGAAACTGTGGTCAAAATTTAATTTTTCTTTACTTAAATTGTTATAACTTTGTCAATTCTTGTCTAAATACCTATAACTTAGTATCAAAAGATAGGTGTAACTGTGGGCTACAAATTTATAACATCGTCCACCTATTAAGCGTTCCTGGGGGCTAGAGGGGGTGCCGAACCACCACCTTTACCCTAAAAATAAGCATATTTCTTTCAATAAAAAGTGTTTTTTTTCAACTAACGGTTATTTTTTTTATACAAAAAATTGCTATAATTTTATTCCAGACCATCAATGATTGATGTTTATTAAAGTTGGTGGTGGATATGGTGGTGATGGTTTAACACACCCTAATTTCAAAAATATTAAATTCTCTAATTATAAATAAATAAATATTTCTATATTTAATAAAATAAGTGAAACTAGTATACAGTATAAAAAACATAAAAATTTTTTTTGCTACAAGAAATTCATTTATTGGTGGTGTGCTTATTGACTTGTGGGAGGAGCGTGTGCTCCCCCCCCCCCCAACCTAAAAAAATAAATAAGTAAAATAAATAAATCTTTATAATAACAATTATAATTATTTTAAAATAAGTTAACAATTTTAAAATAATTATAATTGTTATTAACAAGGCTTTTTGCACCAAGTATAACCTACAAGCTAAAGATAAAGACCACAACTGAGCCTACTTTTGAAAAAAAAGTCTTTCCGCTGCTATTCGTAAATTTTGGTTAAGTTGAGAAGTTTGTTAAATAGGGTGGTAATGGTTACCCACAACCTACAATAAAAAGATGTTGAATTCTTAAAAATAATTGTATCTTTAACAAACAAAATAAATTAGTATATTTCATTTTTTGATATTTCATTAAATATATTTTATTTCATTATCAAATATATCAGTGTTGTATCCTATAAAAAAATGTAACAATCAATTTTATATTGTTCTGTATTAAAACATTTTAGATATCCTAAGTTTAAATAGTTGTCTTAGCTTTTAGTAAATAATTAAAATAGTCAATTTCATAAATGGAACACTATAATAATCATTTGTAACAATAGACACCACGTGAAGATAAGCCAGAGCTGCCTATCAAAATATTTTGCAAGTCACAACACTTGTGTAAAGGTCATTCCAAGTCAAATACTTTTATTCTTCTCTAAAAACATTTATAAAAAAAAGTAAAACAAAAACATATGGTTTAATACCAGGCATACCTGACTTGATATGACTACTTCTTCAAGTTATATTACTTACAATACCTTTATACAAGTTTCATCATATGCCGTATCTGTTTTTTAAGTTTTATCACTTGCAGTATCTATTTTTAAAGCTTCATTACAAGTAATATCATAAGTTGTTACATATTACACTTCAAAAAAAAAATCAACTCTCCTAGTCCAACATCAGCGGAAGCTGATATTTTTTCATGTTGTAGTCAACAGCTTCAGTATCAGTATTACGTTTATTCCAGTAAGAAATTGTGCAAACTTTGTCTTGTTTTGTTTTATCAAGTTTTTCTTCTCTACCATCATACATGACATACTTCGAATACTTACTATTGTACCATTCATGGCAAAGTTTTTGCCCAACAATTCTATCTGACATTACATTATCTTAGTCATGACGTTGTTTGATAGACAATGTATTTAAACACTTTATTTCATTGTAAAAGAGTTCAAGCAACTGTTATTTTAACTTTCTTTTGTCTTTTTCATCCATTTTTTGGCATTTGCATACATGTTTTTTTGAAATATCTGCTCATATATCATTATGCTTCATTTGATTTATCATCTCTTTTTATGGGTTTCTGAATAGATCACATAACTATATTTTTATGGGTTTCTGAATAGACCACATAACTATATTTTTATGGGTTTCTGAATAGACCACATAACTATATTTTCTCTAGATAATTGATCTAAACTTTCTAAGTAATTTAATTTGTATGAAACATAACAAACTGTTGCATTAGGTGATCTTTCTTCAGCCTCACTAAACATTCCCATTAACTCTTCACTATTTATATCGTGCTGCCTTGCACATGCTACTTCCTCCTTGAGAGTCTGGTTAATAGAAAGTGAGAAATATCTCTTACATTGATGAGTTATGACGTCTCCTACTGCAATAAGACAAGCAAAAGTCATATTGATAAAGTGTTCATCAATCAAACAAAACATTTTTTATTGGATCTAAAATATTTGGTTCAAGGTCATTTTAAAAAGTGAACCTGGATTTGATTTAGAATCTGCAATTTTTAGTAAAATATTTTTTAATACCAGGATTCCACTATAATGGTCAAAATTTGCCTCGTCAACAGTCACACAAAATTTTGTCATCCAGGCTGGAAACTGGATGACAAAGTTTTATGTGACTTTGAGGAGGTGGTTTTCCAAATAATGCAAGCACACATTTTTGCTTTAGAGCTGTTTTGTTACAAAATACTGCTCTAAGAACTTTTTGTATAGTTCTGCATATTACTGTTCCAATGGTTAAAAAATGCTCAAACTCATTAAATGTTTTATAAAAATAAAACAAGTATGAAAATAAATATGAAGACGATTTCCTCGATACCTTGGAATGATACCTTGTGGTAGTTTTTGATCATCTAAAAACTAACGAATCTTTTTGAATCACCTTTGCCATGTTTAAACCTCAACTTGTTCATAGCCAAAACTATTTTAAATGCCATAAATCATACCCAGCCATGAGGTAGCAATTATATCAAGAGCGTGTAAATGGCAGTTTAGCTCATTCAAACTTTCCCCTTAAATGTCACACAGTTTGCTTATGGTAAGATGGTTAATTGCAACTTTGGCTGACATTGCGTTTGATATATTTGAGATGATTGATTGATCACTATCATTAAAAGATGCTAAATGAAAATCTAAATAAAAGTTAGATGATCAACTGCTTTACATATATGCAAGCAAATATTCATAACTAGCTATAAGCATTTTATTTGCCTTAATATTATGTACAACTTTAACTTATTTTAGCTTTTAAAGTTCTGAAATTTTCATTGCTTTTTTTTAAGCTTTAAGATTGCATATTATCTTACTGTAATAATATGTTTGCAAATTTTGTTTAAGATTTCTAAGTTCAGCTCTTAAAACTTTAACAATTTGTTTCTTTTATGTAATTTTTGTCTCAGTACTTTCAACTTGTATGCCATGCTTTTTAATTTTGCCGTCACTATTACTAATTTATTTCAATACTTGCTGGATGTAACAGCAAGCTGAGAAGTTAAATAGGACAATCTGGTATTCAAACCTTTTTTTTCTAGGGCTTATTTCTCCTCTTGATTCATGCCTATTCATTGTTAACAGAATGTTTGGAAAATAAAGGCTTGTGATTTAGTGGTGATAAATTACTTATGTGCTCAAGTGGTGAATTATCTAAACTACTTAAAACAGTAGTAAGAGAACTACTTGGAGGGACATGATGATAGAAAGATGGGCAAGATTTGTGCAATGCATATACAAAGTTCATTACAAAATTCCTTAAAACGACAACTATCCCTTGTAAAGTTGCAAAACCAACTTTTGCATCTTTTCAAAACCCTAAAGAAATGTGGTTTACAAATGTTTAAACTAAATAATAGTTATAACAAATAACTTGACACTGTTAATGAATAAAAAAGATACATATCTATTTTTACAACAACTGCAAGTTTTGGCAGATAAAAAGAAGTGTGTATTTAAATACTCTTTAACTGTACTAAGAACAAAAATTAAAGTTGCTTATTGTGCCTATTGCCGGGGCACAAAAAGCAACTTTATTTACAAAAAAAAAATGTAAAGAAAGTCTCGAATAACTACCGAATAATGATATAACATTAAATTATAAACAATATTATACTTTTTTTATAACAATATTATACATTTTTAATAATACTGTATTATTGCGTTATTAAAAAATACTATTTATACACACAGACAAAAATGCCAATGTATACTGACATCATAAACTATAAACAAGTCACACTAAAACAAATAGTAATTTTCACTTTTAAAATAAAATAAACTAGTAAAAATATACAAACTAATATTAATTAATATAAAAAATCTAATAAACTACTGAAAAAATAAGAAAAAGAAAAAAACATCTTATTGGCAGTCTATATCTAATTGTATTAATATATATATATATATATATATATATATATATATATATATATATATATATATATATATATATATATATATATATATATATGTATATATATATATATATATTATGATTATTATTATTATTATTATTATTATTACTATTATTATATATATATATATATATATATATATATATATATATATATATATATATATATATATATATATAATTATATATATATATATTATTATATATGAAATATATATATATATATTTTTTTTGCAGTAACTTATTAGATTTTTTATATTATTTTATTTTTTATATTATTTTTATATTTATTTTATTTAAAAAAAAACTTATATATATCTATATATCTATATATATATATCTATATCTATATATATATATCTATATATATATATATATCTATATATATATATATCTATATATATATATATATATATATATATATATATATATATATATATATATATATATATATATATATATATATATATATATATATATATATATATATATATATATAATTATATATATATATATATTATTATATATGAAATATATATATATATATATATATTTTTGCAGTAATTTATTAGATTTTTTATATTATTTTATTTTTTATATTATTTTTATATTTATTTTATTTAAAAAAAAACTTATATATATCTATATATCTATATATATATATCTATATCTATATATATATATCTATATATATATATATCTATATATATATATATCTATATATATATATATATATATATATATATATATATATATATATATATATATAATATATATATATATATATATATATATATATATATATATATATATATATACATGTATATATATATATATATATATATATATATATATATATATATATATATATATATATATATATATATATATATACATATATACATACATATATATACATATATATATATATATATATATATATATATATATATATATATATATATATATATATATATATATATATTTATATATATATTATACATATAACATAAATAATTACTAAACTAACCAAATAAAATTCAACTTGTTTGTACCCCTCTTACCACCCACTTACGGAAATCAGAAAAACAGAAATGAGGTACCAAAACTGCTCACTTTTATAGACTATCTGCTCAATAATATTTTTCAATGAAATTTGGTAGGTAGATAAAAAATATATGTAAAAAACTATCTGGGTAGGTTTGCAAACTATCTGAGCATTTCTCTGACAATAATTTAATGTGAGAACAACAACCAAGTTTTTAATACAAATAAAAGCAATACAAAAATTACCAACCACACATAAATGTTATATATTAATCAAGTTTAACTATTCTTTTTTTCAAAAATAATCTAAGTTTAGTAATGTTTCTAAACAGAAACGCCACAAAAAAACGTTCGCCTGACGTTACCTAAAAAAAAGTTCAAAAAACCTAGCACAAAATTTTAGTACAAAATTCGGTTCCGTAAAACACGGATTTCCGCGTACCTACATACAATCTAATTAATTAGTTTTAAACTAATAACTATTTTTTTATAATGAGATCAAACAGTTCACTGTAACAAATGAATGTACTAAAGTGAATTATTGATTAAAAGTTTTCAAATACTAAATACAAAATTTAAAACCATGAAAAAAGGTATAATATCACCTATCCTTTTGGTTTTTAACTGTGAAGATATAATTTCAAGAATAAGTTTCATAACAGCAAAAGCTCTTGCAACAAGTTTAAAATTTTCCCCTAATATTCTTAAACCAAGAATTAACTAATAAACTATAAGCTATTTTAAACTTAAATTAAGAAAATATTTATACTTTTATATGACATTTTGCATAAAAACGGAAAGTTCAAAGTTCAACTTGCACCCCCAAAAATATTCCTCATCATTTAAAAGCTATTCCTCAGCTTTTAAATGATGAGGAATAGCTGTCAAGCCATGCTATTGAACTTTATTAAACTTCCTTTTCTTTTTTCTTAAACTTGCAAATTTTACTTTTTTAATTTTATCATTTATTATCGTTCTTTTATCTGCAACATTATTTTTTTCCATTATTAACTTAATAATTAAGCTCTTCGTTTTTACCAATAATTATTTTTAAACTTATCCACACAACTAAAAATATCAATAAATTATTTATAAATAAATACAATAATCACTAAATAATCTACAAAACATAATTTAACTTATAATAAATAGTGATAACACATGTGAAGTGTATGTTATGTGGTTGTGTAGAAGCGTGCTTAACATGCTCAAAATAGCTTTTCCAGACCTACATGGAACTACTTTGAAAAACTAACATTTCACAGACTTGAATTAATCATATAAAATTAAGTTTTATAAAAAAGGTATTGTAGATAGGTGGAAAAAATAAAATAAAATTGATGCTATGGGCGTTGCTAAGGAAATTTTTTTATACTATGTTCAAAAAAACAAGAAATAGACATACTTATGTTGTTTTTTTTATTATTTTTAAATTAGAATCAGATTCCTCATTCAATTTTATACTTAAAAAACAAAATACCCAAAATTTCATTTTTTTTATTTTTTGTGCTATTTTGAAGGGGGTGAGCCCCCTTAATAGGAAGTTCATGCCTCCTTCCCAACCGATGTCGCATAACTTGTCCAGAAGTGGGATTTGAACCACGGATCTTAGGTTTCTGAGGCAAGTGCGTTACCACTGCGCCACGGCTGCTCTGATTGGAGCGCTTACTTTAAAGTAATAAAGTCCATAATCGTCTTTTTTAGATTTTTTATAATTTAACCAATTTTTCTTAATTAGTTTTTCATCTGATTCTGAAAATTATAATCATTTTTTTCATTTTAATTATTAAGCCTTCTACTTCAAATTTAATAAAAGTGAATATATTGACAAAAAAAGGCATTATTAAAAATAGATGAAATTATTATTATTATTAATTATAAGAAAAGTAGAAAACTAGAAATCTTTTTTTGTTTAATTTATCAATAATATACCTTATCATTTATAAGTAACAAAAAAAAATTAGGCATTATATATGAAAATAATTCATACAGCTTGTTATTTACTATTGAAAATGGAAAATAACTATAAAAGTCATATGTGATAGAAATTGCTGCGTGAACTTTCCTTATAGAACATCTAGGTTATATGCGTGTTTTTTGGTAGACATAAGATGGAGATTTGTATTTTTATATTAACAATCATGTATTTAAACAGAATAGACCTCCGCGACAATGACCTACATTGTATCCCTAAAATAAAGAACCTCATTTTTCGAACTTTTTTTTCATTTTAACATATCTTTATCTATTTCAATAATGTCTAGTTCACAGCTAAATGGGCTGCCTTGTAGCTTTAATCAAGCTAAAACAGAATTCATCTTGCACACCTGATGTTAAGTTTGCTGCTCTTTCATTGTTATCCATTTGTTTTTGTAGCTGGTTTCAACTTTATTCCATAGTTTCAACTTTTTAACAAATAACTGGACAATAATTCTTCAAAATATTTTTAAACTGCGCGAACCTTCATTTTTTATGTGGTTTAAATAATTAAGTATACATCTACTGTTGAAATTAAATGGGTTTTTTCCAAAGCTTTCCAACTGCAACAACTTAACTAGAAAGTTAATACTAATCATATTCCATCATCAACCAAACACATAATACTTTTCTCTTTTTTGAAGTCCTTAGGCTAACTTTTTCCAAAATACTCTAGCAAGAATGATACAATCATTCAACCTCTTTGAGTTATACTTACTAACTGCTTCTAGAATATTTTTAACTAGCTATTCACTGCGTTTTAGAGTAAAGCAGAAAATTTCAAAATTTGATCACACAGTTTGTTTTTTATAAAGCCTTTTAGGTAGCGGTGTTCCTTAAGCCTGTTGATCTTTAAAATTGTTAAAACTTTAGAATTTAACTGAATTCCACTGACTGGCACTTTAAAAGAAGATTTATTCTTGACTTCATTAAAGAAAACTGAAAAAAAAAATGAAATCTTGAACAGCCTTCTTGATAGCTTGAATAACGGTTAAAAAAAAAAAAAAAAAGGAAATTAAGATATTTTAAAGCAATCTGTCTTTTTGATTACTTAAAACGTTTTGTTTAGAAAGAGACTTCAAATAAAACTTTTTTTTTGAAACAATCTGTCGTTTTACTTATTTAAAACGTTTTTTTAGAAAAAGACTTCAGATTAAACTTTTTTTTTCTAAAACGCAACGATTAAAAATCAAATTTATCCAATCAAAATTTGAAAAGCATAAATTTGAAAGAAAAGTTGCATAACTTTATACGCAAAGAAACTTTTGCAAAGACTTTTATTTTTTATATTTAACTTTTTAAAATAGAAGTAGAAGGTCAACCATAAAAAATTAGCAAAAACTGAATTGTTTTTTAAATTTTTCTCAAAAAAATTAATTAAGAATAATTGGTTAAACAAGAAGTATAGAATTTTGGACCCCTCCCCCCCCCCCTATTTAAAGGCAGGAGATCCAGGTTTGAAACAAGCTCAGGACATATTTTTGCGTCACGGTAAGGAAGGAGGTGAGACCTTCCTGGTAAAACAAAAAATAAAAAAATAAAAACAAAATAAAAAATCTGCTTCGATAACAAATACCTCAGTTGAAGATGGTCCATTTAAAAAAGCCATTGTAAATGCTCCTCTTTTTTGACACTAAATGATAAAATTTCATACTTTTCAATTTGAGGGAAATTTTTGTTAAATTTATTTACTAAATCTACCCAGCGGGCATTTTGACGTCCTAAGGACGTCCGTTAGACGTCTTAAGTCTCGTCCGTAAGACATCCTTATACCCACCCAGCGGGCATTTTGACGTCCTAAGGACGTCCGTTAGACGTCTTATGTCTCGTCCGTAAGACATCCTTAGTTGGTCTCAAATGAAAGGCTTGAGGACGTCCATTCCGGACGTCCTAAAGACGTTTTTTAAAGACGTTCTAGAGACGTCTCTGGCTGGTCTCATATGAATGACTTAAGGACGTCTTTTTCAGACGTCCTAGAGACGTTTGAATTTTACCAAGACATTCTTTTAAAAGTTTTATAAAAATGCAATGATTTACAACACACACCTTAGATTTGCCTTAATCTACGCAAGGGAAGTTATAAAAGGAAATCAATGTAAATAAAGTGTAATTATATATATTTAAAATAAATTAATAACTTTATAAAAATTAAGAATAATTTTTCAAACAAAAAAGTTACATTTTTCAAATTAAAAACAAATAGGTACTGTAGAATATAATCGATAGTGCATTATAAATAGAAGAAAATTGCTTAAAAATGGAAAAAAAATACAACAGTTAATTAAGCCAACATTGATCGAAATCCATATTAGTCGATGTTTTCTTTATTCGGTCAGAAGAATGCCTAACTACTCTCCCAATAAGTTGGATAGCATCCATTTTGGTTAAGTTTTTATTTGACTTTAAAGCAGCTTCTAATAAAAACAACAAAACATGTTTCAATAAAATCATAAAATAAAATATATATGTCATACTTGAATACATGTCATGTTCCAGAGCCAAAAAACTTTTTTTTTTTTTTTTTTAAAACATCATTTTTAATTTTTAATTAATCAAACACATTAATAAGCTAATAAGAATACCAGTGACAGCGTTACATAGACTTGTCAACTCTTTAAACTTTTTTTTCTTCTTTAGACAATTCATGCCGTATTCTGACAA
>NC_061160.1:16107751-16155251 GCF_022113875.1 Hydra vulgaris | reverse complement strand
GACCGCGTATCTACAATACATTTTTTTTACTGAAGAAATTTATTCATATTTTTTGTAATCTCAACAATAAATATAACATAACATTACAATTTCAACATTAATAACATTACAATAATAACATTACAATTTCACTGACATGAGGTAATCCACTGTTATTTAGGGTGGTAGCCCTCCTATCCAGTAATCCAAATGGTTAACTTACAACTAGGAGATTTCAATACTTACAAATGTGAGCAAGAAGCAATAATCGTAGATTTAAAAAAGTTAATCGAAACTTTAAGAACAGATAATGCAAACTTGGCTAAGAGAGTTCTGGATTTAGAAAATTCTAAATCAAAATCTAGTTCAGCAGTGACAGGTGATTGGGCTAGTAAAGTAAAAAAAACTCCAGATCAAATGCAAATTATTAATACTATCGCAAATGAAACCAAAGAAAGAGATAAAAGAGAAAATAACTTGGTTATTTTCGGTTTAGAGGAATCAACATTAAGTGATAAAGTCAAAGCTATTGAAGAAGATAAACAAAATATTGAAACAATCATGAAAAAGTTGAAGGTCAATGTCAAAATAAAAAATGTTATCAAATTAAAGTCAAAAAATGGATATAAAGCTCCATATATTGTTGTTTTAAATGATAAATTGGAACGTAATTCTGTTTTAAAAAATGCCAAGGAATTGAAGAAAGATAAAACATAGGAAAGTGTATTTATAAATCCTGATTTGACTGAATCTGAACGGTACAAATCAAAGCTATTAAGAGAAGAGTGTAAAAAACTAAATAATGACAATATTAACAAGGCAAACTTTTACTTTGGTATTAGAAATGACAAAGTTGTAAAAATAAAAAAATAGCAACTAAAAAAAGACTTCAACCACATTCGATGCTTTAACTATGAAACTAACAAAATAAATCTGTTTAGTGGTGGAGGTCAAAATCTTAACAAGTTGCTGAGCAATAAGAGACAGCTAGATATTGAATTAGTAAACTTTCATGAGCGTAAGAAATGTGATTTAAGTATAAACAAGGAGCACGATACTCAAAAATGCAATGAACTGATGATTTGGTATACAAATGCAACGTCTCTGAATAATAAAATTGATGAGTTAAGGTTACAATGTGAAATATATAAACCGGATGTTATTTGTGTTACAGAAACTTGGTTTAAAGCAGAATCAGATGTAAATATAATAAGTTATAATATTTTTAGAAGTGATAGAAAGACTCATGGAGGAGGTGTTTGTATTTATGTAAAACAATGTATTAATCAGTTTGAAACAAATAATTTACAGTTAAACAATAATTTTATAGAACAAATATGGACTTGTATATGTTTTAAAAATAACAAAATGCTAATTGGATGCATTTATAGACCACCAGATATATCTCATGGGTATAATAACTATGTTTTGCTATCTATTAATGCTGCTAAAATGAGTATTTATCAAAAAGAAAACAGTGATCTTATTATTACAGGTGACTTCAACTATAATACAATAGATTTGTCTGATAATAATTGTCCTTTTTCAGCAACTGATAATGAATCTCAAACTAATAAATTTATTGAATGTCTTGAAGATTGTTTCTGTTTCAATGTGTATGTGAGCCAACATTCCAAATAGCAAACTACAAATCAACTAATATTCTAGACCTTATTATCACAAACGATAAAAACAAAATTGTTTCTATAACTCACTCAGCTCCTTTAGGGAATGTCAAACAGGGTCATCATTTGTTAAAGTGTTGTTATCTAATGAATGATTATAAGTTTTCAACCGAACATAAGAAATCCATTAGATTATATCAAAAAGGAAATTATGAACTATTTTCTTGCCATTTCAATAATGTAGATTGGGAAAATGGATTTAAAAGTAAATTTATAAATGAAATGTATGATTTATTTATGTATCATTACAAATATGCAACTAATCTGTTTATCCCAAGAATTAATTATCAAAATAGAAGGAACAGAAACAAATGGATTACTCCTGAATTGAAACATAAAATAAGAACTAAAAACAATATATGGCTTGCTAATAAACGTAATGGCTGGAATGAGGAATCAACAAAAATTCAGTATAATAAGCTAAAAATTAGAATAAAGAATGATATTAAGAACAATATAAAACAATTTGAAAGTACTTTAGCTAGCAAGTTTAAATCAAATCCTAAATTGCTTTATAAATATATCAATGAGAAGAAATCAGTGAAAACTCATATTCGAGCTCTGGAAATTGATAATGGGGAAATCATAAATGATCAATTCGCCATAGCTACTGAACTAAATAAATATTTTCATTCTGTGTATGTTAATGATAATTGTACAAATATTATTGAGTTTCATAATATACCTTCAAATTTATTGTTAAACACAGTTTTAATAACACAAAATGATGTTCAAACTAAACTTCAAGCACTTGATAAATCAAAATCAGTCGGTTTTGGTTTTGTTCATCCATATGTTTTAAAAGAATGCAGCTCGTCAATATCATACCCATTATATTTAATTTTCAAAAAATCGATGGAAACAGGTACCCTACCAGATATGTGGAAGAAGGCAAATGTAATGCCACTTTTTAAAAAAGGAAGCAAATTAAAAGCATCTAACTACAGACCAGTCTCGTTAACTTCAATACCATGTAAAGTGTTAGAAAGAATAATCGCTGATTGTATCATGCAACATCTCATAAAAAATAATTTACTTTTAAAAAAACAACATGGTTTTATGAAAAGCAAGAGCTGTACAAAAAACCTATTAGAATACCTAGATATTTTAACAGATGCTTTCCACAATAGAACACCGGTAGATGTATTGTACACAGATTTTAAAAAAGCTTTTGATAGTGTTTCACATAAAAAGTTATTATCCAAATTATTGACTTTTGGTATTTCTGGTAAACTTCTTACCTGGATCGTCTGTTTTTTAGCTAACAGAAAACAAAGAGTGGTTTTAGGTAAAAGTGTGACAGATTGGGTTGATGTATTTAGTGGTGTACCACAAGGGTCTGTTCTAGGTCCTCTCCTTTTTTGGTATTTATAAATGATTTACCAGAAAATTTTATTATGAATGTTGTTTATATGCTGATGATAATAAGATAATTGCACCTATTTCTTCTCAAAATGATTTACAATTGTTTCAAAATGATATAAATAAACTTGACGAATGGTCAACAAAATGGAAATTAGGATTAAATTTTGAAAAATGTAAAATTATGCACTTTGGTTCAAATAATAACGAATATTCATATTTTATGAACAACAATACATTAAAGGAAATTGAAAAGTCAAAATTAGAAAAAGACATTGGTGTTTATATATCCAGTGATTTAAAATGGGCCAAACAAGTAAAATATGCAGCTAGTAAAGCAAATAGTATACTCTCACTACTAAATAATACATTCAAGTACAAGGATAAAGATCTAATAAAAACACTGTATTGTATATATGTTAGACCAAATTTAGAGTTTTCAATTCAAGCATGGAGTCCATATTATACAAAAGATATTAATGAACTAGAAAAAGTCTAACGAAGAGCTACCAAAATGATACCGGAGCTTAGACATCTTGAGTACAAAAAAAGATTGGAAATTTTGGGTTTGACTACTTTTGTCGACTTAGAAGCAATAACAAACAAGATAAAAACCAAGAAAGCTTACTATTAACGTTTTTTATTATTTAGTGACTGAACTAACTTGTTCATTAATTAATTTATACCGGCTGTCATAGATATTGCCTGGCGCTTTATCTCAACAGCATTAATTAATAATAATAATAATCCCTTTGATTTTAAAGTAAAAACAGATGATTGTTCATTTTCTGTATTACACATAAACATTAGAAGCATGCAGCAAAATTTTGATAAACTTAAAGAATTTTTAAATATTTTAAATTACACGTTCGACGTGATATCTCTTTCAGAGACTTGGTATGATACAGAAAGTACTCTTGAATTAAATTCTAATTATACTTTACCATTTTACAAACTAATTAGTCAACCATGAGGTGGTGGGAAAAAAGGAGGAGGATTAGGAATTTATATCTTGGAAAAGTATGCTTTCAAGACAAAAAACATACTATGCTTTTCTGATAATAATTATGAAAGTCTTTTCATTGAAATTATTAATAAAAAATACCGAAACGTTTTAGTTGGATGTGTTTATCGTCCACCGAGTGGAAAAATAAAAACCTTCGAAACTTTTATCAACAATACGATTATAAAAATAAATAAAGAAAATAAAACATTATATATTACTGGTGACATAAATCTTTATGCTCTTTGTAACACAAAATTTCATGATATGCTTTTTAAATTGAATGTCTTGTCAACTATTAATAAACCAACGCGAGTAACAAAAACCTCGGCAACAGCAATAGACAATATTTTTATTAATAATTGTTTAGAAACGACATTTGAAACCGGTATATTTATGACAGATATTAGTGATCATTTCCCGGTATTCATAAAAACAAAAAATCTTAAAGCTATGACTGATTGTCATTCAAAAATCATACATTTGAAAAAACGAAATTTAAAAATGAGTAACACTAATAAATTAACAAATAGACTAAAACAAGAAACATGGAACAATGTATATAAATGTCAAGATACAAATGGAGCTTACAATGCTTTTTTAAGTACATTTTTGGAGTACTTTAATGAAACCTGTCCTCAAGAGAATATAAGAATTAAGTCAAAAGCAATTGCTAATCCGTGGATGGATAAATCGTTATTAAAGTGCTCAAAAAAAAAAGCAAAAACTTTACAATAAATTTCTGAAAAATAAAAACAATGATAATGAAAAAAATTACAAAAATTATAAATATTTTTACCAAGATCTCATTAAAAATGCAAAAAAAAAAATATTACAGTAATCAAATTAACAAATGCAAATTTGATTGCAAAAAAACATGGTCCACCATCAATGTCATAATGGGAAGAGAAAAACTAAATTCACCTTCTCTACCTAAACGAATTGTTATTGAAAACAACGATATATTTAGCCAAAAACAAATTTTGGAAGAATTTAATAAATATTTTACAAGTATTGGTCCAAATCTTGTCAAAAAAAGTACCAACATTTGAATCATTTAAAACCTACCTAAAACCAACGAATAATGTTATCATGCTTGATTATGAATTAACCTATGAGGAATTTGAGGCAGCTTTTTCCTCGTCTAAAAAAAAAAAAGGCCCCGGGATTTGATGAAATATCTAGTGATATAGCTGTTGCAATCAAACACAGTCTTAATAGACCTCTAATACATATACTAAAGCTTTCGTTAAGTTCTGGGATATTTCCGGATGTACTTAAATTAGCAAAAGTAACTCCAATGTACAAATGTAATGATCATTCTGACATTACAAACTACAGACCTATATCAATACTTTCTGTATTTTCAAAACTATTCGAACGTGTAGTTTATAATAGAGTCTATGATTACTTCATTAAAAACAATTTTTTTTACCCAAATCAGTTTGGTTTTCAAAAAAATCTCTCTACTGAGCATGCAATCATTGAAATAGTAAATCAAATAACTAATGGTTTTGAAAATAATAAATTTACTTTAGGAATATTTCTTGATTAATAAAAACCATTTGGTGCAGTGGATTTTTGCATCCAGGTAGATACCCTAAAACATATCGGAAAAATTAATAAAATTTATTACCGGATTAAATGCTATCTAACTAACATAGAGCAATATGTGCATATTGTCCTATCTGGAGTAATCAATGTCTTTGGAGAAGTTCCTCAAGGATCAATTCTCGGCCGACTCCTGTTTTTAATTTTTATAAATGACTTCTGTAATGCATCCTTAAAACTTAATTCAATCATGTTTGCAGATGACACGAATCTATTTCTTACCAACAATAATATCAAAAAACTATATGCGGATATGAATATTGAACTAAATAAAGTAAACAATTGGTTTAAGGCTGACAGACTCTCGCTTAATGTATTTTATATGGCGAAGCCAGGATAACTTTTCATTAAAAATAATTCCTGAGAATCTTATACTTTTTTTTTTAGTTTTTCTTTTTGATTAGTTTATCATTTAGGAAAAGGTCAGGCAATTTAAGAGGAAGATTTTCTCTTGTGTTTTTTCATGAAGTAGTACATATTTTATTATATATATCCAGTCAAAAATTACCAAAATCATAGGTTTAATGTATTGAGTTCGCTCGTACATCAATACAAATAGTCTTAAATTAATCTACTTTGGGCTAATTCACAGCCTCATCAGCTATGCAAACATTTCATGGGCAAGTACTCAAACAGCAAAGCTTAAGAAACTTTATAGTTTTCAGAAACATGCCTGCAGAATCATTTACTTTTACAATAAAGGCGGGAACACGCTAATCCCTTGATGAAAGATATGAAAATGATGAATGTATTTGAAATAAATATTTACCAGCATATAATTTTCATGTATCGTTACAATTACAATATTTCTCCTATAAGCTTTAATAATAAGTTTGAGTTAAATAAAAATGATAACTATAATCTTAGAGCGAATATGTTGAACACATATAAAGTGCCAAGGATAATAAATAAATATTCAAAATACAGCATTTTATATAGAGGTCCAAAGGCAAGGCCGGCGCGATAGGGGTGTGTGGGGGGTGTGACACCCCCCCCCCCCCATCAATGATTTTTAGTCGGCAAACTGGACCCTTAGTCGGCAAATCGGACCTTTTTAGACTAGTTAGTCGGCAAATGTCGACCCTTTCGATATAGGTTAAACAGTCGGCAAATGTTGTAATGGCACTCCCTCCCCCACGTGACACCTACTCGCGCCGGCCCTTTCCAAAGGTATGGAATATTTTTCAGAAAGAGTTCAAAGGTACGGTGAGTTCGTTAAGTTCATTCAAGTTTTTAACAAAAAAAGAAATCTTTAAAACCAGTGAAACATTTTTTGTTAATAATGCTTTGGATAAATTCTCTTAAATAAGTTTTTGTTTTGTTTCTACTTTTGTTTGTTGCTTGACAATTTTTATTAGCGGATTACACATTTTGTTATGATATTTTATTGACATTTTTATTTTGTATGTCATATTACGATATTTTAATTAAATCTTGTTAAAGGGGTTCTATAAAAAATTGCGATGACGTTCTGTCATCCTCATCCTCTTTGAGTCTCTATCTGTTTTACTTATTTTGTTAAATTTTATATTATGTAGTAGAATCTGTAAAATTCTTATGTTATGTAAACAGAGAAAAAAAAGAAGAAAAAAAAAAATATGCTAATCAAATTTCTTCAGTAATTATATTAGGCAATAGTGATTAATTGAAAACTATAAACAAAAGAATATACGCAAAAAACACATAAACATTTAATATCAACGATGTCAACAAATTCCAGAAAAATTGTTAACTTTTTACATATTCACAAATATTTTGAAAAAAAAACGTTTTAAAATTATTTTTAAAATGTAAAAATGTAAAATATTTTAGACACTCTGCAACTGCTATTGAGACCTAGTCCCATGTCCAATTTCAACCCGTTCTCCTTTAGTACCCTTACGGAAAATTTTCATGGAAAATCTGTAATAAAACACATGGAAAAACCATGAGTTTTCCATGGGAAGATTCTAGGAAAAAATGCCCCGGGAAGAAATCCCCCCCCGAAAAAAATTCCCCCGAAATAATCCCCCGAGAAAAAATCCTCCCGGATAATATCCCCCCGAGAAAAAATCCCCCCGAGAAAAAATCCCCCCTGAAAAAATCCCCCCGAGAAAAAATCCCTTCGGAAAATATACCCTCCTCAAAAAAAAAAAATTTTTTTTACTTAAAAATTATCAATATGTAGTTATGTTTATTCTTTACTTATTTTGAATATTTTTATAAAATACTTCATTTTTTCATCAAAATATCAAGTTATGCGCTATTCCTCGTGAATGTGAAATCCTAAACCTAACCCTAACCCTGACAAACTGCGAACAGGTAAAATGTGAACTCTTTTGCGAACCAACGTAGTTAAAAAATAAATAAAAGGAAATTAAGTGAAACTAGACGAATACAATAAGAATATATATATTTATATAGATAAGAGCAGCCATGGTGCAGTAGTAGCGCACCTGCCTCAGACACGTAAAATTCCTGGTTTAAACCCACCTCTAGGCAAGTTTTGCGACATTGGTTGGGAAGGAGGCGTAAACTTCCTATTAAATGCTCTTCCGCGGTGCTCTGTGATAAGACCGGAAGGACTTATTAGGGCATCTAAAAAAAAATTAAAATCAAATAAATATATATATTTTTTGCGCTTAAACCTTTGAGTCGATAAGATGTGTTTTTGTTGGAGCGTAAGTTTCAGGATTTTATATATTTTTGTTTTTGTTTTTTCGTGTTCTTTTATTCTTTTCGCTCTTATTCTTTTTTTCTGACATTATTTCTTTCTCTATTACTGCTTCATCTTATTAGCTTATTAATTAAATTCTACTTTTAAATCATAGTATACTATAATGCCTATATTCGTGTCTAAAATAACAGTTTGTTGTACTTCGCGCACCTATATTTATATATACCTATACTTATATTTTATTATATATATTTTATTTATATATTATTATTATAAAAATAGTTGTGACTAAGATTTTATTTATGCTTTAGCTCGATTATATTTTTACAGAGTTTTCAATTTTTTTTTCTTGTTTTAAAGAGTAATGTAAACCTTTCAATTTTTGCTCGTAGTTTTAACCGCCAAAGTTAAGCGTGTAAACGATATTTTCTAATCTATTGTTCTATTCAAGAAGTTTTGAGAATACTTTTTCAACTTTTTTTTCTTAATTTTTCAACTTTTTGTGCCTTGACAAAATCCAAAATTAATTATTAATTAATAGATATATTTACGGTAAATTTATCACTATATATTTACTAATATTTGTAATCAAATTACTAATATTAGTAAGTTATATACGTATAAATTTATTATATTAAAGTATATATTAAGATATATATATATATATATATATATATATATATATATATATATATATATATGTATATATATATATATATATATATATATATATATATATATATATATATATATATATATATATATATATATACAATCATATAGAATATTAATTTTATTACCAACGCTTTTAAAGCGGCAGTAGATCTAAAGGATTTAAACACTACTCTCATGAAAAGTTACGAGAACGATATTGCTCTTATGGTCAAGGCAGCTCTACTTGTTGCACTAGCGGAAGAGAAACGATCTAGTGAATTGAGAGAAAAAGCCTTGAAAGTCAAAATTGATTTACTGGTAAAACAAATTAATGAGTTGAAAGAAATAAAACCAACAGCCACACCATCATTTGCATCTTTGCTTAAGGGCAAATCGAATGAGAGCAAACAGCAACGGCAGCAGTTAAGCACTTTTATCGCTGCTAAAAATAAAAATATTCGAAGTCGTGAGTTAAATGTCATTGTAGTCGGTCTTAATAAGTCTAGTACTGTAGACGATAAAAAGCTTGTTAAGGATTTTTTTGTAGCAACAGGACTGGAGGATGCTACTGGTATCGCACGTGTTAACCGCCTCAAATCGAGCAAAAACAAAACAAAATTGTCAAACTCGAACATTATCCAGGTTTCGTTATCAAATCTTTCATCTTTTTTTTTTTTTTTTTTTTTTTTTTTGTTTGTTCTTTATTACATTTTAAACAACATTCCGTTATAAATATACAAATTAAAAAATAAAATATAGAAGTTACAAGAAAATAACCCCAAAAAAAAAAAAAAAAAAATCATAAATAAGAAATAAAAGAACGCGGGGACTCGACGACAAGACCGTAAGGTCTTGTCGTCGAGAACCGCTAAAATGAACGTGATACAAACAAATTAAAAATATTCAGAAAACCCGTTATAAATATAAAGATCAGTTATATAAATACTATATAAGTTAATAAACATATAAATTGTCGTATATATTGATACATATTCTTGGTAAATATATAAATTATAAAATAATAATAGTTCTTTGATAAGTGGAGGTAAAATGGGAAAACTATTAAAAATTATTAAAAGTAAATTGATAGATCGTCAATTGTAAAAATTAATTCTTTTAACTTTCGTTTAAAAGAGTTGTAGTTACATTGTTGGATAAAATCTTGAAAAAAGTTTTTCAAGACAATTTTGTTCCATAAGAATGATCCGCGAGAAGTAATGCAGAGTTTGCTCAAGTTAGTTTGAAAAAATGGCTGCTTAATAAAATTGTTATTGAGCGGAAATACTCAAAAAATGCGCACACCACAAAAAAGAGATATACAAAGGTGTCTACGTACGTTGACTTGTTACATCCGCGCCCAACATGCATTACTTTGCATTTCTCAACGTTGAAATGCAAGAGCCAAATGTGAGACCATTGCTTTGTCAATGTCATCAGATAATTAAAGAGTCGGTCAGCATCACGAGAGTGATGCTGTCCGACTCTTTAATTATCCCTATTATTTTGCTGTCGTCGGCAAACAGTTTCATATGATGAGTATTTCTGTCCGGCAGGTCGTTTACAAAGATTACGAATAGCAATGGGCCCAAGACCGAGCCTTGAGGCACTCCACTAGTGAATGCTTTCCATTCAGAAGTAATGCTGTTTATAACCGCTCGTTGACATCGATTGTTTAGCTATGCTGCAATCCAATCAACGAGAGCGCCTTGAATACCGTATGCTTTCAGCTTATGAAGGAGGCGTTTATGTGGTACTTTGTCGAACGCCTTTGCAAAGTCTGTGTAAATGACGTCTACTGCGTGTCTGCAGTGAGTTGCTTCCGTCAAGATGTCCCGAGTTTCTAAAAGGTTTTATACGCATCCTTTACGATGAACAAAGCCATGCTGGTTTGGAAAAACTAGTCCATTAGCAACGCAGTGCTCCATTATTCTTTTTTGTAAAATACTTTCCATAATTTTGCAAGGTATGGAAGTGAGCAAAACTGGCCGGTAGTTGGATGCTTTTAGCCTACTCCCCTTCTTGAAAATAGGTGTTACATTCAATTTTTTCCACAAGTCAGGAACTACACCAGTTGCAAACGAGCGTTTATAGATAAGCGAAAGAGGCTTGGCAAAGGTAGCTGAACATTTACTGAGGACCCGTGGATGTAAGCCATTGTAGCCGGTTGATTTTCTTTCATCAAGGCTGTTTAGGCATTTTTGTACAATGTCGATAGAGAAAATTGATGGATTGATGACACAAACTGCTTCTGTACGACTTTTAAAGCCTGGCATTGAACCTTCGGGCTCTAAAACAAAGACTGATTGAAAATAGTCATTTAACAATGCGCATATATCACCGGTATTGGTTGTGATGTTGCTATTGACTGTTTCAAGCGATGTAATGTTACTGACGCTCTGCTTGCTTCTTATATATGCATGTAGGCGTTTAGGGTTGCTTTTGAAATCCCTGAGCAGTAGCTCTTCGTACTTCTGCCTACCAGCTTTGACTATTTTTTTAACTTTTTTGCAGGCAGTACGATGCGATATTTTGAGAAATTTGTGCGTATCTATACTTGCATTAATGTACTTGGCCCAAGAGGTGCGTTTAGCTTTGACCACCTCAATAAGTTCTGGTGTTACCCATTGCTCCTGTTTTCCTGTAAAGGGAGTGAAAGTTGACGGAATGTGTAAGTTAGTGGCTTTATTGTACACGTTTACTAGAAGTTGATAATCTTCGTTTGCATTTAGTCCAGTGAATACTGTTTCCCAGTCAACAGCTGCAATATGTGCTGATATTGCTGCGAAGTTTGCTCGACTCCAAATGAGTCAAGGTTTTAGAGGCAATGTTGGCGAATTGTTAAGGCATGCAACAGTAAATTGGCCTTCGATGAAGCAGTGTGCTTGGCCAATTGGAGAGTCACCAAGAGAATCGCCTTGTTTAATGAAGATTACACGGTCTGGTTCATTTGTTATAATAAGGTCGAGTGTACTAGTAGGCTCGACGTGTCAACTACTACGGTAGGTTGGGAATGTGATAAGCTGAGTTAAGTGACATTCATCAAGACACTTCTGGAACCTGATGTCGCCTTGACGCTCACCTCTCACGTGAGCAACAGTTGCAATGCCACTGTTAACTTCGATAGGCTCATAAGATGTATGGCTAAAATTGAAATCGCCATACAGTAGCATTGCAGAGCAGATTATTTTAGGCAGTAGTTGTTGAGTGGTAGTGATCGATGTGATACACTGAGTAAGATTTTGATCATTTTTGTCGTTTGGACGATATAAGCAGCCGAGGAGAAATGATTCTTGACCAAGTTTTATTTTTCGCCAGATTTGCTCAATTGATGTTGAATTGAGCTGAGTAGAACTAACTTCGCTGACTATGATATCGTCTCTTGTGTAAATTGCAACTCCACCGCCCCTATTTTCTCTGTCTTTGTGATTGTGGCTATGTGGTTGGTAGCCGGGTACGGCAACGTCTGATAAATCTGTGAACCAAGTTTCCGCAAAAAAAAATGACGTGTGGCCGGCTGAATTTATGTAGAGCTGATAGTCTAGCAAAAAGCTCTTGGCGTTTTTCATTGTTGAGTGAACATGGGTTGTTTTTCCAGTAACATAGATGGCTAGGTGAAACTGTAGAAGTGTCGGATTGCATCGGTTTTATTTTTGCTTTAGTTATTGGTCTAGGACGTCTAGTTGGTAGTGGAGATTTCTGAGTTTGAAGCGGCTGTGCGGCTAGCGTAGTCTGACAGAGCTCAGGCTGGGGATAAAAATACGTAACACTGATTGGACGTTGATTCGATGACGTCGATGCAACAGATGCGACCTGTTCTTCGATGTATAACATTCCGAAACGGATTATCGAGAATGTTAGCAGCGGCAAGTTGGTCGTTAAGCTTTTTGAGTTGGGTGCGTGTGGTGTTAAACTCGGTTTGTTGCTCTGGCGTTCTGTCTTCGCGTACAAATACTCAATGTCTAACGTCGACGGCACCCGTCGTCCTCTCGAAAAAACCGCAGTCGAAAGAGACCTTGATGTGATGGTCTCGAACGATTTTAAAGTCAGAACGCAAATAGAGTCAGCCGCATCAGTAGCAAATAGAATGCTAGGGCGACTCAAAAAAACATTTCGCAGTCGCAGTTTTTATTTATGGCACACTCTGTATCACTTACATTCACCCCCATCTTGAGTTTGCTGTACAAGCCTGGTCACCGCATTTAAAATCAGACATTACCATTCTCGAGCAGGTCCAACAACGAGCAACAAAAATAATATCGACTATTGTTGACTGCTGCTTTGTCTGTAGCGTCTGTATCTCCATGCTCGTCAGCATAGAGGGGCCTGGTGTAGCACCTCTTCATCAAATTATAAATGGATTATTGTATTTGTATTTGATCACTGAAATAAATTAATATATATATATATATATATATATGTATATATATATATATATATATATATATATATATATATATATATATATATATATATATATATATATACATATATATATATATATATATATATATATATATATATATATATATATATATATATATATATATATATATATATATATATATATATATATACATATATATATATATATATATATGTATATATATAAATATATATATATATATATATATATATATATATATATATATATATATATATATATATCATATATATATATATATATATATATATATATATATATATATATATATACATATATATATATATATATATATATATATATATATATATATATATTTAATTATTTGATAGACTGCCTGCCCAAACCAAACCCTCAGTCGATGTAGCAGCACTCCGTTGCGAGTCAGGCTATTTGTCAGTCAATGTAGCAGCACTCCGTTGCGAGTGAGGCTATAAGATAGTCGACGTAGCAACACTCCGCGTAAGTTTTACAGTTAAAAAATAAAATTTTTATTTTAAATAAAGCTTTAAAATAGATAATTAAAAATTGAAGAGTTTTTTTTTTATTATAATTTTTATCGTAAAAATAATAGTAATGTTTTGTCTCGCAAAAAAGTTCGCATTTTACTGGTTCGCAGCTCGCGGTGCGCAGTTCGCATTTTACCGACAACCGAGGAATAGCGCATAACTTGACATTTTGATGAAAAATGAAGTATTTTATAAAATAATTTGAAACAAACAAATATAACTATTTTATTGATAATTTTTAATTAAAACTTTTTTTTTTCGGGGGGATTTTTTCCGGGGGGATTTTTTCTCGGGGGATTATTTCGGGGGATTTTTTCCTGCTACTACTTATTACAAAACCGCTCAAACATTTTTTTTTTAATTTTTTTTTTCAAAATTTAAACATTTACAGATTTTTATAAATTTTATAATATGTATTGTATACTTATATATAAGAAGGGCCTTACCAAACGACAAAAACTTGAGGGGGGGGGGGGGTGTAAGACTTTTACTTATTTACAATAAGTAAAAGTCTTAACACACCTAGGTTTTTGTTTTTTATTTTATATATTTACACTTTTTCTTTTATATATATTTATTTTTATCGCTCAAACATACTTACAACAGTTATAAATTGAAAATTATCAAAACGGTAAGCCACATGATATCATGGAATATTCTAGAGTTTACAATGCATTGCGATAGAATTATTACAATTAGTTAAAATTTAAAATTCAAAATGAGGCAAGATCGTGAGTTTTATATATATGGCCCATATGATAGCCGCATCAAATTTAGCACGTATTTATTTAAGGATTATGCCACATTAAGTGGAATAGTTATGTGAACCGCATTATGAGTTCCACTAGTGGGCCACACTTATCTTCATCAATTACGTCATTCATTAACCTGCCTAAACCGCTCCGTCGCACTACATAATATACAGATAATTTGTTCAATTTTAGCTATTTATTTAGTCAATACTTACCGTAAACCGACATATTCATCTACTATGAAAAGTAAAAACTATTCATCTACGGCGCAGAAACTATTCTTTTGAGAGAAGGAAGGAACTACACAAGGCAACCCCCTCGCTATGCCATGGTACTCTCTTAGCACTGTGACAATCATAGATGCATTGAAACTAGTAGAGCCTGAAGTAAAACTGGTATGATTAGCAGACAACGCCACCGCTGCAGGAAAACTCTAGTCGTTAAAACAGTTGGAGAAAGTTGGAGCTTTGCATGGGTATTATGTAAATCAGTCAAAATGCTGGTTAATTGTAAAATCAGATAATCAAGCTGAAAAGCTAAACATTTATTTGGAAACTCTATAAATATAACCACCCAGGGAAAAAGGCAATTAGGAGCCGCTCTTGGTTCGAAAGCATATAAAAAAGTGTATTGCGACGATTTAGTGAATAAAGAACGAACTTAATAGTAGTGAATAAATAAGGAACTTAATAATCTCTGCGAAATCGCTAATTAGAGTTTAAGGACGCACTTAATCTGAGATGCAATGTGCTACTTAGTAATTTGCCATCCTACTGTGCTTGTGGAGCAAAATACGACAAGCTTCACGCAATGTCATGCAAAAAAAGGTGGCTTTGTGTGCAACAGACATGAGTTTTTAACAGACATGAGTTTGCCTAGCTAAAGATTGTACTGATGTTCAAGCGGAGCCACATTGACAAATAAAAATTTTATCTAAAAACTGCCAATGCAAGCTACAAAGCTAGATTGGATATGAAAGCAAAATAGTTTTTGAGGAGGGAAAAATCTGCATTTTTTGATGTTAGAGTAAGTTACTCTTAGTAAGGTCTAGAGTAAGTTAAACCGTCTTCAATTTGAGGGGGTTGCAAACTTTATATGGTCATAACTTTTAAACACTAAAATATTTTACTATGAAATTTAAAATTTCTCGATGAATATAAGTATAGTTGAAAATAGTACAAAAAAAATTTTGTCAACTTGTTGCTCTCATGTTTGGGGCAGGGGGGCTAAGATTTTAGGTTTTCTTGTTTCCATTTTTCTATCACAGTAATTTTTTTGTGATATCACCTAAAAGAAGTTCGGTGAAGATGGATGCAAAAAAATCACATGATGGAATTTAAAAACTGTATTTCTCCTAGAGTTACATATCTTGATGAACCTCTAGAAACTTTAGTAGAACATCTCATTCCTCTACCAAAATTACACGATTTATTGGTATTACTTCTATGTTTGTAAAAATGTTAATTACACTACACTGTTAAAAATTTCCGTACTTTTACGGAATTATTTTCCGTTATTTGTACGGAAACTACCCAAAATTGTACAAAATTTAACAAAATTTACCCAAATTACCCAAAATTTAACAAATTACCCAAAATTTAACAAAATTGTACGGAAATTTTCCTTCTTTTAAAATAAATTTTGAAACACGGAAGTTTCCGCTGGAAATAGGTTTTATTATGGAAGCTAAAGTAAAAATTTAACATACAAACTTGTCACGTTAAAAAGTAATTTTAGTTACCATTATTATTGTTACCAACAATAAAATACTTTCTCTAATATTTTTTTACTTTTTTTTATATTAAATAAAAATAATAATTTGCTAAGTTTTCATTATAGAAAAGAAAATTTTGGTTTTATTGTTCAATTGTTGAGTTATTTTGTAAGTAAATTTAGTAATTAATTATTGGAATTTGATTTTAAAGAAGTTGTGAAGATTTTTATTCATTTAACAAAAATGGCGCCAACATTGGCATTAACGGGAAATTTGGTTATCACCATTACACTGAAAAATAAACTGAGATTGGTTATATTCTACTTCAAAACCTCTTTTTGTATCATACTTCAATTTAAGTTTTTATTTCTTGTAGGTATTTATTTATTGCTCAAAAGAGTTTTTAACATTATCCAGAGTTGTTTGTTGCTTGATCTTAGTTAAATCACTCATATTGAGTAACAACTTTAAGGTAAATATTGCACATAATGAGTGTTTTTTATAATTTATTACTTTATTAATTATTAAAATTTTTCAATACTCAAAATTTTTCAAAACTTTATGGTTTTTTTTTTGTTTTTTTTTTAGATTCAGAGTTGATTTGAAATGGAAAAGAAAGGAAAGACTGTATTTTTGTGTATTTGGATTGATTTACTTATATTTATATTTATTATATAACCATATATATACTACTTAAAGATAAGTTATTAAGTATATCTATATTGTAAATGTATATAGGAATATGTAATATAATTATAATACTATTTACTTGTATATACTTTATCAAAATTGTTAATAATCTTTTAGAAAGTGTTTATTACTTTGCTAATTTTTTATTTATTTGTGTATTTGCTGTTGAAATGAAATGTAAATCACGGAAATTTTATTATTTTTATGTAAATCAAAGAAAATTTGTTTTCAGAAAATATTTTCAAAAACATGCCATTGATTTTATATATATAAGATTTGCTAGAAATAATTTAAATTTTACTTTTATTTACGGAAACTATCCGGCAGCTGAGTTGTTTAACGGGAAAAACATGTTTAATTTAAATGGAAGTATCTGTTTATTTACGGAAAAGTTCCGGCAGCTGCCGATGACCAAACTACCCGTTGTTTAACGGAAAAAACCCTTTGTATTTTAACGGAAAAAATCCGTTTGTTAACGGAAACTTCCGTTTACATACGATGGGTTTTTCCGTAAAATAACAGGTAGTTTGGTCATTGGCAGCTGCCGGAACTTTTCCGTAAAAAACGCGCTATTTTTTTAACAGTGTATGACCTGATTTTGATTCGTGGCTAAAGTTAAATTGTATAATCTTTAGAGGTTACCAAGGAACTGGTTTGGATGGTAACAATTCACTGAGACTTTTAGACAAATTAGATAACTTAAAAGTTGACCTTCTAAATACAGCCTCTACATTACCAAATATGATACTTTTCTAATTGTAGTTAGATGTCTTAGAAAGTTTTCAAGTATTAAAACAAAAGGTTGTAACATGTTTATTTGAGAATCTATTGTTAAATTAATTTCAGATTTTAAAAAAGCTTCCGAAAATCTGCAACTTCATCTTTTGGAAAAGTTTAACTACCAATTAAATATTAGCTGGAAAGTTCATAGTTTAGTATGTCATCTTGTTCCTTTTCTTCAGCATAGTCAGTTCGGGCTTGGTGTATATGCCGAGCAGGCAGGAGAAAGTGCTTAACACTATCACTATCAAGTATGGAAGCCATCAAGGGTCATTTGGAACACAATGATTATACAAAATAGCTTAAGAAAAGTGTAATTGAGTTTGGTATAAACAGCTTTAAGTAGTTCTTTTCTCTCTTTTTTTTAAATTTTTGATTGTTTTGAACTTTGAAATGATTGAATTATTTTATAAGGAATTTCAATATATGTTAAACTGTTATATTTATTGCATTGATGTTATATTGTTTACTCTGGAATTTATCTCAATTTTATCATAAAAAATCTTATTTTTTTCATTTCAAAGTTGTATTCTTTTAACAAAAATTGTTTTAAAGGTGTAAAACTTTATTAATTTTGAAAAAAATTCCCGCCCTCCCCATATTACAAAAACTATTTTTACAAAAAAATATGTTTAAAAATTAGTTTAGATCTTAAAAATTATTCTAAAATACTTACTTAAACCTAATATTAATAATTAAACAAAAAAAGTTGAAGTAAACCAAAATTTGCCCTGCTTCTTCTATTAAATACGATGGAGCGACTGAAACTTTAATTGATGTCATTTTGTCTAACTTCTTAAAATGCGCTCCATTTCGAAAAGGTGGCGGAAAAGAAAAAAATTTAGATTGATTGATATAAATTTATATTTATATAAAGCAATCTAAAATTTCTTTGTTGAAATATTTACATATATTTCAATATAGAAATATTTTCTTTTTGTCTGCTAATATTTTTTTTTTCAGTGTTAATTCAACATTACAAATTAAAACTCAATTATGAAAAAAAGCCTAGGATTGAGTTGACGTTTTAAGTAAGCCCAAAAAGTAACTGATGTAATATTTTTATTTTTTAATAAAAAAAAAATTATAATAATGTTTAAAATTGGTATTAATATTAATGTTTATTAGATGAAGATGAGTAAAAAATAAGTAATGTTTATTAGAGAAGATAAGTAAAAAATAAGTTACAAGTTATTTTTTGGTCTCTAAAATTGTTTGAATGATAATTTATTATTTATTAAAATATTTTCTTTTTTAATTTTTGTTATTATCTTATGTAGATGTTTATGTTTTAGCAACCTAGGATTCTTTCATTATTTTTCTTTGTTATTGAGTCTTAAGTTATTTGAACATAATATATTCAGAACTCTACTGAATAATAGAGTAATAAATAAACTAATAAAAATGAATTTAAAATATAATAAATTTATAAAATAAAGAAAATCTTATTTTTGCTAATAATGTCTACTAATATTATTGTTTAGTAAGTATCATGGTTATAAAATGTTCAAATTTAGTTAGTTTAATTAAGCCTGTTAGTACACTTATATTATGGTTTCTTCATTTTATTATTAGTTCATGTATTTTTTTTTTAATCGAATATGTGGAAAGGAGCTGTTTGGAATGAAGATTTACAGGAAGAAGTAATTCTATTTAATTGGATTAGTGATAAAACTGTTTGTCAGCTTCCAGGTACCAAAGAATTGACTGCACTAAAATGCAAAGAAGAATTAGCTTAAGTTTATACAAAAAAAATTAACTAAATTCTCTTCAGGTATTACATCTATATATTAAAATTTTTATTTTTTAAATAATGTGGTTAGAAGAGTTATTTTGTTGATACAAAATATATATAAGAAGAGTTATTAAAATATATATAAGAAGAGTTATTTTGTTGATACAAAATATATAGCTATTTGTATAACTATTTCAATTCCAAAAGAAAGCAAACAGTATTGTGAAAATTTTAAATTCACAACTACAAAAGAAAAATGTGATAATGAGAATGTTGACAAGTGAATGCAAGATTTGCACACAAGTGGAAACTTGGATGCAAATTTTCCACTTGTGTGGTTTGGATGGTTCTCCACAATATAATATATCTCCACAAGCATGATATTAGATTTACTTTAAGTTTTTTACAGATAAATCAATTACAGTTAATTGGTGGAACGTCTTCTAAAGATAGAATATACAAAATTATGCTGAGGTAATCAAAAACAGTATTGGACTCTTACCTCATTTATAATCAGGGTGTCCACAGCTCCTCTAAAATCCTCTTTTTTTAAAAACCACTTCTAAAATCTCTATTATCCTTTAATTAATTTTTGATGGAAGTATAATGTTTAAAATACCCATTCTTGGTCTGCAAAACTGGTTAACACCTTAAAGTGCATGGAATTGTAAAAAATTGCTTTAGCAAATGCATGCTATTTAACATAAAAAATGACATTATTTGATCCCTGTCCAAGCCCCAGAAGGGTATAAACATGGACGTTAAACCATTAATAAATGGCCACATAAAATTTCTTATAAAAATTTTATGTGGCTACCTCGAAAACTATTTTTCAATGCTAGAAATGTTTTATATTTTGATTATTAATTTATTTTGAAAAAAGGTTGTTTTATTTAAATTAAATATTTGAAAAAGTTATTAATTCCAACTAACAGTTATATTATTTTTTAAAAATTCAGAGTATTTTCGAAAAGTTATATGGCCTCCACGGATATGAAGGACATAGGTAGAAAATGTTATATATATATATGTTTTATATATATATATATATACATATATATATATATATATATATATATATATATATATATATATATATATATATATATATATATATATATATATATATATAATATATATATATATATATATATATATATATATATATATATATGTTTTATATTATATATATATATGTTTTATGAACACTAATATATATGCCGTTGAAAAAGATATACCTTCATAAGTTGTAACACTTTTCCATTCATTATATATTTTTTAAATCTTCCTTTTTAGATTTTTTGTATATATTTTTTTTATTTACAGCTTCTTCTATTGTATTCAATGGACCAAAAGAAACCTTGGTTAATGGAACATTTTTTGACTTTTTAAATTACGCTCTATTTCAAAAAGGTGGTGGAAAAGAGAAGAAATTTGTGTAGATTTTATTCAATTATATGTAAATATATGGAATATTTAGATATATTTTTCAATAAAACAAGTTTTTTCTCTTTCTTTAATCATACCTAGCTATTTTAACTAAACTAAACTGAAAAAGTTCTAAATAGTCTAAATATAGACTATGAATAGATTTAATATCTTTAATATACCTTGATAATGTACAGCATTACTAATGTACATGCATGTACATTAGCAACGCTAATGTACATGCGTCAATAATGACACATATAATGATTGTGACATAAATAAATAATACAGTCATTATTTCTAAAATCAATTGATGGTTCACGTCAATTGATTTTACAAATAATGATTGTATTATCTACATAATCATATTTTGTAATTTTGTATATAATCATATTTTGTAATTGTATTATGTATATAATCAAATTTTGTAATTATTATGTATTTATAAAGTCATATTTTGTAAAATCAATTGATTTTACAAAATATGATTGGTTGTTTTTTATTTAAGCCCATGCATATTCCAAGTTAATAAAGCAATATAAAAGAGCTAGTTTTTTGAATTATTAGAACCATTTAGCAGTTTCTTCAGTTAAAAAACAACGAAGAGATATAACTTCTGTAAGTATTTCCTTTGTAGTTTATAGACGTTTTTTAAAACATATTTTATTCAAAAGATGTTTTGTCTTGTACGTAATTCTCAGAGTCTTTGAAACTTTGTTCTTAACTAACTATTTGGCATTTCCAATTTTAATGTTCATCGAAAACTATTTCGAGCATTTTCATTGAAAAAACTGTTTTTGTTTTAAAATTCTTAATTGTTAACTAGCTAGTTAAATACGGCATGTAGCTATGTGTTTAAATCTATGCAGCTATGGCTGCATAGCTTCAAGTAACTTCAAAAAAAAGAAACTTCAAATGTAAGTAACTTCAAAAGTAAGTAACCTCAACAAACATACTTAAGATTTTATATCTGTATATACATTATTATTTTAGAAAATTTTTTATCACAATGATTGCGCCTGTGGTATTCATTTTATTAATAGTAAGCTCTGCGTGTTTACATAAAAGCCCAAAGGTCATTTCTTTGAATGAGGATTCCGGTTTATCCATCGATACTGTAAAAGACCCAACTGTGAATGAAAAGCGATTGTTTACTTGTGATCACAACTGCTGGTACAATGATTGGAAACACCGTGACCAGAGAGCACGGAACGACAATATGTTTAATCGCCGTTGCTCGTATTCGTATTGGTTTGGTAGATGCTACTGCTATGGTTCTCCTCGCTGCTAATTTTTCAACGTTGTTCAAAATTTTTATTATCACATTATTTTATACAAGTGATTTTTAACTATACTCTTGTTAACTAAAAAAACAAAATTCTTTAAAGTATTTTTTATAAACATTTAGATGTATAATTATATAGATACATCTATTATATTTGAAAATTATTTTAAATTTTATCGCTAAGCAAGGTATTTTGCCAACATGCGGACAAAAACCAACTGTCAACTGCTGACAAAAAACGCTATTTGCCTACAGCATTATATTTGCAAGTAAAAAGAATAAATAAAAGAGCTAATAATAATTTCCGAAAAGAAAAGGAAATAAAAAATAATTGTATTTGTTTTTTATTATTATATTCTTTTTAACGTGTAGTTTGTTTTCTGTTAATGCGTTGATTTGAATATTTTATAAAACAATTATAAATTAATTAAAATGTCACAATGATACTATAAAAATTTGCGCATTTGTTGCTATCAGTAATCAAAATGCTAGAACTCCTATAAGAAATCTAATAACTGCTATAGGTTTACACTTCGCACAATTTTACTTTTATTTTTATCTCTTGCTATAATTAATACTAAAGTACGCAGATAATAAAGACGTTTTCAGAATGAGTTTGTTTTTTAAATTTGGATAACTGGTTTCCAAGTTATGACACCAAATTTTGACGATAAGTTTATTTTTCAAAGGCCATCAATGAGAAAGAATTTCATTGAAGTTCTTATGCTGAATCTTTTTTTTTTTTTTTTAACTAAAGAATCGAAGCATTCAATTCTACAAATTATTATTCTCATATAAGGGGCCTCAAGGTAAAGATCCCACTGCTCGTTTGCGCCATTTGAGGCAGTCAGATCAAAAGCTATAAAAACTTTGTTAAATCCGTAAAAATTAACTTTAGATAAAGAAAAAGAGCTTTTTTAAATAGTCAGAGTGAACAAGTTCATTTAAATTTATAAATATCAAGAAAATATGTAAAAATCTTAGATCTTATTCCCCCATTTTCGGCAATTGGGACAATAACAATTAAAGCTCTGTAAAACCAATAAAAATAATTTTAGTTAATAAAAAAAAGGCTTTTCCAAACTGTCAGAATAAATAAATTTATTTATATTTATAAATATTAGATAAACATGTAAAAATATACAGGCTTGTTTTCCCATTTTTAGGAATTTGGCCAAGAGTACAAAAAGCTCTGTTGAAACCGTAAAAATTGACTTACGTTAAAAAAAAGAGATTTTTCTAACTGTCAGAGTGAACAACTTTGTGATTGTAAACGCGAAGTGTTTGTTTGTTGTTAAACTATAAGCGAACAAATTTGCGATTGTGATTGCGAAGTGAACAATTCATTTACATTTATTTTATTTAATTATTCATTTACCGGTAAAATTTACCGGTAAATTTTAAATAGGAATGGGTAAATTTTCCGTAAAAATTTTTTTGTCAAAGATAAATTTTTTATTTTTTTTAAAGAGAAAACTAACATCTATGAAACTATTATGTCTTATCAAAGAATTCATCCACATAGAAATATGTATTTTTTAAGTTGGTTTCCCGTTTCCAACCTAACCAATAAAACTAACAAGCTTCAACCACATACCCAGTAAGCACAGATCGTTTTAAAAACGTTTAAAAAACGTTAAAAACTGTTTTTATTGGTTTTTTAAACGTTTTAAAAACGTTCTGTGCTTACTGGGTAAATGTTTTCTAAATAATTTTGCGGTCGTAAATAATGTATAGAGCCTGTGTTTTTGTTGTTTTTATATTTACCTCTCCAAGGCTGATGGTGCTATCACATTCCAGGGCCGACAACACTGGGAGGAGGGAGCCAGGGGGGAAATTCTAGTTATAGAAGATTTTTTTTAAGAATTGACGATTGTGACTCCCCCCCCCCCTACCGATTCAAAACTTGTGTCATTGGCCCTGCATTTAAGCAGACTACTCATTTTTTTTTATTTGTTTTTAATTTAGTTTTTATACAATCCTCTCTCAACTCTTTAACTCTAAACACAAGCCCAATAAAGCTGAATTGAACATGGTGGTCATTGTACTCAGAAATAATTTCTGATGATGCGAGCACTCTACCACTACACCACTAGCGCATTTAATTAAGCAGCCATTTTTGACCGTACTTTCACATCAATACATACACTGAAAAAATTCTTAAATATTATTTTAAAATTAGTAGTTCCTTATGAAAAAATATGTAGATTCAGAAGATAGCATTTTATATCGAGGTTCTAAAGTATGGAATACCTTTCAAAAAGGATGGTAAATTCGTTAAGTTCATTCAAGTTTATAACAAAAAAAGAAATTTTTAAAATTTGAGAAACTTCTTTGGTTAATGTTACCACTCTACTTTTTGTTGTTGTTGTTGTTTAATAATATTATTTAATTAAAACTTTATTACGTATATATTTTACAAAATGTTTTATGAAATTTTATTACGTAATACGATATTTTATTGAAATTTTGTTAAAGGGGCTCTATGAAAAAGATTGCGATGACGTACTGTTATCATCATCTTCTTTGAGCCCCTATCTGTTTTTACTTACTTTTTTTTTTTTTTTATGAAGCACGAAGTTGTAAAATTCTTATGTTATAAAACAGGAAAAAAATAAAAAATAACATAGCGACTTTCAAAAATAAAATTTCATTTATCTCAAAAAAGGAAATGTGTGACATGTGCCTTTTTTCCCCTGTTGTCTTCATATATCATTCACTGATAAGAATAAATATTTTCAGTGAATTAAACTTTAAAAATCGTCTATCTATAAAAAATCTTGTAAATTTAAATTTGAACTTTTATATAGAACTTTTATAAGTATATTTGATCCTATCAAAATTATGATGTAACAGCTGTTAAAAAATACGCATTTCACCGCGAGCCACACTAGAATTAAATTGCTTAACTCATGTTCTGTAAAAAATTCCCACTTACTCAGTTTATTGAATTTTAACTAAAATTACCCCCCTCCACCCTAACCCTACCATCCCCACTCTGTCAGCCCTAGTATAGCACACAAGAGTATATGAGAAAAAAATATTAATAAGTTTTAGAAAATACACATTTCATTCAAAAATCAACTTCTTCTTGTTCATTATATTCTTCGTCGCTATTGCTTTCTTCAAAACCTTCTGTGGCTTCTGAATCAGAGCTATCCCAAGAAGATACCAAAGATACTGTGTCAGTTCTTTGGATCTTATGAGGTGGTTGTGAATCTAAAGAAACTTGTTCTTGTGTATAATTAAATATTTATAATATTTTCATTAAAGGTGAAGAATGAATATTTTATATTGAAATGGCTACATAATAAATGATGCTCTGTTACATCAGAATTAAAATTATATATAGAAAAACAATAACTCAAACAAAAATACATTTTACATCTATGGTAATCAATTACTTTATGTTACCTTTTAATGATATAATTGAAGAAGAGTTCATATCTATAGGACCATCGGATAACTGGAGCGCTGTATGAGCCTGCTTCTTTTTCTTTTTCACAGATTGTTGTACTTTAATATTATAAGCAACTTTTGTTACTGTTGCACTTAGAGCATCTGACAGCCTGTTACGTTTTTTTGTTTTTTGCAGTGCATATTCTTTATTGCTGCGCTCAACTGCAGCTGATATTCTGTAAAGGTTTTTCTTTACAGAATGCAGACCACCAATGTAATGGGTCAATGGTAATGTCAACTGCTTCCCAAATCAATTTATTGCCGTAAACCTCTCCAGATTGGGATTTAAAAGCCATAAAATCTTACATAATCTCCCCACTTAATAACTGAAATTTTAGTCCTACTTTGACGATTGTTGAAAGACCCTGTCTTTTTTCTGATTCTATCAAATCATTTTCCATGAATCTAGGATCCAAAAGACTTGCTGCTTTTTGAATATCACGCACACTAATTTTTCTACACCTTTCAACAGCCTCAGTTATCAATTTTATATCATCTTGAGGAATTTCACAGTCACTATTTAATAACACTTCTTTGAAGATGTTGGCACATAGTTCCATAAACAAGGCATTACAGATGCATGAACAAGATCTCCTTCTGCAGATTTAACTGCATTTCAAATTGCTGTCAGTAGTTTTTTATTTTTTTTATTTTTTTATTGACCAAAATGACACAGTGTCATGTAAAGTATTCTTCACAGAATTTAGTTTGGCTTTATCATGTGCACTTAAAGCATAAACTTGAACATCCGAAATTGAAATACGTAAAACATCTTAAAGATCATTATTTCTTTTGATCATAGTAAAAGCAGTTGACCATCTTGTAGGCACGCTTTGTAGGCAAACTAATTTAGACTTTTTCAATGTCATTTGATGTTCTAACATCACATGCTTTAGAACTTGCTTCTTTCTAAAGAAACCAGACACTTTCTTGTGTTGAAGGTGATTAAACTGAACAAATGGAATCTTAAGTATATCTGTAGCCAGAAGCTCCAGTGCATGTGCCCCACACCCATAACAAAAAATTTCTGGGTGTTCATGTTGTACCAACTTCTATGCCTTCGTCATATTTGATGCATGGTCTGATATAAAGGCAATAGGTTTAACATGAATTTCCTTAATTTCAGAGTTAGTGATGTCAAAAATATACTCAGCTGAATGACGATTGCTTTCCGGATGAAATGACTTAAGAAATATCGGTTTTGGTGTGGAGGGAAGGAACTGTATATGATTATCATTGCAAACATATGACCATCCATCAGACATCAAAACACGCCGTAAAGATTTTTTTATCAGAACTGAATTTTCAGTTTCAATCCGTGAATGCCACAGTTTTAAAAAAGGTCCTGTAAGTTTATATCGAGATGTTGGGTTCCAAGCAGGTCTTCGTTGTCTAAAAAACTCCCTCCATAATGGATTATCAACCATTGAAAATGCAGTTGCAGTTCCATATATGGCTTTTGAAAAAGTTATTTCTAAATCCTCGTGGATTTTCTGGTCACAAGTATCTATCCAGCGTTTTATATTATGTAAATTGTGAACTGATGATAAAGAAGAACTTGGGAGAGGTTCTGTAGCAGTTGCATTAATTGATAAAGAACTCTGTACAGATTGACTACTTTCAGAAGGTGTTACAACAGAAAAATCAACTAGATCACAAAAAACTGGAGAACTATTATTGCTGACAATACTTCTATTCCTATTGTCAAGATCTTCATCATCTTCATTCTCAGATGAACTAACAGCATTTTCTGCAACCAGTTTAGTTGTAAATGAGCTTCCTTTTATATTAAATTTTTGTTTTACATCATTTGATATATTTTTACAGTTTTTAACTAGGTGTCGTTTCATAAGAGTTGCATTGTTTACAAACTGCTTCTCGCAGAAGATACACTCACCCAGCATTTTTTTATTTGTAATTTTGCATTTGAAATAGTTCCACACAAAAGTTTTTTTATTATTCACCATTTTTTTTTTTATCTCAAATACAATAAATAAATAAAGATCTATGTCTTTTTATACTTATATATATGTATATATATATATATATATATATATATATATATATATATATATATATATATATATATATTATATATATATATATATATATGTATATATATATATATATATATATATATATATATATATATATATATATATATATATACATATATATATACATATATATATATATGTGTATATATATATATATATATATATATATATATATATATATATATATATATATATATATACATATATATATACATATATATATATATGTATATATACTATATATATATATATATATTTATATATATATATATATATATATATATATATATATATATATATATATATATATATATATATATATATATATATATATATACATATATGTATGTATGTATGTATGTATGTATGTATGTATGTATGTATACTATATAATATATAGTATAATATAATATATATAATATATATATAATATATATATATATATATATATATATATATATATATATATACATATATATACAATATATATTATAGATATAGTATATATAATATATAAATATATAATATATATATATATATTATATATATATATATATATATATATATATATATATATATATATATATATATATATATATATATATATATATATATATATATATATGTATATATATATATATATGTATATATATATATATGTATATATATATATATATATTATATATATATATATTAGGTATGCGGAAATAGTCGTCTTACGGAACCGAATTTTGTGCTAAAATTCTGTGCCACGTTTTTTGAACTTATTTTGAGGTAGTGTTAGACAAACGTTCTGTTGTAGTGTTTCTTTTTAGAACAGTATATCAACATAGATTATTTTTTAAAAGAAGAGAATTGGTTCTATATTTTTATGTATCAATTATGTATGGATGATATACTTTTTTTTAACTTTATAGATATTGAAAATTTACTTGATGTTGTCACGTGAAATTTTTTTTGATGGAATGCTGAGACATTTTGCAAAACTACTGAGACTTTTTTTTACATCTATTTTTTATTCACCTGCCAATTTTCAAGAAAAAATATTATGTAGCAGATAATTTAAAAAGTGTAGCAGTTTTGGTGCCTAAATTTTGTTTTCACAAATTCGTGATGGGTGTTGTTGTGGTTGGAGGAGAAAGTCGGAATCTACATACTATGTATATAACAAAAACAGTAATAATAATACTGTCAATATTATTGTTGTCGTTATTTTATTAATTTCATGGTTTTATTTTTATTATTCAATCATAGTTTATGTATATAATATAAATACACTATATTATGGTTTAAATATTCTTTTAGATAAAAAGCAGATATTTGTTTAACAATCATTGTTAATCTTATCAATCAATCTCAGATTGATTTTTTTAAACAAAAAATTCATTTTTATAAACAAAACAATCTCAGAAAGATCTTGAAAATCTTTGGATATCACTAATCTAGTAAGGTATTTATGTCTTTAATTGTGACATTTATATTTTAAATTTTTTGTATAGTTTTAGTAGTTTTATTTTTCTGTTTCAGACAAGGAGTTTTAAAAAAAAATATCTTTATAATTCCTGTTATGTCTGAAACTGAAAAGTTTTATCCTTTAAACGTTAGGATAATAATTTTAGCATGTTGTCAAATGTGCCAACAGGTAACATTCCATTTTTGTTAGAGAAAATTATTCACAGTATTTTAGTGTGGTTATTAATAACGTACTCCATCACAGTACTGTTGAGCAAATGGCTCATGAATCAGGAAGTATATCAGCATTATAAGCAGCAGAATGGGCTATCAGTAATTCTCAGCTTATTCTTGGATTTTATGCAACAACACAAGAAGGTGTTCATATAAATAGTGTTCACCTTATGTCCAAAGATAAATGCCTTGTTATTGCTCTGGATTAATGCCCAAGAGGAACAGCTGATGATTACAAAAATCATACTTGTAGGGCAGTAGATCATCTAGCTTTCATTTATTCAGATTTTCATTTATGTAAATATGATGAGTGTTGTCAATTGAATATTAAAAATATTTCCAACACAATATCAGACAGAGTTGCAGTTAACCATCTGACCATAAGCAAAGTTAGTGCAACTTCGGGTAAAACTGTGAATTAATTGAATTTTCATTTGCACCCTCTTGATACAATTGCTACTGAATATCGCTCAGCATTGAACTACCAGAGACAGAAAAATATGAATTATTTGGCAATGATTATGTAGCCGTCAAAATTGTTTTGGCTATGAATAAGATGAGGTTTAAAGACGTTGAAAGTGATCCAGAGGGATTCGTTACTTTTTTAGACCTCAAAAAACTACCTAGGTGTATCATCCCTAGATATCAAGGAAACCGTTTTCATATTTTCTTTTTATTACTTGCCATATATTTATTGAACATTATGCTGATTTTCTAAATTTTTTGATCACTGGAACAGTAAAATGTGGCAGTTTGCAAGCAGCTCTGCAAAAAGCATTTTTTAATGCTACCGCTACAAAAAAATGTGCTTGGTGTATTTGGAAAACTGCTAATTGGTCCATGGATGATAAAGTTTTAAGTATCAGCTGAGGATGCAAATTTTGATCATCTCACCGGTATTCAGATTGTAAAAAACATTTTGCAAACAGTTAATGTTTGCAAATCTAATCCGGCTGCACTGTTTTGCAGAGCAACAGATTTTTTGGGGGAAATGCTTCCCTCAAACGTTTTTGAACCAATAACAAATTAATGCTGCATTGATGACCAGGTTATCAACATGACTTCAGCTTGTCTTAATGCAGTAAAGGATGTATTGATTAGACAATGTAAAAGGTACTTCTCCCTTTTCATTACAGAGACACTCAAGCAAGAAACAGCTAGCACAAAGTTTCAAAATATAGATAGTGAAGAGCTAATTGGTATGTTTAGTGAATCTAAAGGAAGATCCCCTAATGCAACAATTTTATATAGTTCTTGCAAAATATGATGAAAAAAGAATAGAACTATTTATTATCTTGATAGTTTAGATTACTAAGTAGAGAAAATGTTATTAATGGTCCATTTTCACAGCACGTAAAGAAAGAAAGAGAAATTGCCTACAACATGCTCAAATTTGATCTGTATTATATAAGAGACAGAAATGCAAGCGTCAAATGTTGGATGAGCATGAAAAAAGGAAGTTATAACAAAAACTTAACTTAATGACTTTCAGCCAGATTAAGAATTTGTAAAAACAATTGTCTACAAAGCAACTGGATGATTTAGTTGATGTTATGTCTGTCAGAATTGTTAGTAGAAAACAATGTCAAGAATAGTATGATATTGAACAATCTAAGTATACGATGGCAGAGTAGAAAAAGTACAAAAATGATTGCATGACAGAATTTACACTATCTCTTACATGAAAAAAGATGAATCTGATTCTGAAGCTGGTGATTATTGCATAAAAAATTCCAGCTTGCCCCAGATGTTGTGTCAGGAGAATTTATTTTTTTCGTAATGTTAATGTGTGTTATTTATTTTTAATAATAATATGTTTTGTTTTCATAATTGTAAGGTTTATTAAGTCCAAAACAGATACTGTAAATGTTAGAACTTGAAAAGTCTTAACATTTGAAAAGTATTGCAAGTGTTGTGATTTGCAGATAGGTAACCAGCAAGTGTTGTGACTTGTAAAAATTATTGAAAGACAGCTCTGGCTTACCTTCTCGTGATGTCTATCGTTAAAAATGATTAATATTTTGTTTCATTAGTGGAATTTCAAATTGTTTACTAAAAGCCAAGATAATTACAATGGATATTTTGTTTACACTAAATTACATAATTTTGACTTTTGTATTTTTAAAACATTTTACATGTTTTTTTAGGTTAGATGTTAAAGAATCAAACAGCCTTTTGTCTAAGAATTTAAACATTAAAACTCTTACACATCTTGATTAAAAATTAAAGTGTTAAAATTTTTATTTATTCTCATTTTTTTTAATTTTAACTAATATCTATCAAAATATTTTTCAATTCAAAGTCATAAAAAAATTTTTAGATTGGAGGGGCACTCGCTCTTTCCTATGTGAGACAGGATAAACTATTGCTTTGACGTTTGAAAATGTAAACAAAATTTTCCTTTTTTAAATGACAAAAATTGACAAAAAAAAATTATGTGGGCGGAAAGGGGGCGGCGGGCGGCAAAAATTTGCATAATTATAACAACTTTCGATACAAAAAAAATGATTTTGACCACAGTTTCTTTAACAATTTCATATATTCAAAAATTGTCATATTGTCAGGTTAGCCCTCCGTTTCTGGATTCTTACCTTTTCTTGATAAACACGTAATGTAAAGTACTATTAGATTATTTATTAATGTAAAGTAATATAAAGTTAATTAACTAATATTATAATTATAAAGTTAGCCCTTCATTTCTAGATTCTATCCTTTTATTGAAAGCAGTTTATATAAAGTATTAGTAATCTTATTTAAGGTTAACCCTCCATTTTTGGATTCTTTCTTTTTTTTGAAAAGAATTTTTTTATTTATCGATTTATTAACTTTTAATATATACATTTTTTTTGAAGTTCAATTAATTAAAATAAATAAGGCTAACAGCCTCTCTCTCTTCCACTACCCCCCCCCCCCTCCTCTACTCTCTTTCTCTTTCTCTCTCTCTCTCGCTATATATATATATATATATATATATATATATATATATATATATATATATATATATATATATATATATATATATATGTATTCAATTATATATAACTGAAATACTTCTTTGACATTCACAAGTTATTATTGGAATAGTTCCTAATATTAAAATAAACACTTTTCTTATATTTGGAAAACTTCTCATGTCAATGACCTTTAAAATACTAGCAACAGTTAAAGGAATATTTGATTGGTTTTTCAAAAATAATTCCCATAAATCTAACTCAGCATGTATTGAAGTAAAATGAGGCATATTCAGATAAATAGAAATTTAAAAATTCATAAAAATCAGATTTCCATGCTTTCTTAACTTGTATTCTGGACAGTACAGTTGAAGGAACTGCTGCTAAACCTAAACATACCATTTTCTGGAAACCTATTATTTTGCTCATTAATAAGATGTTCAATTAATGGAGAAGTAATGCTTTGTTTAAAATAGTCAAAACTGTATTTGTTGGTAATTATACTGGTAAACCTGAAAAGTACACAATCTAGGTCTCACCTCTTGGATATCAAGACTAAAACCAAAAGCCAAACTAAAAACAATAGCTACAACTAAACTACGTCTATGGCTTGACAATGAACGAAAAAAGCATTATGATTAAGAGCTTTTATTCAAGAAGCAACTCATTTATATTCATCTCCTACAAACCCTGTACCATCATACAGTTAGCCTGTACAATTTTGAATATTAAGTCCAAAAAGCCTTTTGAAGTGTATTAAGGAATTTTATTTAGTAATTTTAGTAAATTTAGAGATAGAAAGTAAATTTAGAGATAGACTAAAACCAGATGTACCAGTCCTGTAATCAATTAATGTTAGGAAATACTCGCAAATCTCATTATTTGAATTCACATATCTTTAAAAAAATGACATTTGTTCAGTGTTTGAACAGTCAACTGCTTCATCTCAAAGAATTAAAAAAAAATTGGAATACTTTACATTTTTTATTAAAGCTACCTCAATTGTTTTCCCACAAAAATTAATAAGTTGGTTTTGGGTAGTTTCTGATATAAAGGTTGCATTTGTTGCACTTGAAAAAAGTTGATTAGCTAATATTTGATCACCAGCATCAACGCAAATTTTTAAAAGCTGTATGAAGTTACCTTTTCCAACTAAGAAATATTATTGTTTTAATTATTTTCAGTTATCAGAAAAAAGTTTTAAACAAGAATTATTTAAATCAACCTCAATAACATTACTTTTGGGGTTGCAACATGAATGTAATGCATTGTAAAACACAACTTTTTCCATGTTTTTAAAAATCATGAACAGCATGGTACACCATGTTACACCATTCTTGATGAGACTTATTTAATATACAAAGAAAAAAGAAAACAGTAAGCTCAATCTTCTTTGTTAGAAAAAGCTAACCAAAAATAGTGGCTGAGTCATTCAATTTTGAATAAATTCTTTGTATTAATAGTCTATTAAATAACTATTAAATAGAAATTAGAAAAACAAATACAGAATTTGGACAAAATACTTTGTGTACTATATCTTTAAAAACTGCATCGTCTTTGCCAGCGGTAAAAAGTTTACCATAGGTTAGATATGTTGAAACATCATATAAAGTATTTAAGTCTTTATATGAAAGAATATTAACTTTGGAAAATAATCACTCAAATATTTTGATGGAATATAATCACTCAAATATTTTAAAGTCTACAGAAAGTTCAAAAGGCAACTCTAAAAAAGCATTGTCTTTTTTAAAGTTAATTTTAGATTAGAATTTGACAAGTTTTGCAAAATTAACTTTTTTTGTAGGTACGTGCGTATCCAAATCTCGTTATCAGTTTTTCATAGGGTGGCCACCCTATGAAAAACTCAAAACAAGATTGCGCTTTAGGGTTGCAACTGTTAGAAGTGTAATTACTGCAATTAATAGGATCTTTACCTGGGGTCCCTAATATGAGAATAATAATTTGTGAAGTTGAATGCTTTGATTCTTTATTTAAAACAAAAACAATAAAAATGATTTACCATAAGAACTTCAATGAAATTTTTTCTCATTGATGGCATTTGAAAAATAAATTTATTATCAAAATTTGGTGCAATAAATCCTTAGGAAAACTCAACAAATCTTGACGCAAAATAGGCGTTATTTACCCCAACATAAATTGTCATAACTTGGAATCCAGTTATCCAAATTTAAAAAACGAACTCATTCTGAAAACGTCCTTATTTTCCGCGTACTTTAGTATTAATTATAGCAAGAGATAAAGATTATAGTAAAATCGTGTGAAGTGCCTACCTATAGCAGTTATAATATTACTTATAGCAGTCATAGTATTTTGATTACTGATAGCAACAAATGTGCACATTTTTATAGTACCAATAATTGTGACATTTTAATTAATTTATAATTGTTTTATAAAATATTTAATTAACGCATTAACAGAATATTGCGAAAAAACAAATTACACGTTAAAAACAAATATGATCATAAAAAGAAAAAAAAAATTGTTCTTTGTTTTTTCTTTTCGGAAATTATTATTAGCACTTTTATTTATACTTTTTACTTGCAAATATATTGCTGTAGACAGTTTGCTCTGCAAACATTCCAGACTTCATTCAAGTAAATTGATCATTACCGAAGTTTATAATTTTTTGGCGCAAGTAGCGCTTTTTTTCGTCAGCAGTTGACAGTTGGTTTTTTGTCAGCATGTTGACAAATTACCTAGGTTACCGATAAAATTTAAAATAATTTAAATCAATTTTCAAATATAATAGATGTATCTATATAATTATACATCTAAATGTATTAAATTATGTGATACAAAAAAATTTTAACAACGTTGAAAAATTAGCAGCGAGGAGGACCATAGCAGTAGCATCTACCAAACCAATGGGCATACGAGCAACGGCGATTAAACATATTTTCGTTTTTTGCTCTCTGGTCACGGTGTTTCCAATTATTGTACCAGCAGTTGTGATCACAATCAAACAATCGCTTTTCATTCACAGTTGGGTCTTTTACAGTAGCGGTCTCTTTTTGATCTTCGATGGATAAACCGGAATCCTCTTTCAAAGAAATGACATTTGGATTTTTATGTAAACACGCAGAGCTTACTATTAATAAAATGAATACCAGAGACGCAATCATTGCGATAAAAAATTTTCTAAAATAAAAAAAAAATATATATATATATATATATATATATATATTTATATATATATATATATATATATATATATATATATATATATATATATATATATATATATATATATATATATATATATATATATATATATATATATATATTAATAGTTTTCGATGAACATTAAATTGGAAATGCCAAATAGTTAGTTAAGAACAAAGTTTCAAAGACTCTAAGGATTATGTACAAGACAAAACATCTTTTGAATAAAATATGTTTTAAAAAACGTCTAAAAATTACAAAGGAAATACTTACAGAAGTTATATCTCTTCGTTGTTTGTTAACTGGAAAAATAGAAACCTGCTCTTTTATATTGATTTATTAACTAGAAATATGCATGGGCTTAAATAAATAACAACCAATCATATTTTGTAAAATTAATTGACGTGAAGCGTCAATTGATTTTTGAAAATATGACTATAAAAAAATATAATAATTACAAAATTTGATTATATACATAATACAATTACAAAATATGATTATGTAGAAACATGATACAATCATTCTTTGTAAAATCAAATGACGTGAAACATCAATTGATTTTAGAAATAATGACTGTATTATGTATTTATATGTCACAATCATTATATGTGTCATTATTGACGCTTTGGGTGAATTGATTTTACAAAATATGATCGGTGAAGCCCACGCATACAATATTAGTGATTAATAATATGATGCGTGATGAAGTAAGTGCATGATATATTAGTGAATAACTTTAATAATAATAATAGTTTTGACTGATTTATAATGTACTCTCGAGTCCTTAATAAAAGGAGGGGTTGAACGTTTAATTATTTTTTGAAAATTTTCCAATCCACCCCAAGCTTATAAAGACCCCCTTTGTTTATTTATTTTGCTTGTTATAAAACTGTTAACATAAACTTTATACCTCAAAAATAAAAAATAAAAATTCTTTGAAAAAGGATCGTCCATATAGTACGTACGCTCGGAGGGAAAGAGGTGGTCTGCAAATGGCGTATATGAGATGGGAGGGCAGTGGGTTAATTATAAAAGTAAAGAAACACTAAATTAAAAAAATATTATAAAATGTTAGATAAATAAATTAAAAAGCGTAGGTATTTTTACTTTTACACCTAGTAATAATGAATCGAGAGTATTTAATTTTAGCCAACTTATGAAAATTTAAAATAATCATTCTTGAAAACGTTTACGTTTTAATTTTTTTTTTTGTTTAATTATTAAACAAAAAAAAAATTATTGTTTTAAAATAATCTTTAAGATCTAAACTAACATTTAAACATATATTTTTGTAAAAATAGTTGTTACCCGAAGTAAGATATGAAGGAGGAAGTGGTAAAATGGGGAGGACGAGAATTTTTTTCAAAATTATTAACGTTTTACACCTTTAAAACAATTTTTGTCATAAGAATCCCAGCTGGCATTATTACGTTGTTTTAACGTTGAAATTCGGTTGAAGCGTTGTTTCAACGTTGTTCAACTATGTCACAACGTTAAATCAACGTTACCGTTTAAACGTTGATTATTTAACGTTATTTCAACGTTAAATAAACGTTACAGTTTAAACGTTGATTATTAAACGTTATTTAACGTCATTATTTCATTCATTGTTGACAAAAAATACGATATAAAATTTTTGCGCGCGCACAAATGGAAGTAAAATCGTAAACATTATTTCAACGGTGAGAAAAAAAATGTAAATACTGAACTTATATCATATAGAATTTTCAAGAGATCGAAATTATGTTCAGACAATTTTCTTGAAAGAACATTATCGTTTAAAAATCGATATTTTTCGTTTAACTTGGGCTACAATGCTCAAAGACTGATATTATTAAATGTAAATATAATACAGCTTTTTCAAAAAATGATCCATTAAATTATGTTGAATTTAATGCTAAGCGTTGTTTTTTAATAGAGCATCAAGAATTAAAAAAAGAAATTGATAACTTTAAAAAAGAACTTCAGCACGAAATAAAAAAATATAGATTAATTTGAAAAATTAACTTCAACCACATCAGTTATTACTATGAAAACAGACAAACTTGTATATAAACATAATCCAAACAAATCGTGTTATTGCAATTTACTTGTATACAAACATTTATTTTAAAAAAAATAGATCTTGCGCCTTTTATACTAGCCTTACATCTGTCAATGTGTTTCATCAGTTAGTGCAGTATCACCATTAATCAAAAGAGATAAAGTGATATTAAAAAACATTTACTTCTGTTTTTTGAAATTTAAAAAAATCCTTAACTACTTGGACCAAAATAAATGTAATGCAGCAAAGATGAATTTTTAATGATGCTAATACTTGGATTATTGACAGCTGATTTTGCTGACAGGTTGAATATATTTTTAGGATTAGTGAATGCAATATTTTCTTCATTGTTGAAAGCTTCTAGCTCACTTTTAAACCACATGGTTTTTGTTCCAAGTAAAGATGTTATAAGACAGGCAATGCAAAACAGATTTTAGAAATTAAATTATTCAGACTAACACTAAATTTCAGATATAACAGAATTTATTATGGAAACACCTTAAAATTTTGACTTACAGAAACTAACAAGGAATGAATACAAACATTACAACAATATAAAAACATTAGTACCCGCAGCTCCAAATTCATCAATAATTTCTTTAAAAAATTTCTAAAGCTTACAGAAGCTAAATTTTGGATAAAAAAAATTACATATCGCAACAACTATTTAGATTGTATTACAAAATACTCTTGTATAATGTATGATTAAGGCTTTAATATTAATTTTTTAATACAAATGAAGTGATTTTAATTAAATCCATTTTTATCAGTCACTTTAAAAATATGATGAGTATTTGTATAAAGATAATTAAATTTCAAACAATAATATTAGCTTTACTTGTTGTTTTTTTTTTAGGTGAATCAATTGCAATGGATGGAATATCTTTAAAATGCTGAGGTAATCAAAATAATTTTTAATTATTCAGGTATTTTAAGGATTAAATTATTTAGCAAAAAAATTGTTTGATAATGAGTTCAATTTAAATTTAAAAAAAAAATTAATATTAGTTCTCGCACAATTAATATCAGTTCTCTTATCTATTAAAATTTAGAATATTTTCCAACAATTTTGTGACCTCCATGAATATGAAGGGGAAAGGTGGAAATATGCTTTAAGAGCACTAATTTATATGGTGTAGTGAAAGGTATACCTTTATAAGAAATGTAAAACTTTTTTATTCTCATTTTTTATATATTCAAAAATTTCTCCTTGTGTTTTTTTTTTTTTTTTTTTTTCTAATTCTTTTTTGTTAACAGCTTCTTCTATTAAATACGATGGAGCGACTGAAACTTTAATTGATGGCATTTTGTCTAACTTCTAAAAATGCGCTTCATTTTGAAAAGGTGGCGGAAAAGAAAAAAATTTAGATTGATTGATATAAATTTATATTTATAAAAATCGATCTAAAATTTCTTTATTGAAATATTTACATATATTTCAATAAAGAAATATTTTCTTTTTGTCTGCTAATATTTTTTTTTTTTCAGTATTAATTCAACATTACAAATTAAAACTCAATTATGAAAAAAGCCTAGAATTGAGTTGATGTTTAAATAAGAAAAGCCCAAAAAGTAACTGATGTAATATTTTTATTTTTTGATAAAAAAAAAATTCTAATAATGTTTAAAATTGGTATTAATATTAATGTTTATTAGATAAAGATGAGTAAAAAATAAGTAATGTTTATTAGATGAAGATAAGTAAAAAAATAAGTTACAAGTAATTTTTTGGTCTTCAAAATTGTTTGAATGATAATTTATTATTTATCAAAATATTTTCTTTTTTAATTTTTGTTGTTTTTATATTTTAATTAAAAGTAGATATTATTGTGTCATATATTATAATATACCTAATATTATACTATTATATTTTATTATACTTTTATATTTTTTTTCAATATTCCATAATTATCTTATGTAGATGTTTATGTTTTAGCAACCTAGTATTCTTTCATTATTTGTCTTTGTTATTGAGCCTTAAGTTATTTGAACATAATATATACAGAACTCTGCTCAATAATAGAGTAATAAATAAATTAATAAAAATGAGTTTAAAATATAATAAATTTATAAAATAAAGAAAATCTTATCTTTGCTTATAATGTCTACTAATATTATTGTTTAGCAAGTATCATGGTTATAAAATGTTCAAATTTAGCTAGTTTAATTAGGCCCGTTAGTACACTTATATTATGGTTTCTTCATTTTATATTAGTTCATGTAATTTTTTCAAAATCAAATATGCGGAAAGGAGCTGTTTGGAATGAAGATTTACAAGAAGAAGTAATTCCATCTGATTGGATTAGTGATAAAACTGTTTGTTGGCTTCCAGGTACCAAAGCATTGACTGCACTGAAATGCAGAGAAGAATTGGCTTTAGTTTATACAAATAAAAACTAAATTCTCTTCAGGTATTACATCTATATATTACAATTTTTATTTATTAAATAATGTGGTGAGAAGAGTTATTTTGTTGATACAAAATATATAACTATTTGTATAACTATTTCAATTCTAAAAGAAAGCAAACAGTATTGTGAAAATTTTAAATTCACAACTACAAAAGAAAAATGTGATAATGAGAATGTTGACAAGTGGATGCAAGATTTGCACACAAGTGGAAACTTGGATGCAAATTTTCCACTTGTGTGGTTTGGATGGTTCTCCACAATATAATATATCTCCACAAGCATAATATTAGATTTACTTCATGTTTTTTTACAGATAAATCAATTACAGTTAATTGGTGGAGTTACCTCATTTATAATCAGGGTGTCTGCAGCTCCTCTAAAATCCTCTAAAGTCCTCTTTTTTTAAAACCCTTTCTAAAATCCTCTATTATCCTCTAAAGAGGTAAAAATTTGATCAAAGCTTCTCATTAATTCTTCTTTTTTTAATTTTTGATGGATGTATAATGTTCAAAATACCCATTCTCGGTCTGCAAAACTGGTTAACGCCTTAAAATGCATGGAATTGTAAAAAATTGCTTTAGAAAATGCATGCTATTTAACATAACAAATGACATTATTTGATCCCTGTCCAACCCCCATAAGTGTATAAACATGGACGTTAAACCATTAATAAATGGCCACATAAAATTTCTTATAAAAATTTTTTGTGGCAACCCAGAAAATTATTTTTCAATGCTAGAAATGTTTTATATTTTGGTTATTAATTTATTTTTAATATATTAAAAAGGTTGTTTTATTTAAATTAAATATTTGAAAAAGTTATTAATAACCAACTAACAGTTATATTATTTTTTAAAAATTCAGAGTATTTTCGAAAAGTTATATGGCCTCGATGGATATGAAGGGCAAAGGTGGAAAAATATGTTTTAAGAACAATAATCTATATGGCGTTAAAAAAGATATACCTTCATAAGTTGTAACACTTTTCCATTGATTATTTATTTTTTAAATCTTCCCTTTTTGTTTTTTTTTAATATATTTTTTTATTTAGAGCTTCTTATAATGTATTCAATGGACCGAAAGACCCTCGGTTAATAGAATATTGTTTGACTTTCTAAATTACGCTTTATTTCAAAAATGTGGTGGAAAAGAGAAGAAATTTGTGTAGATTTTATTCAATTAAATGTAAATATATGTAATATTTGAATATGTATTTTTGAATAAAACAAGTTTTATCTCTTTCTTTAATCATACCTAGCTATTTTAACTAAACTAAACATAAAAAGTTCTAAATAGTCTAAGTATAGACTATGAATAGATTTAATATCCATAATATACCTTGATAATGTACAGCAACACTAATGTACATGCATAGTACGTTTTGATGGTGATCATATTTTGACGCACATAGCACGTTTACATACATATATACATTTTGACATACATACATAGCACGTTTTGATGGTGAAAAAGTGTTTTACAGTCGTTTAACGTTGATAAATCAACGTTAAAAAAACTATCATTTTAAACGTTTTATCAACGTAAATTCAACGTTGTTGTAACGTTTTTTTCGCGTCGAATCAACGTTGATATAACGTTTGAATCTAACGTTGATAAATCAACGTTGAAAAAAAACTTTCATTCTAAACGTTAAATCAACGTTAATTCAACGTTAGGTTTCAACGATATTTCAACGTTATTTCAACGTTATTTGCCGGCTGGGATACAACTTTGAAATGAAAAAATAAGATCTTTTATGATAAAATTGAGTAAACAATATAACGTCAAAGCAATAAATATAACAGTTTAACATATATAAAAATTCCTTATATAATAATTCAATCATTTCAAAGTTCTAAATAATCGAAAATTTTAAAAAAGGGTAGAAAAGGACTACTTAAAACTGTTTATACCAAACTCAATTACACTTTTCTTAAGCTGCTATGCATAATCATTGTGTTCCAAACGACGTATGGCTTGTATAGTATGGCTTCTATACTTGTTAGTGACAGTAGTAAACACTTTCTCCTGCCTGCTCGACGTATACACCAAGTCCAAACGTCAGTTTGGGCTTGGTGTATAATCGCGCGATTATTTCGATGGGATATTTTCCGGGGGAATTTTTTACCGGGGGATTTTTTCCATTAGAACCAAAACTTAAACCGTTGAAATAATGTTTGTTTACGTTTTTACTTCCATTTCTGCACTCGTATAAATTTTATATCGGAACTGTGAAAAGGTGTATTTTTCTAAACTTTCTACAAAATTGATTGGTTAATAAAAATTCTCCTATCATATTTGAAACATTTTTGAATATTTTTGCGGAAGGTTTGTAGCAACAGATGGAATTGTTATTTTAATAAATAGTGATTGGTTTAAACTGTTTTTCAACCAATCATTTATGATTTAGAGAACAATTGTATCACTTGCTAAAAAGTGATAGGAAAATTTTGTAAAAATGTACAAATAACATTGGTTAAACTTACAATTTACAAATAAATTGGTTAAAGTCTATAACATTTCCTCTTTAACCAATCACATTTGTATTTAATGAAGAACAATTGCATCAGTTGCTCTAAAACGAAGGAAATTTTGTCCAAGTAACGAATAAGTAATTTTGAGAATATCAGATTCTAATTTTTACTTTAACTTTTCATTATGAAAAACAGTGAAAAAGAGATACACTTAAATTTAGCGGTGCAAAAGGACTGACGCACGCGCATCAATGGTAACACCCTAGATCCGTCCCTAGCATCTCTGTGTAAAGTGGAAGTTTTCTTAGGTTCAATTGATATCACCTACAACAAGTTTGTTGAAGATAAATGCAAAAAAAATCACATGATGGAATTTAAAAACTGTATTTTTCTTTGAGTTGCGTATCTTGATAAACCTCTAGAAACTTTAGTAGAACATCTGATTCCTCCACCAGAGTTACACATCCTTATTGGTATTACTTCTATATTTGTAAAATTATTAATTACACTATGGCCTGATTTTGATTCTTGGCTAAAGTCAAATTATATAATCTTTAGAGGTTACCAAGAAACTGGTTTGGATGGTAACAATTCACAGAGACTTTTAGACAAATTCGATGACTTAGAAGTTAACCATCTAAATGCATTACCAAATATAATATTTTTCTAATTGTAGTTAGATATCTTAGAAAGTTTTCAAGTCTTAAAACAAAAGGTTTAGCATGTTTACCGTAGAAACTATTGCTGAATTAATTTTAGATTTTAAAAAAGCTTCCGAAAATCTTCAGCTTCATCTTCTGGAAAAGTTTAACTACCAATTATATATTAGCTGGAAAGTTCATAGTTTAGTATGCCATCTTGTTCCTTTTCATCAGCATACACATCAAGCACTTTCTCCTGCCTGCTCGGAATATACACCAAACCCAAACTGACTTGGTGTATATGCCGAGCAGGCAGAAGAAAGTGCTTACCACTATCACTAACAAGTATGGAAGCCATACTATACAAGCCATACGTCGTTTGGAACACTATGATTATGTATAGCAGCTTAAGAAAAGTGTAATTGAGTTTGGTATAAACAGTTTTAAGTAGTCCTTTTCTATCCTTTTTTAAAATTTTCGATTATTTAGAACTTTGAAATGATTGAATTATTAATATAAGGAATTTCTATATATGTTAAACTGTTACATTTATTGCTTTGACGTTATATTGTTTACTCTAGAATTAATCTCAATTTTATCATAAAAGATCTTATTTTTTCATTTCAAAGTTGTATTCTTTTGACAAAAATTGTTTTAAAGGTGTAAAACGTTATTAATTTTGAAAAAAAATTCTCTTCCTCCCCATTTTACCACTTCCCCCTTCATATCTTACTTTGGGTAATAACTATTTTTATAAAAATATACGTTTAAATGTTAGTTTAGATCTTAAAGATTATTTTAAAACACCGAAACCCTATATTAATAATTAAACAAAAAAAAAAATTAAAACAAAAACCAAAATTTACCCTGGCGGTCTCAGGAGAGCACAGTAATAGATATATTTAACGTAAACGTTTTTAAGAATGATTATTTTAAATTTTCATAAGTTGGCTAAAATTAAATACTCTCGATTCATTATTACTAGGTGAGGGGATAGGGGGATAGAACAATTTTTAAAGCCTGTTTACACTAAAAGTTTTTGTTTTTTATCATTGACTGAAAGAATTTTTTTATAATTTTTAAAGCCGTCTATAAAAAACGTACGCTTTTTTTTTCGTCGACCCCCCCCCCCCCATCTCCGCATTTTATAATACGCTTTTTTGAGTACCCTCCGCTTCCCTTAAAGTACCTACGCTTTTTAACCTATTTATCTAACATTTTATAATATTTTTTTAATTTAGTGTTTCTTTTCTTTTATAATTAACCCACTGCCCTCCCATCTCATATACGCCATTTGCAGACCACCTCCTTCCCTCCGAGCGTACGTACTATATGGACGATCCTTTTTCAAAGAATTTTTATTTTTTATTTTTGAGGTATAAAGTTTATGTTAACAGTTTTATAACAAGCAAAATAAATAAACAAAGGGGGTCTTTATAAGCTTGGGGTGGATTGGAAAATTTTCAAAAAATAATTAAACGTTCAACCCCTCCTTTTATTAAGGACTCGAGAGTACATTATAAATCAGTCAAAACTATTATTATTATTAAAGTTATTCACTAATATATCATGCACTTACTTCATCACGCATCATATTATTAATCACTAATATTGTATGCGTGGGCTTCACCGATCATATTTTGTAAAATCAATTCACCCAAAGCGTCAATAATGACACATATAATGATTGTGACATATAAATACATAATACAGTCATTATTTCTAAAATCAATTGATGTTTCACGTCATTTGATTTTACAAAGAATGATTGTATCATGTTTCTACATAATCATATTTTGTAATTGTATTATGTATATAATCAAATTTTGTAATTATTATATTTTTTTATAGTCATATTTTCAAAAATCAATTGACGCTTCACGTCAATTAATTTTACAAAATATGATTGGTTGTTATTTATTTAAGCCCATGCATATTTCTAGTTAATAAATCAATATAAAAGAGCAGGTTTCTTGAATTATTAGAATCATTTAGCAGTTTCTATTTTTCCAGTTAACAAACAACGAAGAGATATAACTTCTGTAAGTATTTCCTTTGTAATTTTTAGACGTTTTTTAAAACATATTTTATTCAAAAGATGTTTTGTCTTGTACATAATCCTCAGAGTCTTTGAAACTTTGTTCTTAACTAACTATTTGGCATTTCCAATTTAATGTTCATCGAAAACTATTAATATATATATATATATATATATATATATATATATATATATATATATATATATATATATATATATATATATATATATATATATAAATATATATATATATATATATATATATATATATATATATATATATATATATACATATATATGTATACATATATATATATATATATATATATATATATATATATATATATATATATATATATATATATATATATATATATATATATATATATATATATATTTTTTTTATTTTAGAAAATTTTTTATCGCAATGATTGCGTCTCTGGTATTCATTTTATTAATAGTAAGCTCTGCGTGTTTACATAAAAATCCAAATGTCATTTCTTTGAAAGAGGATTCCGGTTTATCCATCGAAGATCAAAAAGAGACCGCTACTGTAAAGACCCAACTGTGAATGAAAAGCGATTGTTTGATTGTGATCACAACTGCTGGTACAATAATTGGAAACACCGTGACCAGAGAGCAAAAAACGAAAATATGTTTAATCGCCGTTGCTCGTATGCCCATTGGTTTGGTAGATGCTACTGCTATGGTCCTCCTCGCTGCTAATTTTTCAACGTTGTTAAAATTTTTTTGTATCACATAATTTAATACATTTAGATGTATAATTATATAGATACATCTATTATATTTGAAAATTGATTTAAATTATTTTAAATTTTATCGGTAACCTAGGTAATTTGTCAACATGCTGACAAAAAACCAACTGTCAACTGCTGACGAAAAAAAGCGCTACTTGCGCCAAAAAATTATAAACTTCGGTAATGATCAATTTACTTGAATGAAGTCTGGAATGTTTGCAGAGCAAACTGTCTACAGCAATATATTTGCAAGTAAAAAGTATAAATAAAAGTGCTAATAATAATTTCCGAAAAGAAAAAACAAAGAACAATTTTTTTTTTCTTTTTATGATCATATTTGTTTTTAACGTGTAATTTGTTTTTTCGCAATATTCTGTTAATGCGTTAATTAAATATTTTATAAAACAATTATAAATTAATTAAAATGTCACAATTATTGGTACTATAAAAATGTGCACATTTGTTGCTATCAGTAATCAAAATACTATGACTGCTATAAGTAATATTATAACTGCTATAGGTAGGCACTTCACACGATTTTACTATAATCTTTATCTCTTGCTATAATTAATACTAAAGTACGCGGAAAATAAGGACGTTTTCAGAATGAGTTCGTTTTTTAAATTTGGATAACTGGATTCCAAGTTATGACAATTTATGTTGGGGTAAATAACGCCTATTAACGTCAAGATTTGTTGAGTTTTCCTAAGGATTTATTGCACCAAATTTTGATAATAAATTTATTTTTCAAATGCCATCAATGAGAAAAAATTTCATTGAAGTTCTTATGGTAAATCATTTTTATTGTTTTTGTTTTAAATAAAGAATCAAAGCATTCAACTTTACAAAGTATTATTCTCATATTAGGGACCCCAGGTAAAGATCCTACAAATTGTTTGCCCCATTTGGGGCAATCAGATCAAAAGCAATAAAACTTTGTTAATTCTGTAAAAATTAACTTTAGATAAAGAAAAAGAGCTTTTTAAACAGTCAGATCAAATTCATATACATTTATAAATACCAAGAAATTACGTAAACTTTTTAGTGCTTATTTCCCCCATTCTCGGGGATTGGGACAGCAATCAAAGCTCTGTAAAAGCAATAAAAAATAATTTTAGTTAAAATAAAGAGCTTTTTTAAATTGTCAAAATAAATAAATTTATTTATATTTATAATTATAAGATAATTGTGTAAAAATATACAGGGCTTGTTTTCACATTTTAGGGCAAATTTGGCCAAGAGTACAAAAAGCTCTGTTGAAACCGTAAAAATTAACTTACTTCATTAAAGAAAGAGGTTTTCCTAACTGTTAGAGCTTTTCCTAACTTGTGGTTATGAACTTGAAGTGTTTGATTGTTGTTAAAATATAAGCAAACAAATTTGTGTCTGTAATTGTGAAGTGAACAAATCATTTACATTTATAATATCAAAAAATTATGTAAAAGTTTTAGGTCTTCTGTAAAATATGTTAAAATTGCAAATTTCCCAAATCAAGTTGATTGAGCTGGGAGCAA
>NC_061160.1:15935971-16106751 GCF_022113875.1 Hydra vulgaris | reverse complement strand
CCAGCCGGCACAGCGCCGACTTTTAGATGTCTTTTTAGTGTCTCAGACGTCTTGAGACGTCTACGATAAAAATAAGACATCTAAACTATGTTTTAAAGATGATCACATTAAGAATTCTTTTTTCAGGCATCTGTTAGACGCAGTTGAGACATCTAGTTTTTATGCTAATTCTTGATACCGAAGAAACATAAATAAGACATCTAAAAAACATCTTACAGACTATCACATATTAGATGTCTTTTTTCAGGCATTTGTGAGATGAAATTGAGACGCCCAATTGTTATGCAAATTCTTGATACATATAAGATAAAAATGAGTCTTCTAAAAAACGTCTTAAAGACGTTTCTCCCTCTCTCTCTCTCTCTCTCTCTCTCTCTCTCTCTCTCTCTCTCTCTCTTTATATATATATATATATATATATATATATATATATATATATATATATATATATATATATATATATATATATATATATATATATATATATATATATATATATATATATATATATATATATATATATATATATATATATATATATATATATATATATATATTATATTATATATATTATATTATATATATATATATATATATATATATATATATATATATATATATATATATATATATATATATATATATATATATATATATAAATATATATATATAATATATATATATATATATATATATATATATATATATATATATATATATATATATATATATATATATATATATATATATATATATATATATATATATATATATATATATATGTATATATATACCCAACGGGCATTTGTTGGTTTAAAATTGGTTTAGATCACGTTTAGATGGCATTTACGTCGATCTAAACGTTTAGGAATCTATTCTAAACGTGTTCTGATATTTAATTTGCGTTGAAAAGCTAAATCAAACAATTTCCGTACGGAACTAACTTAATTAAATTAGTTTCTTACAAAATGTGTCGGACATTTTGAATCTTTCATTATGATTAAAAATTAGAGTTTCTTATTAATCTTAAATTATGTAATAAAGGTTTAGAAAAAATAAAAGAAATTTGTTTTTAGTATTATATTGTGGCTAATGAAGGAGTTAAAAAGTCCTGTAAGTTCTTCGATAATATTGTTTGAGCGATTAAAAGTAATTTTAAGTACAGTAACATTATATTTTAATAATTGTTTTTTTTAGTTATAGCTACTAAAATAGCAGTTTCAAAAAAGTAGCAGTAGTTTCAAAAAAGTAGCAATGTCAGCATCTTTTTAAACTATTTCTTAAATTGTTTTTTCTGTTTGGTTTTTAACAACGCTAAAATATTACTTAAAATGCATAAATTTTCTCTAAAAGTTTTAGAGGAAAATTATGCATTTTAAGTCGTAGCTACTTTTTAAATAACTAAATAAAATTATTATTTTTTGTTTATATTAAGACCTAAAATCTATTTGTTTATGGTAGATGTTATATTGATCGAATAGCAATGTTATAATATTTATACTTTTAGTGCAGTCAGTGCCAATTAAAAATTGTGAGGTTGAAATATTTATATAATGGATCTTCAGTTTTAGTGAAGGCTTTTAATGTAAACTAAAAAATATTTTTTGAAATTTAAGTATTATTCATACTCCTATATGATAACCACTAAAGAGAAAATAAATTTACTTATGTCTGATATGATTATTATATTGTATCATTTATTTTCTTTTTAGTAGAAAAGTTAACATAGCTATATATATTATTTGAACAATAATATATATAGCTATATTACATAATTTTTTGAAATCCGCATAAATATATTTTTTATTGTTAAGTTTTGTGTGTTTAATTTCATTTAATATTTTATATACAGTCCAGTCAGTTGCAACAACAATTAAAGCAGCAGGAAACAGCCAAGTACACATGCAAGTGGTAAGTTGATTTTTTGTGACGTTTTTAATTCTTTAAAATTTAGATTTTCCTAAAATAATAATTAAGTTAATGACTATTTCTGTAAAGATCATTCTGTAAATAAAAACTGCAGTGATTTTTAAAACTAATAGTTATTCTTTTAGTAATCACAAGATAAAGTGCTAACTCTGTACTTTTAGATATGATTCTAATAGTTGAACATCTGTCAGATATTTACCTTTTAAATCATAATCTAATTGCTCAAGCTTCTGAAAAGCTATTTATAAAAATTCAATGCTTAAAAATTAATGTAAGATTAAAGGTAATTCCTGTTATATTTAAAAGGTACGTTGATGATTGGTTCGAGTCTTTAAAGTTTAAATTAGTTAAAAGAGAGTTCAAATTGTTTAGTTTTTATCTTATGCTCTATATCTAAAAGCTATTGAAATATTTATAGCATTATTTTTTTTTTTTTTATTATGTTATGAAAGACCTATCAAGCTTGAAATTTTAACGGGTTGAAATATATAGTATGTATAAGTATATCATCTCTCGGAATTAGGAAAACTAAAGTCTGCAAAAAAAGCTAAAAAACTAGACGACTAAACTTATTTAAACGCTTTTAACAAGTTTAGTTACAAGTTAATGTTATGTGTTGATGTACCTTCAACCAAATTAGTGTTAACATTTTAGCAAAATGTCATATTGCCAGCCTGTTGGAAGAACCAAAAGCTTGATATTTTATTGAATTGTTATTTTAGTTTGTGATATTATAATTTTTATTCACAAAATGTTAAATAATTTACTTTTTAAATTTATTTGTCATTGATTTGGATAAGATGTTTTGTTATTCCTTTTACAGATTGTTATGAAGGTTGCAAAACTTTTAAATATCAGAAACTGAAGAAAGTATTGATAATCAGCAGATATCAAAAAAGTGCAGAAGTACTGATTATACAACTCTTTTTAAGGTTTCATTTTAATTTGTTAATGTTTATATAGAAACTAATATAAACTGAAAATAATAACATATAATTAATCCATAATTGTGCATTATTCTAATCTAAATTTTTTTTTTCAATTTCTTCAGAGTTAATATTACTAGTTTAATGCAATTACAGTAGAAATGGTTAATTATGGAAAAAATGCACTAAAAATTGAATAAATCGCTTGTTAAAGCAAATAATATTTTATAGTATTTTTACGGTATAGTAAAATAGTTTTTATTTTTCAGTTGAGGAAGAATTTTATGTTAATGTTAATGCAAAAGGTACGAATATTGACAGGTTAGCTAATTTGATTTTACAATAAACATGAAATAAAGTTTGTGAAGACCTTAGTGCCAAAAATACTTGCATGCATTATTCATGCATGCTGTATTATAATATAGCATGCATGCATGATGCATTCAAGTATAAAAAAAAAAGTTACAAATGTTTAATTATACAAAAAGATTATGGATGTGGTACTGCAAGTATATTCAATTGATTATGCAAGTAAGTTGTCCTACTTTGCATCTTTGAAGACTAATAATAATTGTTATGAACATATCTCAGACAATATACACTCAGATTTATATTTTAGTTAAACCATCACCACTTCCACAGCCACCTTGTCTCAAGCATTAAATCGCATTCTAAGATATCTTTATTCAAATTAAGTGTGACTACTTTACCAAAAGACTCAAGAATGGACCAATCAAGTAAGATGTCTAAATCTATATCTTTTATATAGAACTCCTTTATTTTTAGATAAACCTGTTAATTTTATGACTTATGAACATATTTAGCAATGTAATCCTTTTAGGATAGACTTTTTAAAATCAATTTTACAATGTTTTAGTAAATTTTTATTTAAAATAACTTTGTATACATAATATATCTATATAGTTATTTACATAATAGCTAACCATCAGTACTTGCAAAGTCTCCTTTTCTGTAAGCCCAAAAATTGAGTTCTAAAATACCATTATCCACATAACTACTATATCAAAGTACAATCTAATGGATTGATCAAGTAATACTTAATTTTTACCTTGAATTGCGTGTTAGTACATATATATGACTTTGATATATAAATTTTAATTATTATGTTTGTTGATTAGTTTTTAAACTTTAAGAAGTGTAAGAATTACAATTTTATTTTTACATGTTTATTTATATTGTAGTGAAACTGTCGGTATCTCCACAACTTTTCAATTAAATAAAAAGTTTCAATTAAACAGGATACTAAGTGTGCCTACTGCTCCTCAAGACAATGAATAATGGGAGTTATCAAACTTATACATACATATATATATATGTTGTACAGATATTGTTATAAAGTAATAGAATACTGTATAATATTGTATTATACAGTATTCTATTACTTTATAAACTTATTTAAACGCTTTTAACAAGTTTAGTTACAAGTTAATGTTATGTGTTGATGTACCTTCAACCAAATTAGTGTTAACATTTTAGCAAAATGTCATATTGCCAGCCTGTTGGAAGAACCAAAAGCTTGATATTTTATTGAATTGTTATTTTAGTTTGTGATATTATAATTTTTATTCACAAAATGTTAAATAATTTACTTTTTAAATTTATTTGTCATTGATTTGGATAAGATGTTTTGTTATTCCTTTTACAGATTGTTATGAAGGTTGCAAAACTTTTAAATATCAGAAACTGAAGAAAGTATTGATAATCAGCAGATATCAAAAAAGTGCAGAAGTACTGATTATACAACTCTTTTTAAGGTTTCATTTTAATTTGTTAATGTTTATATAGAAACTAATATAAACTGAAAATAATAACATATAATTAATCCATAATTGTGCATTATTCTAATCTAAATTTTTTTTTTCAATTTCTTCAGAGTTAATATTACTAGTTTAATGCAATTACAGTAGAAATGGTTAATTATGGAAAAAATGCACTAAAAATTGAATAAATCGCTTGTTAAAGCAAATAATATTTTATAGTATTTTTACGGTATAGTAAAATAGTTTTTATTTTTCAGTTGAGGAAGAATTTTATGTTAATGTTAATGCAAAAGGTACGAATATTGACAGGTTAGCTAATTTGATTTTACAATAAACATGAAATAAAGTTTGTGAAGACCTTAGTGCCAAAAATACTTGCATGCATTATTCATGCATGCTGTATTATAATATAGCATGCATGCATGATGCATTCAAGTATAAAAAAAAAAGTTACAAATGTTTAATTATACAAAAAGATTATGGATGTGGTACTGCAAGTATATTCAATTGATTATGCAAGTAAGTTGTCCTACTTTGCATCTTTGAAGACTAATAATAATTGTTATGAACATATCTCAGACAATATACACTCAGATTTATATTTTAGTTAAACCATCACCACTTCCACAGCCACCTTGTCTCAAGCATTAAATCGCATTCTAAGATATCTTTATTCAAATTAAGTGTGACTACTTTACCAAAAGACTCAAGAATGGACCAATCAAGTAAGATGTCTAAATCTATATCTTTTATATAGAACTCCTTTATTTTTAGATAAACCTGTTAATTTTATGACTTATGAACATATTTAGCAATGTAATCCTTTTAGGATAGACTTTTTAAAATCAATTTTACAATGTTTTAGTAAATTTTTATTTAAAATAACTTTGTATACATAATATATCTATATAGTTATTTACATAATAGCTAACCATCAGTACTTGCAAAGTCTCCTTTTCTGTAAGCCCAAAAATTGAGTTCTAAAATACCATTATCCACATAACTACTATATCAAAGTACAATCTAATGGATTGATCAAGTAATACTTAATTTTTACCTTGAATTGCGTGTTAGTACATATATATGACTTTGATATATAAATTTTAATTATTATGTTTGTTGATTAGTTTTTAAACTTTAAGAAGTGTAAGAATTACAATTTTATTTTTACATGTTTATTTATATTGTAGTGAAACTGTCGGTATCTCCACAACTTTTCAATTAAATAAAAAGTTTCAATTAAACAGGATACTAAGTGTGCCTACTGCTCCTCAAGACAATGAATAATGGGAGTTATCAAACTTATACATACATATATATATATGTTGTACAGATATTGTTATAAAGTAATAGAATACTGTATAATATTGTATTACTATGTTTAGGAAGGGCACTGCAGTTGTCCTGCAGTTATGCAACTTATCAACCCATAACTGCGATAACTGCAAATTAATAAGGTTTTTATTATATAAATGTTATATATTTTACAGAGTTTTAAAGAAAAGTTCTCTGTCAATTGTTACCATAATTACTCAATGTACACTCTACTAATGTACAATCTTCTATAATCTATAAAACTATGGATTTATAAAGGTGTTAAATGAATGATTTATATGAATAGAATGAAGATGTTTATTGAGTTATTTTTATTATTTTTAGAAAAGAGATTGTATGACTTCGGTATCCGCAATACGGTATCGTGCATTGATTTCCATCTTAGAATGGCTCCCTTCCGTATAGGTGGAAATAGGAAAGAGCATACCTTTTTTCTAATTCTTAAGACGAAGAGGCTTAATCGGATCAAACAAAGATGACGATGATCATTATGGAGCCGATCATGATGACGAATACGATAATGCATATAATAATAAATAAAATGATTTTACTTGTATCTTAGACTTAAACAATTATTTGTTTAATGTTTGATTTGTTTATGAGTAATTAGATAATGCGATCAGCGTTTAACTTTTTTTTACGGTGCTTATTTAAAGCAGCTTAAATAAAAGAAAAGTTTGATTCGTTTATCAATATTTTGTATTTATGCTTATTTTGCAATATTTTGTTATGCTTCTTTAAATAAGCGCCGTAAAATAAAGTTTAACGTCGCGAAGTTTTAAACGAAAGATTTAGATGGAGTTTAAATAGCGTTTAAAACGAACCATTTAGATATGGTTTAAATGGAACATTCGATTGACCTACGTTCTAAATCTAAACTAAATTAAATCTAAACATTTAGAACGAACATTATCTAAACGTTGATTAAATGTTCGAATGCCCGTTGGGTATATATATATATATATATATATATATATATATATATATATATATATATATATATATATATATATATATATATATATATATATATATATATATATATATATATATATATATATATATATATATATATATATATATATTATATATATATATATATATATATATATATATATATATATATATATATATATATATATATATATATATATATATATATATATATCTGCGACGGAAACTTGTTACAAGTTTTGCCTCGTTTTCACGATGTATTATAAAAGCTTATTGGCTAATGCCACGTAGAAACGAGGTTTTGTAAAAAGTTTCCGTCGCAGATGTTTATGAAAAGTTTTATAAAATGTTAGTTCAAATCTAGAAAATCCGATTTCTAGTTTTAAACTCGATTGTTAACAACAAGGTCTTCAAAATTGTTGGTGTTTAAAATTAGCTTGGGTCAGGGTCTTTTTAGCTTATACAGGAACTTGAACGCTTTTATAGACTTTACACTGAAAGTTAAACCAAGTTTGATGCTGGAATAACGTTTTAGAATGTCTTTTCATAAAATAGTATATTGTACTCAAATTTATGTGTGCTAATCATCGAGAGTCATAGAAAAATTCATATATTATATTTATTTATTGTATTCAATATATATATTATATTTGCATTATACAAGATTGTTAAATTACTCTGACAAACGTATACAATATTCAGACTTTTTCACATTTCGCTTGTTTTCGGCTCTACTTTGGTTTTTAGCCAAAATGAAGTTATGTCTCTTCACCCGTCCATAAACCTTTTTAGAAGCTTCAGATGTAAGTTTTACAGCTCTTTCCACCGACTGAAAATTGTTTGGCAAGTCAGTTATAGAAAGTTTATTTCCGGTTCGAATAGCTTGTTTTAATTCATTTGAAGAAATAAAAATTGTAGTGGGAGGTTCAATTTGTATTGAAGAAACTTCAGTTAAGTCGGTCCAAACATCAGCATTGAAGTTCAAGGTCATAATTGTCTTAGCTTGGATTTTAGGCTTAAAGTCTGGATTAGTTTCCCTAGATAACCTAATCTCCAAGATTTTATTGAGAGCACGATCTCGTACAACTTTTTCATCGTCTAATAGCATAGCGTAAAAAAGTTTTCTTGACAGCAGCAATAGAAGTTACCCTGAAGATTTTTCAATACAATCTTTTTAATTCTGTCATCCTGTTTTTTGACTGACTGTATTGTTTTATGGAGAAGCCTTGGTGCATCTTTGTAATGCGCTGAACTTTTTACAGCAAACCACATTGGATAGTAGACTTGGACTATGTACTTTGTGATGCAGTTTAGATCATGTGTAGGTATCTTAGTTCTTGCATAAACCATCATAATTCTTAAAACAAGGGTTAGCCAGCGTGCATGACAGACAGGACCAGGTTTCTTATTAGCATGCTTCACAGAAATTGAACCTTTAGCTATTCCAATGCAATACTCATAAAGTTTACGCTGGTCTGTACTCAGATCGCAAACAATGGCGGAATTTACATAAAACTCTATCTCGGAATCTATAGGAATAAACTGAACCAAAGGTTTTTCATGCATGAATATATTAGACGCTTGTATACCAATAGGACCTTTGTATTTTTTTGGATCATTAGTTTGTCCATCTATTTCAGATATAACATGACGAAGAGGTAACTCACCCTGGTGAAGCAAACATCCAACTAAATGAATGCTACGATTCAAAAGCTTTTCTAATTTTACAACTAAACCATTATTTACGCCAGTGTTAGAGCTTGTATTGTCAAGAACAATCGCTTCTAAACTTTTAACACTGTTGTATTCAGAAAGCACATTTAATGTTGCTAGAGCCATAGTACCACCTTTACCATTTTCTATTATCACATGTGTGAGATAATTTCCAGAGAATGGATAATTTTCACAAGTAAAAGTGAGATGATGTTCATCATTGGTGGTTCGATAAAAAAAAGGGTGCTCATTGCTCTTGTATTTCATGACATGAACTAATGAATTTTTGTCTTTCTTGCTATCAACACCAATTACCTTTATTTATAAAACTTTTTGACGATGCGTAGTGTCAACTGATTTAGCCACTCGTGCTTTTTCACAAAATACCTTACATTCTGTCACTATCTGAGATTTTTTACTCTTACTTACTATTCCGTAGTCAATTAATACAGCTGTTGCTATTGCAGCTGCTGCAGCATCGCTTACTTCGTATCTTATTGCAGCTTTGGCCAAATTAGTTAATTCGGTATAATTTCTTTCACTAAGTATTTGCTCCTCAAACTCTTCACTTTCAGTTGTATCTAAACTTGAAGATTCAGCACTAAAACTACCATTTGAATCGACTTCTAATGTTTCTTGAAGATTTTTTTGTCTAATTAGCTTTTTAGTTGCCTCGTTTTCCTCTCTAATATACTTTTTGGCGTTCCTTGTTGCCTCCACATGGTCCACATTGCCTAGCTGCCAACTTCCTTTTGGTTCTATCTTGCATCTTTGGTCCTTTAAATATTCTCTTTCCAGAACAGGGACCTAAAATAAGTCAAATATTGTAAAATTGAACGTATTTAAGTTTAAAGTAAATAGAAAGAATTAACGGTCAAATGATTAGTAATCAATAATAATTTTAACATAACTTCGTAAAAGAGCAGCGATTTTTAAAATGACTTAAGACTATTTTATTTTCCCAAACCTTACATTATTATGAATTTTAATTGTAAATGCCTAATAATATCAACACAAAAATGGCTTGAATTACCTTTCTACTTTCCTCACAGATACAAACTATGTGTTTCATTGTGCAATTACTTTTCCGACATCCAATTCGTCTAAACGTATATTGTTCTACTTTAAAATCAAAACAATATAGAAACTATTTATTGGATAGGCTTACATCCGTTAGTTTACGGTTGTATGCCTTACTTTAATACCTTAGTAGAAGGCAGAGGGATGGGGTTGTAAATTTTCATTTACCTTTACAAAATCTTTTTTACTTAACATTAAAAAAAAGTTGTAATAAAAAACGTTAAAATATGTATGTTTAACTATCATGACAATCATCAATAATTGGAAGATTGCACCGGCAAGCAGACACATCAAACAATGTTTTCAGTTTCTTTTCTAGCCAGCTTATACTGGACTTATGGTTTTTAGATTGAGTTCGTTCTGCAGACAACACCTTTAGAAATGTTCTTGATATTTTATTTTTCAATGGTTTATCTTTTATCAGAGGCAGATTTGGATTAACCCTACACCAAAGCTGTTGCAAGTCACTATTGACTTTACTTACGATTGATACAGAGTCAAGTTTCTGTCCATTAAACAATTCTTTCTCAACCTTGTAACCGTATTGAATGACCTGTTTATAAATTGGTAGATCGCTTACGGGTAAATCAGAGGCTTTTCCAGCAAATCTTCCACTATTAATACGAGTTTTGTTTAAAACTTTCACAGGTCGTCCAAGTTTTTTTGAGCTCATGCTAATATGACAATATGAATTTATTATATAACTAAAAAATAAAAGAAGAAACTATTTTTTGATTTAAGTTTCTAAATGAAATATGTTTTAAACTATTTGTTAAAAAACAATTAGCTTACGTTTTAGTTTGGTAAACAGATTTTATATCGAACGCAAACGTTCGATATAAAATAGTAGTTTGCTGTATATTTTATACGTTTAAAAAAAACAACCGCATAAAAGTAGAGTTTTATTTACGGACCTTAAGTGACTTCATGTAGAATTTAAAAGTTTTTCTATTGCATTTCCCAAAAAGATTAAAAATTTTTTGACTTTTTTTTTGTGGCAAACGAATAATATATCCACAATACATAAATCTCACACTGAGCCAAGTGTTTTCATATACATGACAGTCGCTTAATATATATATATATATATATATATATATATATATATATATATATATATATATATATATATATATATATATATATATATATATATATATATATATATATATATATATATATATACATATATATATATATATATATTTATATATATATATATTATATATATATATATATATATATATATATATATATATATATATATATATATATATATATATATATATATATATATATATATATAAGGCCGGCGCGATAGGGGTGTGTGGGGGTGTGTGACACCACCCCATCAATGATTTTTAGTCGGCAAACTGGACCCTTAGTGGGCAAATTGGACCCTTAGTCGGCAAATTGGACCTAGTTAGTCGGCAAATGTGGACCCCCTTTCGATATAGGTTAGACAGTCGGCAAATGTCGTCATGACAGTCGGCAAATTTTGGAAAACGAGGACTTTTTTTTTTTTTTTTTTTAGTCGGCAAAAGTTGTAATGGCACCCCCCCCCCCCCACGTGACAAAATACTTGGCAATCCACCAAACCCTGACCACTTTTCAAAAAAGTTTATTGCCATAAATATTGATTTAGTGGCTTTCCAATTTTTTAAAAATAAAAATATAATCTAACTTTTATTAGTGCAATAAATGCAACATTTTTTCTGAGTTTAAAAATTATACTAAATTTGTATATAATTTAGGCAGAACATATTTTTTAAACTTGCGATAATAAATATGTTTTTCATTTAAATTTTAAAATATTGTCATTAGTTTAACTTTGTAAAACGTAATGGCCAGGAATGAGTTTGCAATGGCCATGTTTTGGATCTCTGGCTATGATTTATCCATTTTTTGCCTTGTTAGATTTTTTTCTAAAATTTTTTAGTTTATTGACAAAAATTACTTTACTTGTCATAAATTGTATCTCATGAATATTTTTAATATTTTTGACATATTTTTAAGAGTTTAAACATATTTTTTATGAATCGAAGCCATTTGCGGTAATGCATGATGCAGTTTAAAATTAATTGGCTAGGAATTGGTGGTTTTACCCTATGGGTAATCCATAAATTACGTCACACTACTAGGGGGAGAGGGAGGCAGACATTTGTGGCAGTTTGTAACAAAGGGGAGTGATAGGGTTACAATAAATGTGACATCACATAAATTATTTTTGAATGCGAACTTTGTTACTACCTATTTAGTAATTAAAATAAGGAAGTATTTTTGTAACACTTCTTATATTTATGTGTAATGCCATATTTTTATTTTATTTAAGTTTTAAAATGCAGTGACATATTTCTTTTGAATATTTTGTGTGTAAAAAATGTCATATTTTTGAAGACCTTAAGTCGCCGTAATTCAAATATTCATTTTCATTAACTTAAGATTGTTAGCAAAAAAAGCGTGATATACTTTTTGGACAACCCCCTACCTAATGTATTTTTAAAGTTGTAATAAAATTTTAAATTATTCTTAAAGGTGTTTTAGCAATTTTCCAGAATTTATAATCATTAAAAAAAAATATTATGCCAAGGCGCCAGGATTACAATAAACTATACATGAGATCTTATATGAGAAAATATCGTAGCAGAAAAAAAGACCATGATTTTGTGATTGACAATGTTGAAGTTGATGTTAATGACAATGTTGAAGTTGATGTTAATGACAATGTTGAAGTTGATGTTAATGATTCAAATGAATATCAATCTACAATGCATTATTCCAAAGTAGTGATAGTGCTGAACAGTTTAGCTGTGATTATAGCAATGACTTTGGATATAATGAAGCTTTGTTGTCTTCATCAGATGCCTCTGATGGTGGTATTCCAGATACAAATGATTTTCAGATGAAATTAAGTAGACCCATCAGTAGAAATAACTGCTCTCGTGAATTTGTAGATGGTTTGTTGAAACTATTAATAGAGAATTGGCACCTATCATTGCCAAAAGATTCAAGGACTTTGATGAAAACTCCAAGAACAACCCATGAAATTGAAAAATGTGGAGGCACCTTCTTACATTTTGGTTTACAAGAAGGCATTAAAAAGTGCTTACTTGCAAATGCAGATTATTTTAAAAATAAAAATACCATTGATTTATACATAAATGTAGATGGTTTACCACTTTTTAAGTCCACTGGAATTTCTTTTTGGCCAATATTGGGATATTTTGGATGTCTTGATGTTTTTATAATTTCCTTGTTTTTAGGTAAAAATAAACCAGATAATGTGCATGATTTTCTTAGTGAATTTATTTCAGAATTTCAAAATTTATCAGGAGCGATTATTGTAAATGAAAAACCTTTTTCTCTTTCTTTAAAAAATTTTATTTGTGATGCACCTGCTCGTTCATTCTTAAAGTGCATTGTCAGCCACACAGGTTACAATTCTTGTAAGCGTTGTCAGATTGAAGGAACATATGTTCAACATAGAGTTGTTTTTAACAGTACAAATTTAGTGAATCCTTGAACAATTGCAGATTTTAAGGAATTTGCGTATGCAGGGGTTCATCAAAATGGGCAATCACCGTTAATTCCCATGTTTACATCAATTTATCTATTCACCTTAGATTCTATGCACCTAGTATTTCTTGGCGTTGTAAAAAGATTATTAACATTTATGAAACGAGGTCCTCGCATTTGTAAGTTGTCGAATGTGCAAATTCAAACAATCAACAGTAAATTAATAGAGCTCACTGGAACTTTGCCATCCGATTTCGCACGACAACCACGTACATTATGTGATTTAGATCGTTGGAAGGCAACTGAATTTAGGTCATTCTTATTGTACACTGGTCCGTTGGTTTTAAAATCGGTTTTATCAAAAAAATGCTATGAACATTTTCTTGTTCTGCACATTGGTATTTGTATATTTTGTAATTCAAATAAAAAATCTAGAGACCATTATCATGATTTTGCGAAAAGGCTTTTAATATATTTTGTTCAGAAAGCAAAACATTTGTACGGTCCAACGTTCACTGTGTTCAATATACATGGACTAGCACACTTGCATGAAGATATAGAATTTTCAGGCAAGTCACTAAATGAAATTTCGGCTTTTCCATTCGAAAACTTTATGAAATCACTAAAAAAAAATGGTAAAAAATGCAAGCAACCCAATTGCACAAGTAGCAAAAAGATTATCAGTAAATGGACTTGAAAGATCAATGCAGATTGCTAAGCCTAAAATTTCAGTTAGAGAAAGAGATTCATTCTTTTTTTTAATAAAGCAAGAAAAGTATGTATTTGTGCGACAAAAGATTGACAATGATCATTTCCAGTGTGATACATTTAAATTAGCAAAATGTGAAAACTTCTTTGTATCACCGATAAATTCAAAAGATTTAAACATATCAGTGATAAATGGGTTTAGTAAGTTGTCTTTCAAATCAGTTGTTTTAAACGCTGCAGATTTATCATGTAAAGTTGTTTCCATGAAATACCACGAAAATAGTTTGTTGTTGTATCCTCTACTGCACATGTCTTAAAAACTTATTATATTGTTGTTTGTTGAATTTTAAAAACTTATTATATTGTTGTTTGTTGAATTTTAATGTTTCAAAAAATTGATTTTTAAAATACTTTTCCTTTTTCCCCCCTTTTTTTAATTTTTAATTTTTTTTATATTTTATTTTTTTCTTTTTCAGAATTTTTTTTTTTCGCGAAAAATATATTACAATATTTTGAATAAATGTGTGAACTAATTTTTTTATTTAAAAAATCCCTCTTATAAAAAATATACATGTTTTTAAGCCTAAATATCAAAACACTTAGTAATAATTAAGCAGCCGTGGCGCAGTGGTAGCGCACTTGCCTCAGAAACGTAAGATCCGAGGATCAAACCCCACCTCTGGGCAAGTTTTGCGACATCGGTTGGGAAGGAGGCGTGAACTTCCTATTAAATGCTCTTCCGCGGTGCTCTGTGATAAGACCGTTAGGACTTCTTGGTGCACCTAAATCAACTTAAAAAAAAAAAAAAAAAAAAAATTAAATTAGAGATACATTTTAATATTTTTTTAATAATACTTGTTTGAAATTATTGTTTGAAAGATTTATTTTGCTGTGTTTTTTGCTTTTTGATAATAATTTTTTTCTTCTAATTTTTGTTACTGCTGTAATTCAAAACATTTTATACAAATACATATTTTTATTATATACATCAACTTAATAATTTAATTAAATTTTTTTATGAAGGAAAGTTTTTTAGTTTTTTATTTACATTTGTATTGTATAAAATAGTATTATAGCATATATAAAAATGTGGTCTCTTGTTGTGTGGGAAGAGGATGGTAAGTTCATGGAAGATGTAATTCCACATGTTTGGGTTAAAGGTGATGTGCTTCGATGGCCACCCAAGGATCTTTCAGCTGACCGTGCCTCATCAAAAAAATGGTACCAAAAGATGATTGGAGGCGCTATTCCATTATAGAAATCAAATTAACATATTGTAAGTACTTTAAAATAACGAAATATTTGTTTTTGTTTCTCCTGTAATTGTTTCAGATATCTTTTTCAGTTTTTATAATCTTTCAATATATAATCTAGATTTACTAAGTTATTTGGTAAAAAGTACTTATACTTAGGATTGTGTTCAAACAGAAGAGATGCCTTGATCTGTATAATAGATATACATTCTTCTGCCTTCATTTATATATATATACATATATATATATATATATATATATATATATATATATATATATATATATATATATATATATATATATATATATATATATATATATATATATATATATATATATATATATATATATATATATATATATATATATATATATATATATATATATATATATATATATATATATATATACATATATATATATATATATATATATATATATATATATATATATATATATATATATATATATATATATATATATATATATATATTTAGCCGTTTTGAAGACATCTACATTTTTTGTTTTGAAGACATCTACATTTAGATTACTAAAAGGTGTTTAAGTAATAGACGTCTATAAGATTACTGATAAGAGACGTCTTAATGACACGTGATAGGCAGATATCTTACAGATAAACAGTATAAGTTGTCTCAATGATATCCGAATTTACACGGCTGTAAGATGTTATCATCGCGATGGCTTTAAGATGACTCAAATAAGCTGTCTCAAAGAAATCAGAATTTAGTCGTGTACAATGCGTTACAATCTCGCTGTATTTTAGATTACTTAAATAAGATATCTCAAATCCATCGGCAGTTAGACGTCTAAAAGGTGTTAACATTTAGGATGTCTTTTAGATTTGATTGAAACGCCGGTGGAAGACTCTAATTAGACGTCTCAAAGACAGTTTTGTGCCGGCTGGGAGGATAATTGCTTGAAAGTATGTTACAAGATTCTATACAGAAATATACAAAAAAAAAAGAAAAAAGAAACTATTAATCGTTACACAAAATAAGCATAAATGCATATACAACTATAATAATATTATATCATAATATTAGTATTATGTTAAATTAGTTCCTAATTATATCTAAATGTTTAGATATAATTAGGAAAACTTTGAAAATACCAAACATCGAGTTTATAGAGCAAGAGCCTATGGCCGCCAGACCTACGTTATTTTATAAAAGCTATAAATTTCTTAGCATATGTTTCCAACACAAGTAGGGATGATGATCAACTATATAATTTTGAACATGGTGGCTTTGGCTGGTAACAAGTACCAAAAATGTTTTTAAAATACAGGCTAAACTACGTCAAGTAATAAATTTTTTTACCATTTTCTTCGTAGTATGATTAGAAATCATACCATCCATTGCCAGACATTTATCATGGTGGCAATCCTTTATCAGACACCCTTAAACTTTAAAAAATTGTAATTAATAGTAGCAATATTTTCAGTTATTTTCATGAAATAGTAGCAATATTCTCAGTTATTTTCAGTTTTATATTTATCTAAAAACATTCTAGCGAAAACCTAAATTACGTAGCTTAACTGAAAATAATTAAAGTTTGATTGCGTCAAAAAAAAGTACTGGTTTCTATTAGCATTTAATAACAGAATCTTAGATTAAAAGTTATAATAAAAATATAGTTAAAAAATGGTTTTAATAGCTATTTTGTTCAAAACAAAAATAAAAAACAAAATAGCTATTGAAACCATTTTTTAACTTCATTTTTATTACAATTTTTATCTTAAGTTTGAACTGTTATTAAATGCCAATAGAAAAAAGTACTTTTTTAACTATTACTAGTCAAAGCCACCATGATCTAAAGCGGTTGTTGGTAAAAGGTACTAGGTAAAATGAGAACTGCGAACTGGTAAATTGCGAACTTTTTTGCGAACCATCGTCCTATTGGTTATTAATGATGTAATGTCTTATTTCCCTTAAATAGCTCATTTTTACCGAATATTTTAAAGACTTTCAAGCAAAAAAATTATTTAAAAAAAATAAAAGGAAATTAAATGAAACTAGACAAATACAATATAATTTTTTTTTTTTTTTAATTATTTAATAGACTGCCAGCCCAAACCAAACCCTCAGTCGATTTAGCAGCACTCCGTTGCGAGTCAGGCTATAAGATAGTCGATGTAGCAGCACCCCAATGCAAGCCAGGCGATAAGACAGTCGACGTAGCAACACTCCGTTGCGAATCAGGCTATAAGATAGTCAATGTAGAAACACTTCGCGCATGTTTTACATGTTTTAAAAAATAAAAATTTTAATTAAATAAGGTTTTAAAATAGATAATTAAGAATTAGAGAGTTTTTTTATTATTATTTTTATCATAATAATAATGGTCTTTAAATATAATGTTTTGGTTCGCAAAAAAGTTCGCATTTTACCGGTTCGCGGTTCGCAGTTCGCATTTTACTAACAACCTTGGTAAAAATTTTTAGCGCATACTCCAAACAATGGTCGACTATGTGCTTTAGATGGTACTAGGTAAAATGCGAACTGCGAACCGCGAACTGCGAATTGTATTTGTCTAGTTTCACTTAATTTCCTTTTATTTTTTCTAAATAATTTTTTCACTTAAAAGTCTTTAAAATATGGCTATTTAACAGAAATAAAACATTACATCATTACCCAGCCGGCAAATAACGTTAAAATAACGTTGAAATATCGTTGAAACCTAACGTTGAATTAACGTTGGTTTAACGTTTAGAATGAAAGTTTTTTTCAACGTTGATTTATCAACGTTAAATCAACGTTGGGTTCAAACGTTATATCAACGTTGATTCAACGCGAAAAAACGTTACAATAACGTTGAGTTTACGTTGATTTAACGTTTAGAATGAAAGTTTTTTTCAACGTTGATTTATCAACGTTAAATCAACGTTAGATTCAAACGTTATATCAACGATAATTCGACGCAAAAAAACGTTACAACAACGTTGAATTTACGTTGATACAACGTTTAAAATGATAGTTTTTTTAACGTTGATTTATCAACGTTAAACGACTGTAAAACACTTTTTCACCATCAAAACGTGCTATGTATGTATGTCAAAATGTATATATGTATGTAAACGTGCTATGTGCGTCAAAATATGATCACCATCAAAACGTACTATGCATGTACATTAGTGTTGCTGTACATTATCAAGGTATATTATGGATATTAAATCTATTCATAGTCTATACTTAGACTATTTAGAACTTTTTCAGTTTAGTTTAGTTAAAATAGCTAGGTATGATTAAAGAAAGAGATAAAACTTGTTTTATTCAAAAATACATATTCAAATACTACATATATTTATATGTAATTGAATAAAATCTACACAAATTTCTTCTCTTTTCCACCACCTTTTTGAAATAAAGCGTAATTTAGAAAGTCAAACAATGTTCCATTAACCGAGGGTTCTTTTGGTCCATTGAGTACAATATAAGAAGCTGTAAATAAAAAAATATATTAAAAAAAAACAAAAAGGGAAGATTTAAAAAATAAATAATGAATGGAAAAGTGTTACAACTTATGAAGGTATATCTTTTTCAACGCCATATAGATTAGTGTTCTTAAAACATATTTTTCCACCTTTGCCCTTCATATCCATGGAGGCCATATAACTTTTCGAAAATACTCTGAATTTTTAAAAAATAATATAACTGTTAGTTGGTTATTAATAACTTTTTCAAATATTTAATTTAAATAAAACAACCATATTAAATATAAATTAATAATCAAAATATAAAACATTTCTAGCATTGAAAAATAATTTTCGGGGTGGCCACATAAAATTTTTATAAAAAATTTTATGTGGCCATTTATTAATGGTTTAACGTCCATGTTTATACACTTATGGGGCTTGGCCAGGGATCAAATAATGTCATTTGTTATGTTAAATAGCATGCATTTTCAAGAGCAATTTTTTACAATTCCATGCACTTTAAAGCATTAACCAGTTTTGCAGACCGAGAATGGGTATTTTGAACATCAAAAATTAAAAAAGGAAGAATTAATGAGGAGCTTTGATCAAATTTTTACGTCTTTAGAGGATAATAGAGGACTTTAGAAGTGGTTTTAAAAAAAGAGGACTTTAGAGGATTTTAGAGGAGCTGCAGACACCCTGATTATAAATGAGGTAACTCCACCAATTAACTGCAATTGATTTATCTGTAAAAAAAACATGAAGTAAATCTAATATTATGCTTGTGGGGATATATTATAATGTGGAGAACCATCCAAACCACACAAGTGGAAAATTTGCATCCAAGTTTCCACTTGTGTGCAAATCTTGCATCCACTTGTCAACATTCTTATTATCACATTTTCTTTTGTAGTTGTGAACTTAAAATTTTCACAATACTGTTTGCTTTCTTTTAGAATTGAAATAGTTATACAAATAGTTATATATTTTGTATCAACAAAATAACTCTTCTTACCACATTATTTAAAAAATAATAATTGTAATATATAGATGTAATACCTGAAGAGAATTTAGTTTTTATTGGTATAAACTTAAGCCAATTCTTCTCTGCATTTTAGTGTAGTCAATGCTTTGGCACCTGGAAGCCGACAAACAGTTTTATCACTAATCCAATCAGATAGAATTACTTCTTCTTGTAAATCTTCATTCCAAACAGCTCCTTTCCGCATATTTAATTTTGAAAAAATTACATGAACTAATAAAAAATGAAGAAACCATAATATAAGTGTACTAACAGGCCTAATTAAACTAGCTAAATTTGAACATTTTATAACCATGATACTTGCTAAACAATAACATTAGTAGACATTATAAGCAAAGATAAGATTTTCTTCATTTTATAAATTTATTATATTTTAAACTCATTTTTATTAATTTATTTATTACTCTATTATTGAGCAGAGTTCTGAATATATTATGTTCAAATAACTTAAGGCTCAATAACAAAGACAAATAATGAAAGAATACTAGGTTGCTAAAACATAAACATCTACATAAGATAATTATAGAATATTGAAAAAAAATAGAAATACAAAAAAACAAAAATACTCATTATTAATATAAAATATATTAGTATAATATAAGGTATATTATAATATATGACACAATAATATCTACTTTTAATTAAAATATAAAAACAACAAAAATTAAAAAAGAAAATATTTTGATAAATAATAAATTATCATTCAAACAATTTTCAAGACCAAAAAATAACTTGTAACTTATTTTATTACTTATCTTCATCTAATAAACATTACTTATTTTTTACTCTTCTTCATCTAATAAACATTAATATTAATACCAATTTTAAACATTATTAGAATTTTTTTTTTTATCAAAAATTAAAAATATTACATCAGTTACTTTTTGGGCTTTTCTTATTTTACTAAAAACATCAACTCATTTCTAGGCTTTTTTCATAATTGAGTTTTAATTTGTAATGTTGAATTAACACTGAAAAAAAAAAAAATATTAGCAGACAAAAAGAAAATATTTCTTTATTGAAATATATGTAAATATTTCAATAAAGAAATTTTAGATCGATTTTTATAAATATAAATTTATATCAATCAATCTAAATTTTTTTCTTTTCTGCCAATTTTTCGAAATAAAGCGCATTTTTAGAAGTTAGACAAAAAGCCATCAATTAAAGTTTCAGTTGCTCCATCGTATTTAATAGAAGAAGCTGTTAATAAAAAAGAATTAGAAAAAAAAAAAAAAAAAAAAAACACAAGGAGAAATTTTTGAATATATAAAAAATGAGAATAAAAAAGTTTTACATATCTTATAAAGGTATACCTTTCACTACACCATATAAATTAGTGTTTTAAAGCATACTTCCACCTTTCCCCTTCATATTCATGGAGGTCACAAAATTGTTGGAAAATATTCTAAATTTTAATAGATAAGAGAACTGATATTAATTGTGCGAGAACTAATATTAATTTTTTTTATAATTTAAACTGAACTCATTATCAAACAATTTTTTTGCTAAATAATTTAATCCTTAAAATTCCTGAATAATTAAAAATTATTTTGATTACCTCAGCATTTTAAAGATATTCCATCAATTGCAATTGATTCACCTAAAAAAAAAAACAAGTAAAGCTAATATTATTATTTGAAATTTTAATTATCTTTATACAAATACTTATCATATTTTTAAAGTGACTGATAAAAATGGATTTAATTAAAATCACTTCATTTGTATTAAAAAATTATTATTAAAGCCTTAATCATACATTATACAAGAGTATTTTGTAATACAATCTAAATAGTTGTTGCGATATGTAATTTTTTTATCCAAAATTTAGCTTCTGTAAGCTTTAGAAATTTTTTAAAGAAATTATTGTTTATATTCATTCCCTGTTAGTTTCTGTAAGTCAAAATTTTAAGGTGTTTCCATAATAAATTCTGTTATATCTGAAATTTAGTGTTAGTCTGAATAATTTAATTTCTAAAATCTGTTTTGCATTGCCTGTCTTATAACATCTTTACTTGGAACAAAAACATATGGTTTAAAAGTGAGCTAGAAGCTTTCAACAATGAAGAAAATATTGCATTCACTAATCCTAAAAATATATTAAACTTGTCAGCAAAATCAGATGTCAATAATCCAAGTATTAGCATCATTAAAAATTCTTCTTTGCTGCATTACATTTATTTTGGTCCAAGTAGTTAAGGATTTTTTTAAATTTCAAAAAACAGAAGTAAATGTTTTTTTAATATCACTTTATCTCTTTTGATTAATGGTGATACTGCACTAACTGATGAAACACATTGACAGATGTAAGGCCAGTATAAAAGTCGCAAGATCTATTATTTTTAAAATAAATGTTTGTATACAAGTAAATTGCAATAACACGATTTGTTTGGATTATGTTTATATACAAGTTTGTCTGTTTTCATAGTAATAACTGATGTGGTGAAGTTAATTTTTCAAATAAATCTTTATTTTTTTATTTCGTGCTGAAGTTCTTTTTTAAATTTATCAATTTCCTTTTTTAATTCTTGATGCTCTATTAAAAAACAACGCTTAGCATTAAATTCAGCATAATTTAATGGATCATTTTTTGAAAAAGCTGTATTATATTTAGATTGAATAATATCAGTCTTTGAGCATTGTAGCCCAAGTTAAACGAAAAATATCGATTTTTAAACGATAATGTTCTTTCAGGAAAATCGTCTGAACATGTTTTCGATCTCTTGAAAATTCTATATGATATAAGTTCAGTATTTACATTTTTTTTCCATTATAAATCTCTATAACTTTAATCGTTGAAATAATGTTTACGTTTTTACTTCTATTTCTGCGCGCGCATAAGTTTTATATCGTATTTTTTGTCAAATAATGACGTTGAAATAACGTTAAATCATCAATGTTTAAACGGTAACGTTGATTTAACGTTGAAATAACATTAAATAGTCAACGTTTAAACGGTAACGTTGATTTAACGTTGTGACATAGTTGAACAACGTTGAAACAACGCTTCAACTGAATTTCAACGTTGAAACAACGTAATAATGCCGGCTGGGTAACAACCAATAGGACGATGGTTCGCAAAAAAGTTCGCATTTTACCAGTTTGCAGTTCGCGGTTCGTAGTTCGCATTTTACCTAGTACCATCTAAATCACATAGTTGACTAATGGTCAACTATGGATCGATTTTTATAGCAAACTATGGATCGATTTTCATAGGGTAGATCGATTTTCATAGCAAAAAAAAAAGTTTAAAAATCAATATTCCTGAGACACGAATTGATGTCTATTAATTATAAGATGAAAGTAAAAAAAATATTTTTGATGAGATCTTGAGGTTCCTTTTCGGATTCTAAATCCTTGACGGATCCTAATATTTTTAAATTTTTTTTTTTTTTCTAAACTTTATCAACGTTGGACTCAAAAAAAGCAGAAAAAAAATGCTTGTTTTATCAATAATAATTTTATTAAAAAAGATTTTTTAGTGGAAAAATTATTTGCAAAAATATACCTTAAAACCCCCGTTTTGATGAAGACGGGGGTTTTTTAATAAAAAAACGACATTATTTTTTTCTCTTTAGTTTTAAATTAAAATAAATATTCAAATTTGCAAATTATTCTGCTTCTTTTGAGTACCAGGTTGATATAGTTTAGAATAAAAAAAGTTTCAACAATATTAGGATCCATCATAAATTTAGAATCCAAAGAGGAACCTCTAAAACTAATTTAAATTAAAAAAAAAAAAGTAAGGTTCTTTTTTTACCAAAAGACATCGATTCGCAGCTCAGGCAAATCAAACTTCAAAATTTTTTTAAATCGATCCATCCTATTGACCATTGTTTCTACTAGTGTTTGGAGTATGCGCTAAGAAATTTTCAGCTTTTATAAAATAACGGTATGGCAGCCACAGGCTCTTAGACTATTACAGAATATAATATTTATCAAATTTTTTATAATGTTCTCAAAGCAGTTAACGAGTCAATGAGCACTTTATATTATTAAATTATAAAGTCTAAATATTGTATTTTTACTTTAAAGCAATCATTACAACTCTGCATTAAAGATTTTTTTTGAAAATCGGCCAGAATAAGGACGCAGCCAGATTTAGGTCAGTTTATCCGAACGAAGTATCATAATGGCCAAGAAAATATCGAAAAATAATAAAAAGTGTTTTTTTTAATTGTCAATCTAAATATAAAAAACAAATTAGTATAAAAAAAAGTATCAAATTTTGTAATTTAATAAGCTAAATAATCTTTTTTGATGTGCTAGAACCCCAAAAAAGCAATTTAAAACAGTGAATGTACTTGTTAAAAAGTGTAAATACTATAGAGAAAACGACTTGAAAAAACTTCTAACTTCTTTTTTAAGAAACTTTGAAAAATAACCTCCACAAATCACATTTTTCTTAAATTTTTGCTAGTGAAATATAATAAGGTTTGAAATTAGATGGCATTAAAATAATTCCAAAAAAAGTTGCCGAAAAATTCGCCAATATTTATATTCTGAACTTGTCACACGGAAAAAGTCACTGACTGAAGTGCCTACAATAAGTAATTAAAAAACTATTTAAATTTAATAGCCGTCGCGTAATTGATGCAAAATCAGTAGCAGTCACGCAGTTGACGTTTAATTAAAGCAAACTATTTTAATTTAGTAGCCATCAGCAGTTTTTACATATTTTAGAGTATGTCCAACTTTCATAAATTTTTGGCCTTTTTTTTTTTTTTGTCTAAAACACATAATTACGCCCAAAGATGATAGAAAACTACTTTTTCCAACTTAAAAATAGTTTTATCCCCCCCCCCTCCCTACTCCCTCCCTCAAAAAAAAAAAAGAAAAAACAAGAAATTTTTTTTATTTTATTTTTCAATAGAAAAATGACAAATATTACAAATATGTTGATTTGACGTATTATTTTCGCAAAATAAAAATGAAAAAATAATTAATTTAACAAAATTTAAAGCTCTGTTACAAAATTAAATATTATCTCTTTTTTCAATATGTGGGCATATATAAGTTTCTTATTTACTATAAAACTATTTGTCCAAACAACAATGAGTATATCTTGGTTAAAAACGCAGAGAAAATAACATATTTAAATATTAAGTTGAAAGAATTCTGTAAAATCTGCCTTAATGATTCTAATGCAAAGTTTTTATTTCACCCATTTCGTTTATTTGTAGTGGTGTTTCAAGAAGATGAAGATGAACTAAATATAAACGATATCCCGTTATCCATTTATGATATGTTGCACAATATTTAATAATAATAGAAGCCACTATAGATCAATATTTTTATCAAATAGTGAATTTTATTTGGTAAATGATTTAAGCAGTTCTATCATAGATAAACTATCAAAAATGTATAATATAAAAACTATTTTTTATTATTTGGCTTAAATATATAAAATTACAACGATTTTTATTGTTTTTAGATTTTTAAAATCATTACAATAAACTAACGTAAAAAAAAAAAAAAAAAAAAAAAAAAAACGTTTATACTAATATTTTAACCAGATACAAGATTTACCAGATAACTATGACGCCAAGCTAATCGGGCTTAGATTTTTTGACTGGTTATACGTAAGACAATAACGATACTTTGGTGTAAAAATCTAATTACGATCGGCTCGCGTGAATATGGGCCAAAAGACTTAATTCTCCTTAAAAAAAGAAGTGAAAAAACTTAAAAAATCACCTATAAAATCACGTAAAATGTTGTTACAAATAGTTAAAAAGTAAAAAAGTATTTTGTTTTGTGTGCCACGGTCATGGTCGATCCCTAAAATATTCAAATCTAGTTCAATAATAATAACCTAAGTTAAAGGTTATTTTAAAAAGCCATTGTAAATTTGTAAAATTGTAAAATTTTAAAAAACCATTGTAAAAAATAATTTAAAAAGCCATTGTAAATGATAATAAATAAAAAAATTTCACACTTTCAAATTTTCAGGGAAAATTTCGTTAAATTTATCTATACTAAATTTATGCCAATTACCATTAACATCACCGTTAACCTGAATTTTCATCAGCATTAATTTGACTATCAACCTGAAAACCTAATCAAGTTTTCTCCTATAAAACAATTTATAAAAATAATTTGGTCCTTCATAGGATACATTTTGGTCCTATACTAATGAAACCAAAAAAATTAAAATACATTTTTATTTCTTGAATTTTTGAAAAAATATAGCATTTCATTTACAAAACACAGAAAATAAATAAAGAAAATAAATGTTAAAAAATAAAAATTGGACTTCACGCTGCGATAAACAGTTTGTGAACCAATTATGGTACGACCATGAAATTTAAACAGATTTCCAACAACATATAATTGCATTCACTCTGCCAAAAGACTAATGGTTTAACAAATTATTGATAATTTTGGAAAAAAATTGATTTCAGGCTTTAAAAATGCTACAAAAAAGCTTGGAATTGGTACCGCATTTTTTAAACCGTTTAACTAAAATAAAATATTTTTGTAAGGTTAATCTACATATAAACAGGAAACATAACATAAAAATTTTAGTAGAATCAGACAAAGCTAAAACAAGATATTAATCACAACGTGCAAAAAAATCATTTTTTGAGAAAAACTGCAATAAATATATACATATATAAATATATATATATATATATATATATATATATATATATATATATATATATATATATATATATATATATATATATATATATATATATATATATATATATATATATATATATATATATATATATATATATATATATATATATATATATATATATATATATATATATATATATATATATATATATATATATATTACAAGGGTTGAATTAAGGCATCGCGATTTGCGATATCTGTTTAATTATCTGGTCTTCAAAGTTTCAGTTTATAGAAAATCACGAAATTTACGGAATAGGCGAATAAACTTTCTAAAAATAGTTTTGTCACGTGACATTTGAGTTTTGTCACGTGACATTTTATCGCGGAAAAAAATCGTTAATATATTTTTGAAAAACTTCGTCCAAAAAACGCCAGAAATGATTTTATGTAGGTTTTGAAGAATAAAAACCCACCCATGTAAATAAATATTATATACGCACATATAGATGTTATTTTTTTAAAAAAAGGTTGTACTACAATAATTTGTTTGGGGACGACGTTTTGGTTTAGAATTGATAAAGTTATTTAGTTTTAAATCTTTCAGTTTTGTTAAAATGCAAGTAAATTAAAATAACTCTTTCGTCCCCACGTAAAAATAAGTTCTGCAATTACTTATTTATTAAGTGAACAAGTTTTTTTTTTTTTTTTGTAGTCTAATAGGGTGGGTTTTTTGTTTTCTAAGTAAAGATTATTATAATTTCCCCCGTCTTTAGATATTTTTGGTAAATTTGCCGTTTCTCTTTTACTTGACAAAAGATTTTTGCACACGTTGAATTCTATATTTTATATAGCTGAGATTTTATTGTAAATTTTAACTTAAGGTATTCTAAAGTGAGTTTGTTTTGTGTTGTTAATGTGGTTGTTGCTAACCAATTAGTAATTGAATCTCAGCAGTTTATCAGTAAGTCTAATTTGTAACTTAGCAATTTTCTTTTTATACAATTTACTTAATTTTTAAGTTTATATATATATATATATATATATATATATATATATATATATATATATATATATATATATATATATATATATATATATATATTTATATATATATATATATATATATATATATATATATATATATAAATATATAATATATATATATATATATATATATATATATATATATATATATACATATATATATATATATATATATATATATATATATATATATATATATATATATATATATATATATATATATTATATATATATATATATATATAATAAGTAAAAGACTTTGAAATAATATATTTATATGTTTATATATTTGTTCGAATTGATGACTGGAAAATCTTTATTTATTTAGATAAAATGATAAATGAAAGTATTTATGATTGGTATTTGGCTTTAAAAGATACATCTTATGATGCAATATATTTTAGATATTGTTTGGATTTTAAAGTTGAACTGTTCTGCTGCAAGAAAGCTTTAGCCAAAAAGATAAATAGATTCGTTGACACCATCAGAAAATTAAAGAAACAACGAAAAAATAAAAAATTAGCATAGTTATTAGGTGAAGCCTTTTTTCCACCTGTGGCAAATTTTTCTGAAAATACAGTGAGTGCATCAGAAATTCCTAAAGAAACAATACTGATAAGCGAAAACAAAATGCTTAAAAAAGAAAATAAAATTTTAAAAAGGAAAATGGAATCTATGATGGATTTACAAATGGATTATTTTACACATCTAAAAAATTTTGAAGAAATGTCAAACAACCTAAAAATACTTATTTCGAAAAACTCTCTAATAGAAGCTGAATTAAACTTTATTAAAAAGTGTTATTGTGAAAAAGAAGAAAAGCTTAATAATATTGAAAACAAATTAGAGCTATTAAAGTCAAAAAAAGAATCATTTAATGTTAGAAATTTGTATAAAAAAATAAAATATCGTGATACGCAGCTGGAAATAAAAAAGAATAAAATAAATTCGTTAAAAAATAAAGAAAAAATAATAATATTGCAATTAAAAAATAAAAAAACAGATATTAATTCAATTCTTGAAAACTCAGATATAAACATTTCTGAATTAAAAACGAAAAAATAAAGCTGCAAAAAAAAGTGAGTAATTTAAAAATTATTTTGCAAATTAAAACCAACTATATTAATGACAACAACATGAAAGATGTTATAAGTTTAGAGAAGGAAGTTGTTTCGTGATATAGTAAGACAAACATTTTAAAAGAGGAGAATCTAGAACTTCAAAAATTGGTTTCTTTACTGGATGATGACGAAGTAATAACATTTGAAGATGGCAGATACAGTGATGACATTCGAGAAACAATAATGAAACTTCTTTCAATGAACGTGAGTATGAATAGTGTCAATGAAGTCATAAAAGTAGTTTTAAACAAACTAGCCAAAAAGAACATATCTAGACTGCCATCAGCCGCTGTAAAATGTAGGTTAATGCAGGAAGCTTCAATTTTAGGTCAATTTCAAGTTGTACAAGCAATGCTTGAAAATAATTTAATAAATGAAAACTCTAAAATAGGCAATTGTTTGCATGGTGATGGTACTCAGAAATACCATAAGCATTATCAAAACTTTCAAGTTACTACAACTAGTGGGAAAACTTTATCTTTTGGTCTGTCAGAAGTGGTTGGCAAAGATGCAGCAACTGTTTTGCAAAACTTTACTAATGTAGTAGATGACATTTGTGACGTTGTTAGCAACTCAGCCACTGAAAAAGAAATTAATTTTGCTAAACTAATAACATCAATAAAATCAACAATGTCTGATCTTTCTTCGGTTAATCCTCTTTTTAACTCACAGTTAAAAACATTAAGGAAAAACTTTTGCTTATTGCAATTAGTAACTGGGACTTTCTTTCCTGAAACGTCAAAGACAATATGAAGGACATGAGTAATTTTTTCTGTAAACTTCATTTGCTCGCTAATTTTGCTTCTGAAACTGATAAAGTTTTAAATTCTTTTGAAAAAATTCTGCTTCAAAATGATTTTGAAACTGTTTTTGCTTTTAGTGGTAAAGAATGTGGTGCTGTACGGTTAGTTCGTATTACATGTAAAGCATTTCATTCAAGGGGTAGTGAGGAAGCTGGTGTTGCATCATGGTTTAATTCTTTTCTTTCCTCTCGTAACGATAAATCTTATTTTGTTCCATTTATTGGAAATCGATTTAATATTTTGTATTACAATGCAGCTGCCCTATACTAACATAAGGATTCTATAACAGAATTTCTTAATGCTTGGCCTAACCCTAATAATTTATTAAAAGCAATTAAGGAAGATATCACAAATCTTGCATTCATTGCTGAAGTCCGTGCATTAGGTATTATTGACAAACTACTTACTGGTCCAATGTGGAGAATTATCGAATTACTTGATAGTATATTATTTTTAAACCCCTACCTACTTCGCTTGAAAGTTAGACTTTCATCTCTTTGTATCGATTGTCTTCTTTATTGTTTGCTAATGGAAAAATTTTTGAGGATACCAATCTTCTTCATCAAGATGTGGTTTACACCAAGCTGTTTGAATGCACTCAAAATGATGAGTTTGATTCTTTAACTGTTCAATCACTTGAAATTATTTTCCATGCGATTCTTGTTATTTTGGAACGTCAGTGTGCTGATCAGTTACCAGGTGGTAAATATTGGAATCCATCTAATTCTGTTTCTGAAGCTGCTTCTAATTCCCTGTCACTAATAAAGCATCAGAAAGCGACTTTGTCATTTTGGATTTAATGGTTCGCACAAAACCCAATGCAAATGTTCAAACTATCCAGGCTTTGACAATGTGGTCTCAGAACCAAACATTAGAATGGCTTAATGGTAAATCAGATGAAGAAAGAAAACAATTGCTTGAATATTCAAGAACTAAAGTAACATTAATGAAAAGCAAATATGATGAAAGAAAAGTAGCTCTTAAAAAAGATAAAGCTATGCACCTTCTAGCAAAGCAAGAAGAAAAAAATCGAGAAGAAATTAAACTACAACATAAAAAGGTTGCAGCTTGTAATGATTTGATAAATTTAAATGTAAGGGCTTGGATATCATTAGAGGAAGCAGAGAAAACAGTTTTTAATATAGAAGAGCCATTGAAATCAAAAGTACTCCTAGCTCAACTTAATTTTTATCGCATAATCTTAGGTGTCGAATGTGACAAAAAACTTTTTTGTAAAACAAAGGTAGAAGGAAGCAAAAGAATAAACTTGTCTTCAGAGGAATTATATCAAAATCTTCTTATTGTTATTCAAGCAAATTTAACACCAAACAAACAATCTTTAAGTAATAATATAAGTAATAATTTAAAGCCTCGTACAATGCGTGATGCAGCTGTTGAAAACAAAAAAAAAGAATTAATGGAAAAAATTCAGGATGCAAGACTAAACAAATTAATAGAGCAACAAAAAAAGCACTCTTTATCAAAATTTATTAACAATCCATCTGATTTTGTAGATTTTTCTATACAACATCGTGTTAGAGAAGAAGATGCTCATGAAGTATCTTGGGAACGTGCGCAAGTGGTTCAAATTGATCAATTAAACGATAGAAGAACTACATACCTTGTTAAGTATGATAATGAACCTGATGAAGTATGATCATTCCCTTTATTAATAGATTTTGAAAAAGGTGATCTTATTCTTTGTAGCTAAGATTGCGAGGTTTTATTTAATGTAAATTTAGAATTATGTTACAGTATATATTAATCTTATTTCTTTTATTGTTATGTTCCAATAGTTTTTTTTACTACATTTGAGTTCAGTGGTTTTTATCTTTGTAAATAGTATGAATCATATCTGATATGTTTATCTGCACCAATTTTGTTTATTTGTTGTTGTTTATTTGCAGCTTAACTGCACATTATTATTATTATTATTAAAAAAAAAAAAAAGCTTATGCAAAAATACTATTACTTTTACATGAACTGCCTATCAAGTAAAGGAAAGAATCCAGAAATGGAGGGCTAACCTTAGGCTAAATTACTATTACTCTTACATGAACTGCCTATCAAGTAAAGGAAAGAATCCAGAAAAAAAAAACCTTAGGCAACATGACAGCTCACGGATGGAGTGCAAAGTCCTATGGCTTACCTTCTCGTTGGTGCACTTCGTTAAGTAAGTTAGACAATTTTGTCTAATTTATGAACGGAATAGCCAAGTCAAATTATGTATAAAATTGTTTGTTAACAATACACACACAGCTTACTCTGAAGTTTGAATTGAAATTCGATAATTAAAATATTTTTTCAGTAAATTTACCGATATGAAGTATGCTAAGTTTTAAATGAACTTTGAAAAGTGAAATTTCTGAGTTTGCAACATATAGTCAAATTTGGGTACATTAATAGTGCGATAATTTATTTCAAAGACAAAACGATTTAAGACATCTATTAAAAAGTTTAAGACAAATAGATAGATAAGATAATCCGTATAAGAATTTCCATGACGGTTAATTTCCATGACTGTTAATCTATGTTAATTCCGTCTCTGTTAAGAGACGAGGGATGGGGTTAATAAAAGTGGATGGAGGAGTTTAGTCAAGATTTAATGAACTGGGGAGGGGAGGGTCAGAATTTACACTGAAAGTTTTATTACTTATCAGTAACTAGTATGTATTTTTTGATTTTTAAAGCTGATTTTCACTAATTTTTTTTTAGTTTTTAGATATAAATTTTTTGTTAAAACAAGTAAAAATTAATAAACGGGAGGGGGGTCTTAATAAGCTTAGTGTGGGTGGCAAAGTTTCCCCAAAATTAATAAACCCCCCCCCCTTGGAATTAAGGACTCGAGAGTACACAATCAAATAAAGCCAAACACAATGAAATAGAACAATTCAACGAGTTTTTCATTCACTGTTTTCAAAATTTTAAAAAAAGTTAAAAACCTTAACCCCATTAAAAAATAGAACATTTTTTATATTATGATAGGTGCTGAAAACAATAAATTAGTCGAATCAGTAGACTATAAGTGGTTAAATCATTTTTTAAATCTATAACAATACTGAAATTATTAACAAGTCTTTGACTAATTTCTTTATTTGTTTGTGTAAAAATAAATTTTAGATTTATGCTTATTTTGTACATATTTTGACGTTTTCGGCGTGTTTTATTTGGGTCCACGTTGTTCAATTGATAATTTATTAAAGAAAAATAAAATTAATTTAAGTTAATATTTATCATCAAAGTTTTGTTACGCTCAACGTATTATAAATTAAAACATTTGAAAATTTATTTTGTGTCAAAAAAGTTTAAAACATATTTAAACATATTAGACAGTTATTTGACTATTTCATGGTACGTCTGCGTTAACCCTCAAAAAAATTCTACTTATGAATTGTTCAAATAATTTAGATTTACAATTTATTTTCAATTAAAATTTTATTATAAGTTAGTTTACGCAACTTTTTACGCAAAAAAAAAAAAAAAAAAAGTTTTTTTTTTCGGTGCCAAAAACTGAACGAGATACTTTAAGAAAATATTTCATAAAAAGTCTATGAATGGAAAATATTAAAACACGTATATCTTTGGAACTAAATAAGCTACAGAGGTGGTTGAAACCATTTTGAAAATGAAATATATTAAGGAATATAATGCATTTAATATAAAAAATATTTACATTTGCTATAAATATTGCCTAAACTACCTACTAAAAAAGATTTTTTTTTCCGAAATAAATTAAATTTTTCGATAATTTCATTTTTGAAATTAATTTAGCTTATCAAATATATATATATATATATATATATATATATATATATATATATATATATATATATATATATATATATATATATATATATATATATACATATATATATATATATATATATATATATATATATATATATATATATATATATATATATATATATATATATATATATATATATATATATATATATATATATGTATATATATATAGGCCCTTTCAGAGGGGGAGCCACAAGGGCCTCCGATTTTGTTGGGACCTCACATTTTCAAAACACATTTGTTAAACACGAAAATAAATATCAAAGTAATTATTTTAATCTAATTATTCTAAACAATTTAACTTTAGGTTAACTTAAAATAATAAGTTAATTTCTTTTTTCATAATTACACATTTGCAAACCTAAATTTGACATGATAAAGATTACGTCATGTAATGATGCAATTAACTAGGGTTCATTAACGAAATTGCAATTTTCGAAAATTTTCGATTAAAACGTTATCGAAATACTTCCTTTTTTTCGAAATCTAAATAAAATTTCGAAAATAATCGAACTAGCCATATTAATTTCGAAAAAAAAAAGTAATTTAGAAATGTGAAATTAATTTCGAAATACAAAGATGGATTTCGAAATAGGAAATTAATTTCGAAAGGAAAAAAAAAAATTCGAAATGTGAAATTAATTTCGAAATAAAAAGGTGGATTTCGAAAAAGGAAATTTATTTCGAAATAAAAACGTGGATTTCGAAAAGGAAAATTTATTTCAAAAGGAAAAAAAGAATTTCAAAATCTGAAATTAATTTCGAAAAAAAAAAGCGTATTTCGAAAAGTGAAATTTATTTCGAAAGAAAAAAAAGAGTTTCGAAAAGTCAAATTAACTTCGAAAAAAAAGTGTATTTTAAAAAGTCAAATTAATTTCGAAAGAAAAAAAAGAGTTTGGAAGTGTGCAATTAATTTCGAAAAAAACCAAAAGATATTTGATAAGCTAAACTAATTTCAAAAATGAAATTAACGAAAAGTTTAATTTATTTCGGAAAAAAAATTCTTTTCTAGAAAGTTAAATTTATTTCAAAAAAAAAAATGTCGAATTAACGCTCTAAATTTTAAAAGCATAACTTATAAAAGCAATTTTAATACCTTTTAAATTTTATTTCCATAATAATACTAAATAACCGGGGGCCTAATTAATTTACCATGGATATCGGCAGGTAAACCTTTTATAATATATATATATATATATATATATATATATATATATATATATATATATATATATATATATATATATATATATATATATATATATATATATATATATATATATATATATATATATATATATATATACAGTGACGCTCAAAAGTCAGTTGACATTTAAAAAAAAGTGTATATTTAGGCATTATTTTATGAATAAGAAGCAGTGGCGTTCCTAGATATGGGGTCACCCGGGGCGGCAAATAGGGTGTCACCCATATATTATATGTAATTATTTTTATATACGAAGTTATTAAAGCAGTATTTAGAAACGTTGACACGTAATTTTAAACCTTGTTTTCGACAATAATAATTTAGTGTCTATAACTCTCTATAAATAATTCTCGTCTATAACAAAGAAAATAATTATTTGAAAATAAATTGTTGCCAATTAATTATTATTTCTGTTTTAGACGATAATAAACTATTATCATCTAAAATCGTCTAAAATCAGCTTTATTCTTTTATATGCTTAAAAAAACAGTAGAATCAGGATTTAATTTAATAGTACAGTATAATAATAAAATAGCAAACCTACTGAAAGAAAGAAAGCGTAGCGATTATATTTTCTAAATAATAATAACTATATCTTTCAGCATTCAGCATTTCGTAGGTCGTGTAAATAAATACCCACTTATTTTTTTATGTAAGACTGTTTAATTATAAACCAAAATATAAGACAAAATATAAGATATTAATAAATTGGGTGTCACCTAAAAGTGGATGACACCCGGGGCTGTGAGCCCCCTCCCCCTGTAGGTACGCCACTGATAAGAAGATATTTATGGGTAGAAAGTATTTAGTTTAATATAAAACAAAAAGAATGTTTGAAATAAAAATAAAACAGCAGTCAATTAACGTTAGAACAATAAAAAATTAGGTAAAACGCAAAAAGGTGCTGCTCAAAAGTTTGTTGACAGCGACAAGAACACAAGTTTAAACAAAATAGTTTTGTTATTTTGGTGCAACGCAATCCTTTTAATATTTTGTTGGTCCGCCTTTAGCATCGATAACTGCTTGCAAGCGTTTTGGTATCGAAAGAAATAATTTCTGAATGAAATTAATGTCAATTTCTTCCCAACGACGTTTGATTGTTGTAAACATGTCATTTTTTGACTTTCTTTCGTTTTGTGGAATAGTTCTCTCCAAGTATTCCCATATATTTTCGATTATATTTAAATCTGGCAATTGAGCAGATCAATCGAATTTGAAAATTTAATGATTAACTAACCAATCTTTGACAATCTTTGCTGTATGTTTTGGATCATTATCCTCCTACAAGATAAAATTGTCCTCGATCCTTAATTTTGCTACAGAAGCAAAGAAGTTTTGTGTACAATGTCGAGATAAACTTCTTTGGCCATTTTACCATTGATCAACTCGATAATACCAGAGCCGTTCCATGAAATAGAACCCCACAGCATCACCGACCCACCACTAAACTTGACTGAAGGTATCATATGTTGCATTAAAAACTCCTCATTCTTTTTTCTTAAGACCTTTTTCTTCTCTTTGTCAATTGCAGTTCAAACTTGCATTCGTCTGTCCAAATTACAGATTTCCAGACTTCGAGTGGCAACTTTATATACATTTTAGCAAACGCCAGCCTCTTTCATCGATTATTTTTAGAGATGAATGGTTTTTTCGCATCGCTCTACCGTATAATCCGACATCATTGAGACGTCTTCTAATTGTTTGAGAACTAATTGCCAAATTTAATATCTCATTAATACCCATCTGATAATTTTGTTATTCCAAGATCTTATTTAAAACTCAATTCATTTCAAATTCAATACCGTGGACCATTTATATGGAAAAGTTTTTTAAAAAACATTATTAAATATAAAATTCTTCTAAGAACAATTCTAAGAACATCTCCTTAAAACAATTTAAAAGAGAATCTAAACGTTTTCTATAGAAAAAAACTTCAATATTTATTAAAGTATTATTAATATTTCTTTTAAAAGTTCCTAAAATAATTAAACCTGAAAAAGTCATCATTACTCACCTATTGTTGTCTTGATGTCTATCTTGTTTATTTCTCATTAAAATAAAATATATATATACTATTAATTTTAAACAAACAAACAAACAAAAAATTTTTACGATTTATTACTTGTGTTTTATACGTGTAGAACGTGTATTTTTGAGGCCGACAATTTTTATTTTTTTTTACTTTCCATTATTGTCTCCAGATTTAGTTCATGATTATTGCACAACCCTTTGAAAACCCTTTTGCATATATATATATATATATATATATATATATATATATATATATATATATATATATATATATATATATATATATATATATATATATATATATATATATATATATATATATATATATATATATATATATATATATATATATATATATATATATATATATATATATATATATATATATATATATATATAGTATATATATATATATATATATATATATATATATATATATATATATATATATATATATATATATATATATATATATATATATATATATATATATATATATATATATATATATATATATATATATGCAAAAGAATACTATTTTGGTAAATTTATTTCGGCGCCAGCATGTTTAGTATGTAATGAATCTATTTTAGAGTGCAAAGAATATAATTTAATGAGGCACCATGATTCATAACATTTTAAAAACTTAACCAGTTTCATTTTTTTTTTTTTTCAATTATTATCTTTTTTTTTTGCCGTGTAATAAAATTTACAATGAGGAAGATTATACATATACAAAAAATGGCCGGAAGAAGGAGACAAGCCCCGTTTACATTGACATCACAAATTACAAGTTAAAAATTATAAAGTTAAAAATAAAATACAATATTAGTTCTACATGTATAAAACACAAGTAATAAATCGTAAAAATTTTTTGTTTGTTTGTTTGTTTAAAATTAATAGTATATATATATTTTATTTTAATGAGAAATAAATAAGATAGACATCAAGACAACAATAAGTGAGTAGTGATGACTTTTTCAGGTTTAATTATTTTAGGAACTTTTAAAAGAAATTTTAATAATACTTCAATAAATATTGAAGTTTTTTTTCTATAGAAAACGATTAGATTCACTTTTAAATTGTTTTAAGGACATGTTCTTAGAATTATTCTTAGAAGAATTTTATCTTTAATAATGTTTTTTAAAAATCTTTTCCATATAAATGGTCCACGGTATTGAATTTGAAATGAATAGAGTTTTAAATAAGATCTTGGAATAACAAAATTATCAGATGGGTATTAATAAGATATTTCTGCAAAGTAAGAGTGAAATATATTAGGAAATAAGGCATATTTTCAACGTAAAAAGCATAACTTGGTATATATTAAGTTTATAAACATTAAGCACATTAAGTTTATTTAAAAGAGATTCATCGTTAACAGTTCTGTTAACGCTAAATATAATCCTGCATGAATGTTTTTGTTTGCTAGAGATTTTTTTGAGCTTCCCATAATTGGTACTTCCCATGAATAGGGGAAGTTGAGGTACAGTAGATTGAGGGGCACAGTGAATAAGAAGCATTTTCTCCAAGATTATGATTTTATTCATCACGATGATGTAATCAGTTTATGTGCGCATATATATATATATATATATATATATATATATATATATATATATATATATATATATATATATATATATATATATATATATATAACTTTGTGTTTGTTGTGGAGATCATGGTAACGTTTCGTAACGTTTTGACCCATTTTTAAATTTTTTTACTTATATATCTCTCGCGTTTAGAAGATCATTAACTACGAGATTCAAACGATGACCAGCAAACGGAATCTTAAGAACATTATCACCAAATTGATTTATTGCAAAGAAAATATTTGCACCTGAGTCAGTAAATAGTGCAAAAATCTTATTATTGATTGACCATTCACTTAAGATTTTGTTTAACGTTTTAAATAAATGTTCAGCTGTTTTCATTTCAGACATAAAGTTAAGATCCAGGTTTCGGTCAACTAGAGTCATATTTTTGTCAATAAAATGACAATTCACACCGAGGTAGCTGTTTTTACCCAATGATGCCAACTATCACAAGTAATTGTAATGAAATGACATCCCTTCAATTCTAGCATTAAAATTGATTTAAGATTGTCCGTAATTGATGGAATTAATTTCTTGCTCACCGTATTTATGCATGGCATTTTGTAGCTTTTGTTTAACTCACTAAGTTTACAAAATCTAGATGACGTACTATCGAAATCGGCTGATCGGTACCAACAATAAAATTCACCAATTTTTTTTTTTTTAAGCAAAGAGTTTTGTCATATATAAAAATTTACAATGAAATAAATCGTGTTAATAAGAGAACTGGAGCAAGCAGAAGACATAAATTGTCTTATCATCAAGCCCCATCATAAAATTTACACTAAAAAATCGTCAGTTAATATAAAAAATGAAGAGTAGCTAAGTACATAACAAGAATTTTAAATACGTTAGTTACAATATAACTAATAACATAATATAAATATTAGTGTTGAAATATAACGCATTATATCAAAGATTAACAATAATTTAAAAGTATTAAAACTTTTCAACAAAAAATTAAATTGCAAAAAAAGAGAAGTAGTGTCAATAACTATTTTTTTAGATTTATATTATTTGTGTATTATTCTTAAAAGAGATATTTTAAATCAAAGTCTTTTTGTAATAAGAGATTCTTAGATTCTTTTCTAAATTTTTTCAAAGAGATGTGATGAACATTATTTTTTGTGATAAATTTTGAAAAATGTTTCCATAGAAACGGTCCGCGGTATTGGATTTTGTAAGAATTTAGTTTTGAATTAGTTTTTGGAACAATAATGTTATTAATTGAAAATTTAGTAGGATACTTGTGCGAGATTTCACTAAAGTAAGACTGAAATACAATAGGAGAGAGTTCATGTTTAGTTTTAAACATGAATTGTAAAACTTGGTGTATATTAAGTTTATAGACACATTGGGCACCGAGCTTCCTTAAAAGAGGTTCACATTGAAAAGTTCTGTGGGCACCAAATATAATCCTGCATGCATGTTTTTGCTTACAATGAAGCTTTTTTAACTTACCATAGTTAGTACTACCCCATACAATATTACAGTAAGAGATAAAACTATGAATAAATGAAAAGTATATTTTTTTTAAAGAAGAGGTGTTAAGATATGATTTAGTTTTATATAATATATAAATATTTCTTGATATTTTATTTTCTATATATTTTATATGTGGTTTCCATGACAAATTTTCATCTATTATTACTCCTAGAAAATTAACGATTGGTTCCCTTATAATAAATGTTTTATTGATTAGGAGATTGGGTAATTTTAGAGGAACATCATCACCTTTACTAGGTTTGGAAAATAAAATAAATTTAGTTTTTTCTACATTTAACGAAAGCCTATTTCTTGTAAACCAATCGTTTATTTTGAATAGCTCTTCATTAAATATATTAAAGAGAGCTTTTATATCTTTGTTGGAATAAAAAAGGTTGGAGTCATCTGCAAACAATATAACATTTAAAATATTTGATGCTAAGTATAAATCATTTATATACAATAAATAATAATTATATAATCTTCAAACCAAAGTAAATTTTTATTCTTTATTCCAAATAGTTCAAGTTTTTTTATATATATCTTAAGATTAACAGTGTCAAAGGCTTTTGACTGATCAATAAACACTAGTCATCAATAAAACTAGTCATCAATAAAAAATAGTCATTATTAAATGCATCCGATACATGATTAACTAGTTCCATTATAGCATGGTTTGTTGAACTATCTTTTTGAAATCCAAATTGTTTACTGTACAGCAAACTGTTTAACATCAAATAGTTGTAAAGTCTGTTGTACATAATTCGTTCCAATAATTTTGAGAAGCAGGGTAAAAATGAAATAGGTCTGTAGTTGTTAATATTAGTTTCGTCACCAGATTTAAAAATGGGAGTGATTATGGCAATTTTAAGTTTTTTCGGCACAACACCTGGCTTTAATGAAAGATCAAAAATATGAAATAATGACGGTTCAATGATATCGAAGACTGACTTAACAACATTCACACTAATTTTGTCAATGCCCGCACTTTTATTACTTTTAAGACTGTTGAAAGCATTCCTTATTTCGCTTAGATTTAAATTAGATTCTTCCATAATAGAATTACATGATTTAATGTAAGATTCAAACTTTGTGGTACTTGACGGAATTTTACTCGCCAAGTTCGGCCCTACTTTGAGAAAAAATGAGTTGAGTTTTTTAGCTATTTTTTTTTTTTATCGTAAATCATTTCCCCATCAATTAAAAGCTTTTGTGGGAGATTATTTTTTTCACTTTTATTTTTACCAATTATTTGTTTAATTATATTTCACGTTTTTTTAGTGTCGCCGTTAGTTTTTTCCAACAGCTTTGTATAATAAATTTTTTTTGAGTGTTTTTTGTTTTTTTTAAATAAGTTTTTATAGTTTTTGTAGTTTATTTCATTTTTATGTTTTGTGTCTTAAATATTTATCATAAAGTTTTTTTTTTTTTCAACCAATAACTTGTTTTAATAACTTTTTTTGTTTTAATAACTTTTTTTTTATAATAAATTTTTTCTGACAATAACTTGTTTTAATAACTTTTTTTAATAACTTTTTTTTCAACGAATAACTTGTTTAATTTTTTATGACCAGTCTCTTCAAAACCATTCTCAATACCGCTATAAATGTCGGATATATTATCATTGTTGAGTAGAGTTGTTGATTTTTTAGATATTTTAGAATTAATGCAATGATAAATTGATAAATGGGATTGCATTGAACTGGTCGAACTGTTATAAGGTAAAATCTTATAACTAATGGTGCATTTTGTTTGATTCTTTTGGTCCATTTCGAAATATGTCCAAACGAAGCTTCGTTTTCTTATTCCTTTCGGATTAATTTTGAATAACGGATTTATTTGTTTTTGACATTGTTTATTCAAACTAAAAAGCGAGTAGTTTTTTTAATTGTTCGTATGTAACAAATATTAACAAATTAGTAACTTACGTTAAAATAAATTTGTACCACATGTTACTTCAGTTACGCACCGAGATATTAATGAGATTGTTAAAACTTTAATATAAAGTAAGATTTTTTTTAGATTTATGTAACACAAAAATCGCAAAGGCATAAATCGATTTGAAACCGTTGTAAATCTCTACATAACCACTAGAGAGTAATTAGCCGTTTACATGGCAACAATGATTTCATGTCATGCGTCTAAGGCCTCAAGAGAATTGCCGTTGAGGAACAATAACGACTTGCGTGCGTGCTGTGAACTATGCATTCTAAAAAGGGAGTGTCAAAATTCTATATTTCTTATTTAACCAGTTAATCTTTATTAGATTTTAGAGAAAAATTCGATGATCAATTTAGTTTTTGCTAATTTTTTGAGGCTGGCGTTCTACTTTATTTTTAAAAATCTAGAGATATTAAAAATAAAATTCTTTACAGACTCTGCGCGTCTAAAGTTACGCAACTTTTCTTTCAAATTTACGCTATTCAAATTAAGATGGATGAATTTGATTTTTAATCATAGTGTTTTCGAAATAAAAAAAGTATTTTCAAAAGAAATTTTTGTGTAATCAAAACGACAGGCAATAAAAAACTTTTTATTTATTTTTTAACGCTATTCAAGCTATCAAAAAGAATATTCAAGCATTTATAAATGCTTGAATAGCCTTGAATGCAATATATATTTACCCTCACTATAGTGAGGGTAAATATAATCCCTAAAAATAATTTTATAAATGTAAAAAGTCATGAAAAATAATCTAATCAGGCGAGAGAGGTGAAGGAGAAGGTATTGATTGTCCCGCGCAGAAGATGTCCATGGAATATCACTGAACTGTAACTAATAACAATAACTTCGTATAAAGATAAGCAAATTCGAAAGTTTACTTGTAGTTGATAAAAGTTATTGTTTATATTTGCAACACCAATCAAGGACTTTGAGCCAAAAACTAAGGCCCCTAAAATTTAAAAAAACCTGTTACTAAAAATAAAAAAGCTTCCCATATTCGGTAAAAGACCCTCAAAAATTTGAAAAAGAGCCCCTTAATGTGTCCCCCCCCCCTAATTAAGGGAGGAGCGTGGGCAGCATATCCACGGTTCTGAGTATATCCTTACTTTTTTCGGTAGCAGTTATTTTTAAAAAGTAGCAAAAATAGTACTATTTTCTATATATTTAGAGTTTTATTAAAGTAAGTAATTTTATTTTATTCCGTTTTAATCACCCGTGATGTCACGAATTTGTAAACCTCCCGGTTACAAAGTGTCACAAAATCCTAAACCCCGCTAGGCCTAAATATGTGAGGTGATTTGCGAACTACCCCTAGGTAGTTAAACCCTTTTCTCTGCCACCACTGTGCGGTAACACCAAAATTTTTATGTACTATTTTATGTTAATTTTTAAAATTTAATTATTTACAAAAACATTTTAATAAAAGTTTGTATAATTTCAGTAATAAAATTTAATAGTAATATTTGTATATTGCAGTGGTTCCCAACCTTTTCTAACCCGTTCCCCAAATTAAATATCCTAAAATCTTCATGGACCCCTTTGATTTTAAAAATTATTACAAGGTGAACATTTTAATAATGTAACTTTTATTCATAAGGATAATATTTTATTTAAGGTATTTATGAATAGACTAGACACAAAATCAATATTTATCAATGACACAAAAATTTTTTATCTTAGTTTATGTATGATACAAGAACAGATCAGTGTGAATTCTGACACTGCTTACTAGCAATTAATATCTGAAAATTTGGTTTAGTTTTTGATAGAGCACATCTAATATCTGCATCAATATCAAGTCTATTTCTTTTTTTTGTTTTAAGAGATAGCATTGCTGAAAACCCGGCTTCACACAAATATGATGTTGAAAAAAGAATAAGGGCTTTAAGTGCAATTGATGAACACAATGGATATGATTTCCTCATTTTCAACCAGAAGTTATTTAATGGTGCTACTTTGAAGTGATCCTTAGCCGTGGTATCATTCTTTAACTCTATAAACTCTTCTTGTGCTTCCTCTTTCACATTTTTCACATCACAAGAAAATGGTGATATAATAACTTCACTGCTCAAAAGATTCATATCTGGAAAATAGTTACCAAATTCAGTAATCAAATTATCTAGGTGACAAACTATTTCTGTCTTTATAACTTCAGGAAGCATGTTAACTCCAATTATGTTATTTAAATTTTGAAACATGATCAAGTTTCCATTATTAATTCTAGTCTTGTACAGTTTGAGCTTTTCAATAAATGCCTTCAGTTTATCTGAATGTGTAATAACATTAGCATTTTTGCCTTGAAGTTGCAAATTTAACTTGTTAAAATGACCTACGATGTCCACAAGATAAGCAGTTGTTATTTCAAAATTATCAAATTCAAAATATTCTACCAGTCCACTTTTCATTTGACATAAAAATTCTTTCACTTCATTTCTAAGCATGAAAAATCTTTCCAAAAAATTTCCAGCAGATAGCTATCGCACAGAAGTATAAAACAATAACTTATTGTATTCAGCATTTAGGTCAGAGCAAAATTTTGTAAAAAGGCGAGTGTTAAGAGCAGAAGATTTTATATAATTGACCAACTTGACTAATTGATTAAATATAGTTTTCAAACTACCTGGTAAAGTTTTGGTTGCCAAAGCCTGTCTATGAATAAAACAGTGTACACCAACTACATTTGGAGCAATCTCTTTCACCCTAGTCTGTAATCCAGACTTACAACCCATCATGGCAGGAGCTCCATCAGTAGTAATTTCAAACAAATATTTCCATTGTAATTGATTGTCATTGAAAAACTGTTTTAAAATTTCCATAATATTAGCTGCTTTTGTTGTTGTTTCAAGGCAAGAAGAAAACAAAAATTCTTCTTTAAATTTGTTATTGTGAATATACCTACAATATACAATTAGTTGTGCCATTGAACTTACATCTGTGGACTCATCCAACTGAATAGAAAAATATGGGGATTCTTTAATTTCATTAATAACATTTTCTTTAATGTTTGATGAAATATCCGTTAGCCTTCGTTTGACTGTAGTATTTGATAAAGATATATTATCTACCTTCTTTGCAGCTTCTTCTCCAAATAATAATCTAACGATTTCTTTTGTACATGGAAGTATAACTTCTTCAGCCAATGTGTGAGCTTTTTTGTTCTGTGCTATTATAAATGAAACCTTATAGAATGCTTCTACTATATTCTGTTGAGTTTGGTAAATAATCCCAGTTTTATCCAATTTGCATCTCTTCAGTGATTCAAATTTTCTTTTGAAAAAATCAGTATCTTTTGTTTGGAGATCAGGATGGCACTTATTCAAGTGAATAGCAAGCTTTGAAGGTTTCATAGAGTCATTTCCTAGTACTTTATAACAAATAACACACTGTGGGTAGCTAATGGTTTCTTTAAGCATGTAGGTAAATCCATATCTCATGTATTCATCTAAGTATGACCTTTTTTTACTTTTAGACATCTAAAGTATTTAAAAAATAATATAAAAAGCATCTATAGATAAGAGTAGTATATACTACTCAACAGTAAGAATATTTAGGCAAAAAAAGCATCTATAGATAAGAGTAGTATATACTACGCAACAGTAAGAATATTTAGGCAAAAACGTGTTATAACACGTTTTTGCCTAAATATTCTTACTGTTGCATTATCTTCGCACGGTTAACAAAATATTATTTTCATATAATATGAAGAAATGAATTCTAAGCAATTTTTTAAATTTAAATAGTAATTTTTGCCACTGTCATAATAATAAAGTTAGTTTTAATTTATTAAGTAACTGAGTAATAGGCAGTTTAACCGTAATGAAGGCAAGTAACCTATAAGAAGAAAAATACTTGGATAAAATATGTAATTTAATTTTGAGAACTGTTAGGAGTTTGTATACCTCGGATTGTATTGGACCTCAACGTCTGTTAACTAATTTAAATTTTTCCAGAACTTTTAAGACCAATAAAGTTATCATTATTATAAATTTATATTTAATATATTATTAATAAAATTAAGCATTTAAATGCTTAATTGTTTCAAAGGCTAAATAATTTTTATGATCTGTTAGGTATTTATCTAAATGAAACAATGATCATAAAATTTTACCATTTTATATATATAAGCTATTTAAAATATGCACATAAACAGTTAAAAAATTTGTGTATTTAAGTTTAATTGCATATTTTTTTATATTATAAAAAAAATACTAATTTACAAGTAATTTTATATTTAATTTTTCTTAATCTATTTACAAATTAAATATCTTTTATAAAATATTATTAGCAAATTAAGTTTAATAAACATGTTCAGTATTACCCTTCTAAAACAAATAATCATTATATATATATATATATATACATATATATATATATATATATATATATATATATATATATATATATATATATATATATATATATATATATATATATATATATATATATATATATATATATATATATATATATATATATATATATATATATATATATATATATATATATATATATGTATATGTATATATATATACATATACTTATACATATATATATATATATATATATATATATATATATATATATATATATATATATATATATATATATATATATATGTATATGTATATGTATATATATATATATATACAAATACATATATATATATATATATATATATATATATATATATATATATATATATATATATATATATATATATATATATATATATATATATATATATATATATATATATATATATATATATATATATATATATATATACATATATACATATACTCCTAGCGGATGCATACAGGGACATATATATTTTAGTTCCGTAACATACTTTTCATATAATTTTTCTTTTCTATTTTTAACATATGTTATTTTTTTTATATTTTTATTTTATGTCTATTTTTATTTACACATATTCAAGTTTATTATTTTGTTTTAATAAATTATTTTTTTAAATATTTATATTGTTTTTATTTAGTTAATATATATTTTATTTCATTTTTTTAAATACATATTTACAAAAACAATTATTTACAAAAAACTAACCATATTTAAACCTTGCCCCAACCCTAACCCATAATCTTAACCCTGACCCCAAACCCTCAGTCGATGTAGCAGCACTCAGAGACGAGTCAGGCTATAAGATAGTGGGTCCATGTACTTTTTGCTTTTGCATTAAAGTTGCTTATGGGGACATTTCATTTACAAAAAAATGATGCTTACGGGGACAAAAGATTTAAGAGTACAGAAAATGTCCCCATTAAATCAAATGTCCCCAGTAAATGTCTATTTTTTGTAAAACCAGTAAATGCTATGGTAGTCGTATATATATATATATATATATATATATATATATATATATATATATATATATATATATATATATATATATATATATATATATATATATATATATAGTTTGTATATATATACACACATGTGTGTATATAATATATACACACAAACCACATATACATATATATATAAATATATATATATATATATATATATATATATATATATATATATATATATATATATATATATATATATATATATATATATATATATATATATATATATATATATATATATACAGACACATTTGTACATATATACATTCTTTATTTATATAGTATATATTTAAAGTTCACAAATTATTGGTTCATTAATGCTTGTAATGAAGAATCAACAACAAAATTATCTGCAGTGTATCTTTGAATGTAAAAGCTTATTCTAATATATTGTGTGTTGTGAGAATATTGAAATTGAATTGGAGTGTTATCAGTTAGTACAATCTCTGCGCTACCATTATATGCGAGGTGCTTGTTTTTGTTTGTTTCCCCATTAACTTTGTGAAAAATCCTTTTTACCAAAAAATTTGTTCCATCAAATCGTGAAGGGTCAAATATTTTTTTTGCTGCATCTTTTGATGTTATCTTCATCTGCAGTTTTTTTTTTTTGCTACTGTCTGCCTGTACCATGATGCAAGAACAACCATAAGCTTTCATCAGACTTATTATATTTTTCATTATTCCCCATGGAATAAACAACGAAGCTGTAGGAGCTAAACCTGTCGTCTTTCCTCTTGCCAGTTTACGAAGAAATATCTTACCAATTTCTTTAAGGTAGCCATCTACCAGTGGACCAGCCAATAACATGTGGTAACCTATATGTCTCTCGACATTAGCATTCATTTCGTCTCCACCAAAAGATTTTTCAGTATTAACGCCATCAATTATTTCTTTAGCCCACCTGGGTTCGCATGTTCCTACCCGTAGTTCTTCTTCAACCCAAAAGTTATTTCCTCTCTCTATAGACATTTGTTTATTCGTATGTTTAATTTAAATAAGAATGCCAAACTTGTTTGTTAAACTGTTTTCGTTACATCCGCATCCGTAAATCTCGTTAACCAAAACAAGTGGGAGAAAATCAATCAAAAAATATCGCCGTGTATAGTATCGAATTTTTATAGAAAATAACACAAATTACGTTCTTTCAAACAAATCAGTAAGGTTATCTTTACCATGAGATAAGATTTTAACATTTTAAATTTACGGATAAAAAATGATATTATATAGCATTTATTACTTCGTAGAGGTCCGCAAGTCCTCGTCGAATTAGTTAACGCAAATTTTGTGTAACAGCTTTCTCGCATAAATTACATTTTTAATTTAAAATTTAATTTGTTTCTTTCAACAGAAAAAAATAATCAAAATTAAGTTTCACTACCAAAAAATATTTAGAATTTACGTTTATCTTGTGGTCCGCTTAAAAAGTTCTTATGGACCCCCAGGGGTCCATGGACCACCGGTTGGGAACCACTGGTATATTGTGTAATACTTTCAGAATTTCGAAATAACAAAAACATTTCGAAGCAAATTTTAGAATATCAAAAGTAAAAAATTTTTTCAGTAATATTTTCAGAATTTCGATATCACAAAAATGTTTTTGAAGCAAATTTTACAATTTCGAAAGTAAAAAATTATTTCGATAATATTTTCAGAATTTCGAAATCGCAAAAATATTTCGAAGCAAATTTTACAATTTCGAAACTAAAAAATCGTTTCGATGCAAAATTAATTACTTTAAAATTATTTCGAACTTACCGAAACGAAAATAGAGTTTCGAAATTTTTTTTTTAATCGAAAATTCAACTTTGGCTTTCGTGAACAACCCTAGAATTAAACGTCGGGCGCGCTTGATCAAATTGATACAATTACTTTTAATTAGTACGAGTTTTTAAGTTATGACTTAGTGTTCTGCTTTTTAGTAGCTTCATTTTTTCTTAAATTTTTTAATTGTAATCATAGTCATAGTATTTAACTAGTCTGGAAACGCGGGCCGTTTTCTTAAAACACTTAAGTTCCTCTCGATACTAGTGCTCAGCCTACTTTAGAGTGCATCAAATTGTAAACATTGTATTTTGCTACAGATAAGTTATATATATTCTGGGATAAATATTAAAATGGCATAAACAAACTGTGATTTTTTTGGTTATTCAGTTTCAAGTTAATATTTTGGATTGCATATATATTTCGTATTCCGAATAAAAATGATAAATATAGCATAAAATAAAGACATCAACTGTTGATAAATAAAGTTATGTGACAGAGTTTGTATTGGTATAAATATGCTTATTCAACCATATAGCTTATATCATATAAGCATTTAAGTTATATACTATATGAAAATATGTTATAGATGCAAACATTTTATCGACTGTATAACTTGATGGATGTGTATGGGTATAAATGCTTTGTATTATATTCAGAGTATATTTATTTAAAATGTTAGCTAATATAGCTTAATAAACTCTATAATCTATATATAGTTTACTTAGCTGGATTAGTTGATAATTTATATATCACTCTTTACACTATGTTGGTATCTTTTCCTGAAACAAGAAAAAATCAGGTACAATTTTATCATTTTGAATGGTTTCAAAGCTTAATTAGATAATGTTGATATCTTTAAAGATGTGTTATACCCTTAACACAGCATATTTATCTACCTTAGAGAGAAAATTATATCTTAGTTATTACCTAAATTATATTAAAAATAGTGATTTGTTGTTTAATTTTCTACCTTACAAGGAAAAAAAATTTTACTTTGAAATATATAATTTTTTACCTTAGAAGGTAGAAGATTTTACCTTACTATATGCATATCACATATTCTACCCTACGGTAGAACTTCTACCTTTTTTACAAGTGCTATACTAACAATATATGTTGTGCAAAAATATTTTTCTATTTTTATTAATAAGTAAAAAATTTGATCAGTAAAAAAAATTAGGATTTTAAGAAATACTTTAAAAATAGCTAGTATATCAAATCTTAAACTAAAATTCAAAAGCTCGTATATAAATTTTTGTTTTTATTAACATCATTGCAACTTATATAATAGCAAATAAAAAAAATATACTTGATGCAATAAAGATGATGCAAAAGTCTGCTACCAAATATTGCATCACTATCATACTTAAATCAAATTTAATTTAATTATAAAAAAAGTACAGTGTATTAAAAGAAGATTGCAGAATTATTTTAAATCTTGATTTTAAGCTATAATTTAATATCTATTTTGTTGAATGCAGAAAAATAATATCTCAAAATCTAAGGTTATTTTTAACTAAAATAAGATATTTATGTTAACTTTTTAGTTTCAAAATCAGCTGCAGTGTATGATGATATACTTGACTAATCTAGACGATATACTTGACTTTTACAACTGGTGCCACTGCATGACTAATGTTTCTTTTGCTTTAGAAAGCAATCAAAATTTCTTAAAATTTGTTGCTTGTAACTTGCGATGTTTATGCTAATCGCAAGTTGTTGAAAAAGCATTTTAAATGATTCGTTTATGCCTAATCCACCACATTAAAATAAGACAACTCGTTACTGTCTTATTTAAATGTGACTTATCCAACTTAAAACATATGGAAAAAGATATATGTAAGGATGGTAAGTTTATACAATGGAACCATATTGTTTATACATTCTATGAAGACAGAGAATATGGCCTTTGCATTTTACCTAAACTTACTTTTGAGCATATAAAGTTGACAAAATATTTATGAAAAAGTGTTAACCTTGCTGCCTAAGTAATAAGTTTTTGCTGTATTAAAAGTTTTATTACATTATGGAATAGCTTATTTGAAAATTATTTGCGAGAATTAACAATCACTTAATGCTTGCAAGGGCAACATCATTTAATGACTTTCAATAATAACAATATAAAAAATATTTTTAGTAGCTGGAAATGTAATGTGTTTAGCTACACAGGTATTATAAAGTGGTAGTAATATAGTGTTATTAGATTAATTCAAAACTAAATATTTTTTATATATGTAAAATAGCAGTGTTGACATTATTATTTTAAAATTAAAAAACAATTATATTATTTTAATTATTCAATCTTTTATTGTTATTTTATTATAAAGTTACTACACCATAAAACTATTAAATATACATGAAGCATTTATTGAACTACTCTAGGAGCTAATTATATACCAATAATATTTTTAAAAAATATATGGCTATGAAAATAGCCGTTTTAGTAGGTTCAAGTCATCTCACTTTTTCTTTAATGTTCTTGTTCCAAAATAGAGGGTGTTTTTTAATTGATGTTCTTTATATATCAATTTAGTTTGACTTTTTTGAATTTTAAACGCTTTCAGTTTATAATTTGCGATGTACAATCTACGAACTTGTATATAAAATGTTAGATGACCATGTATACTTAGCTGCAAGCAAATACGATAAACACTGCTCATTAAACAACTTAGACATGTTAGAAAACCAATTGTAAAATTAGAGGTACCAAAAATATTCCCACTAAGTCATAATAGAATGTTTTGTTTAGTGATGTAAAGGGATACATGCTTAAATGTTATAATATCATTGATAAGAGGTACCAGTCAGATAAACAAAGACAAGATTTGCTACTTCAAAACATGAAAGAAATTGTTTTTTCAGAAAAAGTTTTGTAGAATCGATTCTACAAAATATTTTCTGAAAAAAACAATTTCTTTCGTGTATTGAAAGCAAAAATTCATGTTTTTTACTTTGTTATGTTTTTATTATGTTTTTTCATGTTTTGAAGTAGCATAAGTAGTGATTAATCAGCGGTAAAAAAATTCAGCATTTCAATTAAATGAATCAATTACACAGGCTTGGTCGGGAAGCGGGAGCGATCGCTCTCGAATACTGACCACGGAAATTATATTTAGTTGCGTAAAACTGGCCAGGTTTTTTAGTCATTTAAGTTTATGTACGAAACAAAAAAATTTTGTTTTACGGACATACATGGAAACATAAAAAACTTCAATGTTCTCAAAACATCTTTGAGCGCAAGAATAAAAAGAATATTTGCGAACACTAAAAACCCGCCAAATTAACGAACAAACTAATTCTATTGGTTCAAAAAATACGCTGATTAAGCGAAATAAGGTCATAGAGTATTCTGTTGAAATGTTTTAGAATTTGTATTATTCACGATTTGTTACGTTTTGAGATTTCTAGCATAAATTGTTTTAAAAATATTTAATATTTGTTTACAAAAATAAATGTTTTAAATATACATTAATTAAGTTGTCAAAATTGTAAAAGTTTATTATAAATCATAGATTTTACTAGTATATTCCTATTTTCATTTTAAAAGAGATTGTATTCTTTATGTAAATGTAATTTTGTGTATTTGTTTTTTATCGTAATGTATCTTTTAAGGCAATTTTCATGATTTACACAAAGACTTGCAAAAATAATTGCGTTTTCAATGAAGTTATAATCGTTAAAGTTAATAAAACTAATTATATAACAAACATAGTTACTAAACACAAACAACGCATACAAAGTAAGTCGCGGATGAACAAACATCGCGCCTGAGGTCACAACAGAACACAAATGTATATAGCAAATAATTAGATTTAAAGAAAAGTTTCTAGATATAGGTTTACTAACTCTAATTATTTTCGCTTAAGTTGCCATTCTTAAAACTCGTTATACTTTTTGCTGCTTTAAATACTAATTAAAATTAAAAAGCCCACTCACTAAACATCATCAGCGATATTGTGAAGCAGTTTCGCTTCCTGGTCATTAAGAATTTTTAACCTTTTTAGTTGATTTCTATCTTGATAATTTAATTCCTATAGTAATTCAATGATTTAATTATTTCATTTGTTTATCTTACTAAGAAGAATCGCTTTAAATATGTTAAACTTTTCAAACTACGCGAAACATAAAATAGGTATTAAAAAAAGAAAATTTTTTATTTATAAAATAAATTATTCTTTACCCAGTGGGCATGCGTCGTCCGGGGGACGTCCGTTGGACGTCTTACGGACGTCTGGACGTCCGTGAGACGTCCAGCGGACGTCCTCCGGACGACGCTCGCCCACTGGGTAAGTAAGACTAAAACTTGCAAACTTAGTTAAATAAAGAATATTTGTTTCCCTTTTAAACAATCGTAAGTTGTTACTTTATATAAAAAACATCGCTTAATTTTATAAAAAAAAATTGTAAAAGAGCGATGTTTCGAAAATATTTGTTCTAAATATAATTTATTTAGCTTTAAGTTTTTTTGCGTTTAAAGATATTTTATTTCCTTTTTTTTTTTTTTTTTTTTTTTTTGTAACTGTCTCTCATCGGTCCAATTAATCTTCGTCGCTTTTTTTTTTTTTTTGCTTTTTAAAATGTTCTCAAAACGGTTAAAAAATCTGGCCAGCTTTTCGCAACTAAATATTATTTACGTGGTCAGCAATCGAGAGTGATCGCTCCCGCTTCCCGACCAAGCCTGGTAATAATTACATATTTACTAGGAACTAAGCTGTAATGACTTCTTCTTGAAATAATTGAAATATTTTTACTTGATTTTAAACTTTTAATGTCAGCTTGTAGCAAAGTACTTTTTATCTGAAGCAAGCTTTACTGCAATCTTGATTAAATAACCATAAAATCTAATAGGTTGAAGAATAATCTTTCCTTTCTTTTATTCTTTACTAAATGTTTATCAGTAATCTTGTCCTTGTGGTTGGCGTTGGGGTGACGAGTCACCGTTATACATCGTTTGATATACATCGTTTCTTGCAAAACAAACACATAAATATTCTTTCTTCGCTTTGGTTAGGATATATTAAAATAGGTAGTCTAATGTTTGAACAGAAATTAATATCTGCCTCCAACAAATAGCAACTCAATAGCAGCTAAATTAGCATCGAATTCATTCAAATTTTCAAAGTCTGCGCTACAAAAAGTCATTTTAAAAACATTTGATGCACTCTCAGTCCGGTCACCCCTTAGAGCTTAAGTTATTTTACGAAATCTATAGAAAACGGCCCGCGTTTCTAGACTAGTTAAATACTATGACTGTGTTGTAATTCATCAAACAAGATTAAATCAATTTGTTTTGAACAGTTTCTTATTATTTTGTATAAAATTGATATATTGCGCTTTTGCACATTGCGTTTTGTACGTTACGTTTCGTAACTTTGAGAATAGTAATATTTTTTTGTTCTGGTAAATACTTTTTAATTTTAAAACATAATTCGTTTTATAAATTTGTATATGTTCGATTGATGAATAAATTTATTATATTTTCAAATTTGAATATTATTTCCAGATACTATTAAAATGAAGAGAAGATTTGATAGTGGTGCAAGTAAAAGGCGGCGGAGAAAAGAATTGGCCGAAGAAGCATGCACCAACTCAAAGAAAATATACTCGTTTTTAAAAAATTACAAAACACAGTTCAAATTGAACAAACAAATCAAACTCAAAGTGTGAGTGACAATGGTAACATTGAAAATATAGTTGTTCCAATTGCAGAAGACCCAATTTTAGAACAACAGCCAGCAGGAAATTTAAATATTATAAACCAGGAACGAGTTGAAACCGAAATCTCATTACAGGAAAATGCAGGTGAAAATAAAATTGGAGATATGGAAACAGAAATAACTGATCCGATTCATCAAGGTAATCCGTTCAATTTTATTGACATTGGGATTATCAACAAGAACAATTCTTGTCAAGTGAACTATTTTCTTAAAATTACTTGTTTTGAAATTCCAAATAATATTGTTAAAGACTCTAATCATCATGCATTTCCTTATCGTTTCTTAAACAAAACTCTTGCAAATGGAGAAACTTGCAAAAGAGACTGGTTGTGCTGGAGTGTTGAAAAACAATCTTTGTATTGTGCACCATGTTTTCTTTTTAACAAAAATGCTGCAAATGTGTCATTTTTTTCTAGTTCTGCCGGATGGGGCATCAGTAAAGGTTGGAGAAGATTGAAAGATCGTATTCCGTCGCACGAAAGTACAATTTACCATAAAGAAAACTATGTTGTATGGAAATCTGCTAGTAGAGCAGAACTATGTGAAACTTCAGTGGATAATTTACTTTTATCAGAACTCAAGACTGAAACTGAAAATTGGAAAAAATTATTCCAACGTATTCTAGATGTTATTAATTTTCTTTCTGAACGTGGATTAGTACTTTTTGGTTCTAACCAACGAATAGGTGATCGAGCGAATGGAAACTTTTTAGGTATTATTGAGCTTCTTAGCAAATATGACCCACTTTTAGCTGAGCATGTTAAACATGTTCAAGAATCACAACAGTGTAAGCAGCGAATGCAAGCTCATTATCTTTCAAATGCGAATTCAGAACGAATTTATTGATATTTGTGGTTCACACGTTCAAACATCAATCCTCCACGAAATTGTGAAAGCAAAATATTTTTCAATAATAGCTGATGCTACTCCAGATTGCTCGTACAAGGAGCAAACTACTCTGGTTATTCGTTATGTTAAAATTTTAGATGATTCAGACTTTTCAGTTGAAGAAAGATTTATTTTATTTGAAAATTTTTTCAAGAAAAACTAGAAGAGAAATCGCTGCTCGAACACTAGAAATATTGAAAACTTTGATTTCGAAATATTAAAAACTTTGATTTCGAAAACTCTGATTTCAATTTGAAAACTGGATTTCGAAGCCTGCATTGGTCAAGCTTACGACAACGGTGCTAATATGGCTGGAAAGTATAACGGGGTGCAAGCGGTTTTGATACAACAAAATCCAAACTGCATGTTTTCTAGCTGCGGAAATCACTCATTAAATTTAGTTAGTGTCGATTGCGCGGAATCATGCAAAAAAGCAGTAACGTATGTTGGAACAATTCAGCAAATGTACAATTTATTCAGTAGCAGTCCTCAAAGGTGGGAAATTTTAAAACAACATCTTCCTGTTTCGTTGCATGGAATGTCCAAAACAAGATGGTCAGCACGGATTGATGGTGTTAAACCAGTTGCACAACATTTGAACTCAGTAAGAAGTGCTTTAAATGAACTTGGGGTGCTACATTTAACAGCCCAGGCTAAAATGGAACTCAATGCTATTCAAAAGTATATTTCCAAACTTGATTGCATTTTGATGTTGTCTATCTGGATGAAGCTACTCACAATGATTCATCAGACAAATCTAATCATCGAGACACGCCATGCCACTCTTGATAATGAAAAGGATAACATTGAAAATCTATGTAATGACATTCAAAGGATTTTAAATGAGTCAAAATTTGTTGCAAGAAATATTGGTGTTTCATATGAGTTTTTAACTAATTGTCATTTTCTAAGTCAAGATGATGCTGAGTTGTATTATAAAATCAATGTATATTTTGTCATCATTGACTCAATTAAATCTGGCCTCACGAGACGATTTCAGTCTTTACAAGAAATTTGTAAACTTTTTGGATTTCTCTGGCAGTTTAAAAATTTGAATGACGAAGATCTTGTATTGGCTGCTCAACATTTTCAGCACAAATATGACAAAGAAATATCACAAGAACTTGAAAATGGGTTTTATGGGAACAAGCAAATCTGAAGTTATTATTTCAGAATACTAGAAATCCTTTGACGAAAGTGAGTCAGACACGCTGACGAAATGACATGGATCTTCTGCATCATTTAATAACTAGTTAAAGAAAGTTTAAAAGCACTGGTACCTTTCCAAAAGTGAATTTCAAATCACCTCCTACTATAACCAATGCAAGATTGAACTCGAGAACAATTTTTGTGTTACTTACTTACATTCTAATACCAGACTATCAAGAATCGAAATTTAGTCAAGCGTAGCATGCGACTTCGTCTGTGGTTCATGGGGTGATATATGGTTTGGTGGTCGCTACTTCAACCCTGAAGATTTTGTTAATCTATTAGAAGCATGAAATGAGCATCCAAAAGCATTAAAATCGTTAAAGACATTTTGGTCCACAGAGCCAACATTAATTCCAAAACAACTGTCAAATATATATACAGAACGTACAATAAATAAGTAATACATGATTTAGTGTATTTATGTTATAGCAAAGAAAAAACTTAAGATTAAATACTTATTGTCAAATACACTGTAAAATTATTTTAATTATTCATTTTTTATTAGCTTTCTGTAAATTACTGGAACATGTGTCTCAAAATTACATTTTTTATATTTCATAAATCTTTTATTTAAATAAGGGATAAACTGTTTTGAGATTAACAATAAATATTCAATATTTTCTTTCTAACTGAGAACTGGGTTACAGGGTTGCAAAATTGTCATAACACTAAAATACATTTACGTTAATTATTAACGAAACTTTTTTTAGATAATGGCACATAATATATTGCATAATACCACATCAAAAATCCAGTCAGCAGGATTTTATACCATTATAATAAATGAGAATGGTGATATGTTTAATCTTGAACAAATTTTCATCTGTCTTCGCTAGGTGGATGGCAGTCTACAAATTCACATAGATTTTATCGGCCTTCATTCAACGGAATTCAATATCATTCAGGTATCTATAAAGTATCTATGAAACAATAAAATGCAAATTCCGAAAATTTTTACTCCTTACATTCATTAGATAATTAATGTGGACTGTTTGTTTTTATTACTTTATCGATTAAGGTTTTCTACTTTTGCGGGAAATTTGTTGTTAATCTCATGTTTAGCATTAAAAAAATGTTTCTGTATTTGCAGGATAACATTTTACGAATGATCCTCGAATTGAATTGATGATGTTTGTAGACAATGTTACAATGGTACAAGTGCTATTGCAAGTAAAAAAAAGGGTTGTAACACTGATAGAAACACTAAGGGTTCGCCCATAAATTACGTCACGCTGTAGGGGGGGGGGGAAGGGGTTGGTGGTCTTGTGACGACTCATACAAAACTTGATTCTTAAGTATTACAATTTTGTGACGAGGGGGGGGGGGAGGTCAAAATTGGTCAAAAATTGCGTGACGTAATTTATGGACGACCCCTAAATCAAAAATGTCTGTATACACATCCTAACGGGCATGCGTTGAATCTTGCTACAGAAGATACTGTTTTATATGTTAAATTTTGTCAGAAACTTTTGAAACAATATAAGAAATTTGTAAAAATTGTAATAATACTTTCAATGAGAGAAACTTATTTAAGGAACTCCGTGAATTAAGCGAAAATGGTAGTCGTGTTCATGCATTTTGTTGAACTCGCTGGACTATTCATGGAGCATTGTACTAAATTGTGATTAAAAATTAAGATTATCTAATGGATTAATGCGAGGGGTTGTTGGGAAATGTAAAGGAAACTAGAATGGTAACGCGAATCCAGGGTAATATGATATACATGGAGCAATTCGATTTTCTTTTTGGTTATCTTTTGTGGAATATGATTTTAAGACAAACAGATTGTTACGAACTTTACAGAATAGCGCATGCACTGCTGTTGAAGGCCAACATTATGCCTCTATTATGATTAAAACATTATCAATTAGAAATTATAAGTCATTTGAGAGATTTTGGAAACTTGTCAAATTCTTGCAATTACGATTGCAGTTTGAAATCCTTATATTCCAAGGAAGAAAAGACATCTTACTAGAATCGAAAGTTATTATACTGATAATACCAAATACTATCGTGAAACAACGGGGAGATATGTTGAAAGGATTATTACAAAGCTCTTGATAAAGTAGCTGAAACAATAACAAATTGTTTTGATCAACCAGATTGGGTTATTTACCGAAATTTGCAACAAGTTTTAATGAATGCACATAATGCCTATAACAGAGAACTTAATGTAGTTTTTGAAGTATTTGAAAATGGTTTTAGAAAAGATAAATTGGTAGGTTAATTGCCAAATCTTAGGTTCTGCTTAAATAAACAGTAGTAAATGCAAACTAATTAGTTTAATTTTTACAAAACCAAAGTGCGGGTAAAAGAGGCTTTATGCCTCAAGCGTTTATTTTGACTAAACTTTTTCTGATTATGCCTGCAACTAATGCTAATTGCGAAAGATCATTTTCTACTTTAAGACGCATGAAAACGTATTGATATGGTTGGAGTTGCAAAAGAGTTCGCTGCTTGGAAAGAAACACGATTAAACATTTTTGAACGTTTCTTCAAATACAATATTTAATAGTGTCCCAAAAATATATCAAAATCAAATTTTAATGTGCGGAGAACTACATTTAACATAATTTTATTTATAAAGAAAAACAAAAAAAAAATTTTTTTTGTTTTTCTTTATAAATAAAAAAAAAGTTTTTAGCACAAGGGAAGTTGATTTAGGTGAACATACTTTTATATAATAATTTATGATAAATAAATTTTGATTTAAAAATGATTTTTATCCGAGTCAATTTTTATTTATGTTTCGACAAAAGCATGGCTAACAATAAGATAAATAATGGGTGTTTTATAAACAATAAAAACTAATGATGCGTAAATTTAACTTAAAGAAGCTAGTCGGTACTTTTTAAGGATTCACCCCCCTCATTTTATTCGTAGAACTGCCTCTGCTTGTATTTAAAACATATTTACTAGTTTTACTATTTTTTCATTATTAGTTGTATACGATAATTCTGATTCAATCAACTACAACCAAATGCATCTAATGCAGATTTTTTAAATAAAATAAATTAATTTTAGAAAATGCCTCTTGACATAAATTGTCACGCTAATTCACTGAGAAAAGATATTGATGATGCGTCAAAAGCTACAAGGAAGAGGAGACAATTTCATTTGCTAGGGTTCCCTTTACAGAGTTTTGCCTCTAATAGACTTCCAACAAATGGAGAAATGCTTAGAAGATATTACTGTTTTAATCTTGAAAAAAGCAATAGGTAAATCTGAAATTAATTAACAAAAACAGCACATTTTTTACATGTTTAATGTTAACTTTTATATGTTGTTTTTTTTAATTTTTTAGCACCACACAGATTTATTTATTTTTAATTTTTTTTTTATTTATTTCGTCAGTAAAAAAAAAGAATACAATGCCGTGTAGTATAAATAAGATCTACATGACCGGGGTTAAAAGAAGACAGTACTTGCCTTATCACTACACGCCGACATCAAAATTGGTTGTCCGGTTGCTTCCGAGAAGACGTATTTAAGATGCTCCAGGTTTGCTGATGGAGTGAGCAGGGAGAACAATAAGCAGATAATTATAGTGTCTGTATTCTGAGAAAGCAAGTCAATTTATTATGATTTATTAAGTCCAGAAAAAACAGAAAAGGTTTAAGAGTGACATCAAAGTTTGTCTTCAATAAGTATGGAAGATATTCTTAACAATTGGATTCCAATTATGATCAGATTTGGGATTGGAGTCAGGCCGGGTATGTGTCTTTTTTCTTCTCTTTACAAGGCTGGCGGAGTTAATATTGATAATATGTCGATATCAAGATCAACTCAAAACAGGAAAACTCATAATGTTGTGGAGTCTGAGGCACAGATAGTTAGAGAGGAAAATATAGATAAAATAAGAGGCATTGAAAATGTGGTACATTTCAATACCAAGATTTTGAAGAGTTACGATTGGGGAAAAGGAATATCTAAATATGAGGATACGCGTCTTTACCAGAGTCTGGTCCACTAGACTTTCTTCTTTGCATCTTAAAAATTGAAAACTCCAAGGGAAGTGGTTAAGCCATTGCAATTCAAACAATGCTCGAATACTATGAAATGTCGGATCAGATTATCAGATTGTGTTCTGACACAACATCCAGAAATCACATTTATGAAAGGCTCGTGACTCATGTGATGAAAGAAATATTTGGTCCAACAAGTGGTCCCAGCAAGAAACTTTATGTAATTCTCCAAAAACTATGGCCGCAGATTTACGAAGATGTAAACAAACTTGAGAGAATTTTAAAGTTTGACTGGTCTCAAGATGCTTTCAGGCTCGGCTCATTACTTTTCAAACTTGCCTTGGATACTAAAGAGTTTTGTATAACAGCTATTTATAAGAATACTTTCCAGAGAGGTGATTACAAGTATCTTTGTGAGCTTCTGTCATTTTTTCTAGGAGCTGAGTTATTGAACTTTTCATTTAAACAGCCTGAAGCTCATCATGAAGCAAGATTTATGGCTGACTGTTATACTTAGTGGTTATTCAGATGACTCAAATGTATCACCCTGCTGATTCCAAGACAGTTGGAAGAAATACAATAAAGCATCTGAAATCTGCAACTAACTACATTGTATTTTTTCATCAACTCTTCTTTCTAAAAACCTTTCTAAAAATTCTTCTCAAGCACACAGCAAAATCAAGATTCTAGTTTAAGAATTTTTGTTCTTATTTTAAGAACTTTTATTCTTATTTTAAGAACTTGATTCTTGTTTTAAGAATCTGATTCTTATTTTAAGAACTTGATTCTTATTTTAAGAACTCGATTCTTATTTTAAGAACTCGATTCTTATTTTAAGAACTCGATTCTTATTTTAAGAACTTGGTTCTTATTTTAAGAATCCGAATCTAATTTTAAGGTATTTCAATTGAAATATACAGTACAATATTATTAAGTTAGGAACAATGTTTTTTATTAATAAAAAACATTGTTCCTAACTTAATAATATTGTAATATTTTGTTATTGTATATTATATATATATATATATATATATATATATATATATATATATATATATATATATATATATATATATATATATATATATATATATATATATATATATATATATATATATATAAAGCCCTTCCTTTTTATAGGTATATCAAAAAAAAATCATTAAATTCGGAATTGGGTCCCTAAATTTCCCCTCCTGTACCAACCTCCTCCCCCACCCTTTGATAGACCCTGTAATCATGATTTTATGTAAACATACAGTCTAATTCATTTGATTGCCATTAAAACTAAAATACCAACTAAAAGGATTTGTATACTGCAAGAATTCTATAGAATTCGCAATTAATAAGTGCGATTTTCATACCTGCGAATTTACTGTAAATCTAAACAGCATAAATGTGAATCTTTTGTAAAGGCAAAGTAGTTGCAAATTAACATATGTGCAAGTACAACGTGCAAGCATTAGTGAAAACATGCAAAAGTGCGATTTGGCTTGAAGTGCTAAAAAATTATGTATTTCTTTATAATAAAAGAATAAAACAAATATAAATATACTGCTTAGCGACGGATCAAGAAATGTTTGCAGACCAGTGCCGTAACAACCACAACCCCCTCATTTAGCCAAAAATTAGGGCCTTAAAATGTTAAAAACCTTTAATTTTGCATAACTGTCAAACTCTCCAAAAGAGAAGAGGGAAGAAAGGGAATTATTTAAGAAATTCACCTCCTATATGAGGTAAATTTTTCTTAAAAAATTCGCTTCCTCCACCTTAGTTCGGGAGTATGAGATAATGTCTAACTACGGTCTTGATGTAGACTCTACAATATTTCTTCGGCACGCTGTTGAAGAAATAATGCTAAAATTTAAACCTTAATTTTATTTTGAAAAGGGAATACATTCCTTCACCACTGTATTCATCACCGATACCGGTTAGTCCTGGCATCAAGACAAAGTTTGTCTTTTTCTAGCCCTAGTTGTATGAAAACTTGTTTTTTATTCTACCATTGTAAATTTTTTTTTTTTTGGCAAATACATTCATATAAAAAATACACGTTTTTTTTAACTGAAACCCATTAGTAGATGATGCAGATTTTGCTGAGATTATCTTTTTTGTCTATTATCTTTTTGTTAATTGTGTAATTATAAATTTGTTATTGAGAATAAAAAGTATATAAAAGTTAATTTATATAATTAACTTTTACAGTACTTCTTGCAAAGAAAATAGATGAACAGATAATTTTTTTTTTTTAAAAAAAAGGAAATTTCTGGCACTTGGTAAAAAATGGTTGATTGAGCAATTTTTATGTTGTGTTTAAGTGTAATTGCTGCGATGTATTTGTCTCTCTCAATTTGAAAACAGTACTTAGTCATGTTTATCAAGTTCATAGCTTGAGTTTGGATTTTAAATGTGAATGTATTGTTGATGGATGTTCAATATCTTTTGTCAAGTACAACTCAACATACAATTCGACATCATAAAGATGATTATGAAAAATACAATGTGTTTCAAGAAAAGCACTCTTCAAAAAATTATTCCAACAAAAATATTGAATCTCAAGTACAAAATCAATTTGATAATTATTAAGATAGAGATACACCAGAATGTTATAATGTAGTTGATATTGAATATGAGGAAGAAATATTAGACAATGACGTGGTGGAGGTAAATTTTATAAAAATGTCTAAGTTAAACATTTAGATTTATTTATAGATTTAAATACATTAAATTTCTTTAATTACTATATCAATGATAAAAAGGAAACACCGGATCTTGTATTATTAATAATTTATATTAACAAGTTAACAACGAGCATGTATTTATGAAAGACGCGATATTTTAAAAAAAAAAATTTTTTTAATTGTTTTTTTTTTTAAACGTTTAATCACGTGTTGCTTAGTCATATACACTGAAACATCGTAAAATAAAAATGGAATATATTAACTTCCGTGTTGCAATATTCCATTTTTATTTTACGATGTTTCAGTGTATATGATTAAGCAACACGTGATTAAACGTTTAAAAAAAAAAAAATTAAAAAAAAATTAAAAAAAAAGTATCGCGTCTTTCATAAATACATGCTCGTTGTTAACTTGTTTGGTCTTGTTGTTAATTGTTAATAGGATGAAAACAATCTTTAATAAAGTTCGTGATGAATTTCCAGGATACATTAGTCATTTTAGAGGTAAGTGAATTAATAAATGTAAGTAAACATTTTTTTCCGTTAAAAAAACTAGAACATGCCCATTGTTGTGATTTCTAGTGCAGGTTTCAAACCCTGCAATAATAACACCCAAACGAATAAGTTTTTAAAATTTAGAAAACCAGGGAATACATAACCATACTAAAGCTCAATACACAGAATATCGTTGAAGGTTTAAGGATTTAGTTAAAATGTTCAGGTTTCAAACCCTGCAATAATAACAACCAAACGAATAAGTTTTTAAAATTTAGAAAACCAGGGAATACATAACCATACTAAAGCTCAATACACAGAATATCGTTGAAGGTTTAAGGATTTATGTTAAAATGTTCTTAATGATAAACTGGACACTGACCTATCATTTTTATTCTTAATTGTTACTTAGGTAATCGTGGTTATAACTTTAAACTATAAAAGCTCCATTGTAATTTTTACAGCACCAAGTATTTCTTTTGCTGAATGTTAATTCGTGGAATAATTTACTGCAAAATCTGCACCATTTATCTCGATGTTTAAAAAACATCTCATACTATGTTCTACTTGATAGAATTTTGTTTAAACTTATTCTAACACTTAATACAATTGGAATATTGCAGTAGAAAATTCTCTGATGTATACTTAAGTATTAGTGGCTTTTGGGTCATTCTGTTGTTTTAAAATAAACAAGTAAATGTTGTTTTTTTATCATTGATATAGGTATGTTACAATTTTCGTTTTACGTCAGCCGAAATATGCGTAAAAAGTGTTTCTAACTTATTCGCAACGCGTTAAGGCCATTTTCTGTTTTACTTATATTAATATGACTTTTGATGGTTTAAGAAGAAATTTGGACTTTTTTTGTATTCTTTACATTTTAATTTTTTATTTTAGTATAAAATATAATAAAGCTTTTAAATATATGTAACACTAAAGTCAAACTAAAAAAGTTGATCAAATAGGCAAACAAAGTTATCTTCAAAGTAAGGGTTTTTTCTTTATAAATTTTAAAAACTCAACAAGACGAACTATTTTTCTTTTTATTTGGAAAATTTAAAGAAATTTTATCGTTACCATTATATATTAATACCTTACACAGTCTTGGTTGTAGAATCTTTTTTTTTTTTTGAAAAAATTTAATGCTTATTCCGATGTCACGTGACGATAAAATTGTCTTATAATTTGCTATTCCAATCAGATTGGTATATCAAAATAAATATAATTTGTGGTTTGTAAATAATACTCATTTTAGGGTTGCTGTTAATATGAGTTCAAAGAAAAAAATTCATGTTTCGTTTGTTATAACTGGACTTGCAACACAGTATTTAATTGACAATTTTACATTAGCCACTGATAAACATGAAGATAAATGCTTAAATGGGCATGTTTTGCTATTGTATATACAGTAATCCAAGTCTAATTTAAAGACTGCCAGAATAATTTATGAAAAGTTTGGTTTTTATCTTACTTATAACCAGATATATAGTTTAGTTATGAAATCCAAAAGACTGTTTGCCCATCTCCAGTCATCTAATAGAAAAAAGTTTGAAGAGTTATGCAAAAAAATCTTTAAATGTAATCAACTATCAACTATGACAAAAAGTAATTTATGTGAATCGGTTACTTTACATTTAGCTCCTGTTGAAAGAGAAATAGGAAAATCTTTTACTTCTGATATTTTTCAGAAACAATTAAAGAAATGCCTTGTAAAGATACTCTGGGTAGTGAAATGTTGAAAAAGAGATTAAGCTTTATTTATGAAACTAATGCAAAATTGAAATCGAAGCATAAAGAAAAACTAGCTGTTCTAAAACTCAGAGTTAGAGCAGATCCTTATGTTATAAAAAGACTAAATCAAACTATTAAAAGAAAAAATTTAACCATTTGATATTTAAAGCAAAAACTTGCTAAAATTTCTTCTAAAAATTTAATTTTATGTGAAAATGAATTTAAAAAGAAAATAAAAATAATCAAGCTTAAGAAAAAAGAACAACAAAATGATTTGAGTAGTACCATTTTGAGTAAAGATAACCAGATAAAAACTCTAGAAGTTGAAGTGGCAAACTTGCTAGAAAAATTAGATAAGTTGAAGGATTCTGTCATTGATCATTTGCCTTTCAAAAAAGATAGAAAATCGTATACGTGGCAACTACGATTGATGATATATGATGCCATTGTTAACCAGGTACCAACAAAAAACATTCCAATTTTATTGCAAAAATTTTTTAATCATTTTGGTTTAGTAAATGCAGAAAGTTTTCCACAACGCAGCACAGTTGAAGAAATTGTTCGTGAGTTAGGTATATTCAGCAACCTTCATGCTGCTGAAGTTGCCATTTCTACACCCAATCTTACTCTTAAGTTTGACGCAACAACCCAAGAAGGAATTCATATAAACTCTGTTCATTTTACAACCAAAACAGAGTGTCATGTTATTGCAATAGATCAGTTGTCAGGTGGGACTGCACATGATTATCAAACTCATATTGTATCTTCAATTGATGAACTTGCATTTTTGTATTCTGACTTCCATAATTGTGACTATAAAGAGAGTCGGACAAATATAATTAAAAATATTTCGAACTCTATGACTGACCGTGTTGCCGCTAATCATGCAGCTATTCAGCTAATAAATTCTTCATGGGGTAAAGTTTTAAATGAATTAAATTGTCATGTGCATCCTCTAGAGACGATTGCCACTGCATGTAGATCTGCATTAAAATCAATTGAAAAAAATAAAGGAGTGCTGTTTGGCAAAGATTGCATGGCTGGAAATATAGTTTTACAAATGAATAAAATGCGATACAAAAATGGCAAAGAAGATCCTAAAGGTTTTACAATCTTTTTAGATGAGATGAAATTACCCAAAGGACTCATTCCGCGTTACCGAGGAAACAGATTGCATATTCAGGCTTGGTCGGGAAGCGGGAGCGATCGCTCTCGATTGCTGACCACGTAAATAATATTTAGTTGCGAAAAGCTGGCCAGATTTTTTAACCGTTTTGAGAACATTTTAAAAAGCAAAAAAAAAAAAAAAAAGCGACAAAGATTAATTGGACCGATGAGAGACAGTTACAAAAAAAAAAAAAAAAAAAAAAAGGAAATAAAATATCTTTAAACGCAAAAAAACTTAAAGCTAAATAAATTATATTTAGAACAAATATTTTCGAAACATCGCTCTTTTACAATTTTTTTTTATAAAATTAAGCGATGTTTTTTATATAAAGTAACAACTTACGATTGTTTAAAAGGGAAACAAATATTCTTTATTTAACTAAGTTTGCAAGTTTTAGTCTTACTTACCCAGTGGGCGAGCGTCGTCCGGAGGACGTCCGCTGGACGTCTCACGGACGTCCAAACGTCCGTAAGACGTCCAACGGACGTCCCCCGGACGACGCATGCCCACTGGGTAAAGAATAATTTATTTTATAAATAAAAAATTTTCTTTTTTTAATACCTATTTTATGTTTCGCGTAGTTTGAAAAGTTTAACATATTTAAAGCGATTCTTCTTAGTAAGATAAACAAATGAAATAATTAAATCATTGAATTACTATAGGAATTAAATTATCAAGATAGAAATCAACTAAAAAGGCTAAAAATTCCTAATGACCAGGAAGCGAAACTGCTTCACAATATCGCTGATGATGTTTAGTGAGTGGGCTTTTTAATTTTAATTAGTATTTAAAGCAGCAAAAAGTATAACGAGTTTTAAGAATGGCAACTTAAGCGAAAATAATTAGAGTTAGTAAACCTATATCTAGAAACTTTTCTTTAAATCTAATTATTTGCTATATACATTTGTGTTCTGTTGTGACCTCAGGCGCGATGTTTGTTCATCCGCGACTTACTTTGTATGCGTTGTTTGTGTTTAGTAACTATGTTTGTTATATAATTAGTTTTATTAACTTTAACGATTATAACTTCATTGAAAACGCAATTATTTTTGTAAGTCTTTGTGTAAATCATGAAAATTGCCTTAAAAGATACATTACGATAAAAAACAAAATAATACACAAAATTACATTTACATAAAGAATACAATTTCTTTTAAAATGAAAATAGGAATATACTAGTAAAATCTATGATTTATAATAAACTTTTACAATTTTGACAACTTAATTAATATATATTTAAAACATTTATTTTTGTAAACAAATATTAAATATTTTTAAAACAATTTATGCTAGAAATCTCAAAACGTAACAAATCGTGAATAATACAAATTCTAAAACATTTCAACAGAATACTCTATAACTTTATTTCGCTTAATCAGCGTATTTTTTGAACCAATAGAATTAGTTTGTTCGTTAATTTGGCGGGTTTTTAGTGTTCGCAAATATTCTTTTTATTCTTGCGCTCAAAGATGTTTTGAGAACATTGAAGTTTTTTATGTTTCCATGTATGTCCGTAAAACAAAATTTTTTTGTTTCGTACATAAACTTAAATGTTCTCAAAACGACTAAAAAACCTGGCCAGTTTTACGCAACTAAATATAATTTCCGTGGTCAGTATTCGAGAGCGATCGCTCCCGCTTCCCGACCAAGCCTGCATATTTTATTTCATATATGTGGTATATTTATACAGCACTATAATTCCTTAATTAATTTTTTAAGCAGCGATGTAGTTTCATGTGGAAGGCTTAAAAATAGTTTGAAAATAGACTTTATTAACGAAACAGCCAAAAAAGAAATGTGTGTCTTTGGGTTATTGGGTAAGACTTTAACAGGACCATGGATGGCATTATTTTATCAGTCAGGTACAGGAAGTTTAAGTCATATTGAAGGAATAAAAGTAGTGAAAAAATTGTTAAAAAATGTTTATCATGTGAAAAACAACCCTATGTTGTTAATTAATGCAAAATATTTGTTTGGAAATAGTATTAAAAACGATAAGGTTTTTAAAACAATAGTTTCAGTGTGCACGAAAGACAAAGAAGTTAAACAAATGATTATACTTTGTTTATCAGCTATTATTGATGTTTTAGAAAGACAGTATAAAAGATACTTTAATTTAAATCTATCATTACAACTTATAAAAGAGACACAAACAGCTAGGCTTCATAATATTGATGCAGAGGAAATCATGGGCATGTTCAGTGCTGCTAAACATCGTGCTCCCAACTCTACTTTGTGTTTTTTGTCATCAAAGTTAAGAGCAATAAAAAATAATGTAGTTAATTATATTGAAAAAAAAGATGATGATAAAGAGAAAATTGTTTACTGGGCAGTAAACAAAGCCAGAACAAAGAGAGGGATGAATAAAAAAAATATTGATGAAATAAAGCTTGAACTGATTTGTAGAAATAAGTTGAAGAAGCAAAAAAAAGAGGATAAAAACCGAAAAATATTGGCTCTTCAAATTCAAAACCTTAAATTTTCAGATATTTTAATAGCGAGAGTCAGCTTAGCTGAAGAAATTGACATGCTTTTATTTTACGGAATACACAAGTTAGTAGTTCCTCTACCACCGCCACCCAAAGCAAATATAGGTGAGTGTGCATGCATACACAACCTTTTGAATTAGGAAAACTAAAGTGGGTAATAAATTACCGACCTTAAACTGCTTTAGGTCAGCATCAGATTACAATTAGCAAACATAAAACCATTTTTACAAAGGTTTTACCATAAAAGTTAAAAAGAAGGTCAGCAAAAATTCGCCAACCTTAAGCACTTTAAGAATTTTGATTGATTAGGGTTTAGTACAATAATGTATTGAAATCATTTAACAACTAAAATAATGAATGTGTTTTTAGATACTAAAGTTAAGCACTTAATGAAGTACTTACTGCAGTTATTTCCCGTTGAAAATTCTAAGAAAAAAATAAAATAAAACTGGACATATTGTTTTGGATAAAGCTGTAAGTTAGTATAATCTTCTGAAAACACTTCAATATATATATATATATATATATATATATATATATATATATATATATATATATATATATATATATATATTTATATATATAATATATATAATATATATATAAAATATATAATAATATATATAATAATAAAATATATATAATAATATATATAATAATAATAAAAGTGGCGGTGGTAGAGGAACTACTAACTTGTGTATTCCGTAAAATAAAAGAGTTAGTATAATCTTTTGAAAGCACTTCAATATATATATAATATATATATTGAAGTGCTTTCAAAAGATTATACTAACTCTTTTATTTTACGGAATACACAAGTTAGTAGTTCCTCTACCACCGCCACCCAATATAAAAACGATAATAAACGCTCATAACGATATAAACGCTCCACCAGTTGAGCACTCTACTCGAATTCGTCCACAAGATGGAGAAATTAAACTTTCAATACTCAATTAAAAATATCTCAATACCATCAGAGAAAGAATTTATTTTACAATTAATGGCAAAGACCGAAACGCTTATAAAAAGAATGAGGTGGAAAGCGCTTTTTTTCATTAACAAGCAGACGGATGAAAAGAATTCTGAAGATTACGTAAACTACGGTATTAACTCTTCTAAATGTCCTCCGCAAATTAAAGAAATGTGTTCTTTCGAAAATAATTTAATAAATCTTGTTAAAACCATCAAATTTCGAAAAATCAACAATGTTTTTCAAAAAAAATTAGCAAACGATATAAAGTCTATACGAACCTCAAAAAAAACTTTAACTCTAGCCGACAAAACATCAAACATGTACAAATTATCTAAAGATCAGTACAACCATCTCCTTAATAATGCAATTACTTCTAGTATAAAAAGGCTGACCCTAAACTCAAAGATCAAATAAACATACAACGTAAACAAATTTTAATTAACCATGATGTATACAATAAAATTGGAATTAACGGTACTGAAAATTGTTTCATAACTCTAAAAGACCACAAAGAAAACTTTCTAGATAAACCAACTGTTAGACTTATTAATCCTGCAAAAAATGAGATTGGAAGAATTTCAAAATCTATTTTATCCAACATTAATTCGGAGCTGAGAAAGAAACAATTTTTGAACCAATGGCAAAACACTCAAAATGTTATACACTGGTTTCAAACCATAAAAGAAAAACAATTCTGTAAGTTTTTAGTCTTTGATATTAATGATTTAGCGCTAAACCTTAAAGATGGTTCATTTAAACCCTACCGCAAAGCAGATAATATACTTAACTGCATACATACAAGTTCTAACCACCCACCGAGTATAATAAAAAGTGTTCCTAAAACCATTGAGTTAAGATTATCAGCAGCATCGTCAAGTGAATCGATTTTTAAAGAAAGTATTCCTCCTTATCAAAAAGCCCTGAAAAAATCTGGACACGCTTGCGAACTTGCATACCATCCAAGTATAAAATATTCAAACAACAACCATAAACGTAAAATAATTTGGTACCATCCTCCTTTCAGTATAAATGTTGTAACAAAAATAGGTAAATGTTTTTTAAACCTCATCGACCACCACTTTCCAGTTAACCACAGACTCCGTAAAATATTTAATAGAAACACAATCAAAATAAGTTATTCCTGTATGCCAAACATAAAATCCATTATCAACTCTCACAATAAAAACGTTACATGAGGAAGCAAAAGTTAATGAAAAGACATGCAACTGCATTGATAAATCCAAATGTCCGATGAACAACAATTGTCTTTCTAACAACATTGTTTATCAAGCCACCGTTTGTTCAAACAATCCGGAGTACAAAGAAAAAGTGTATTTTGGACTCAGCGAGACATCTTTTAAAGTTCGATACGCAAACCACCTCAAATCTTTTAATTCAATTAGATATAAAAATGATACAGAGTTATCTAAAGAAATATGGAAATTAAAAGAAAAAAACTTTACACCTTTTGTCAGATGGAAAATTGTTAAACGTTGCAAACCATACAACCCAACATCAAGAGTGTGCAACCTCTGTTTGAACGAGAAGTTTCAAATTCTAATGTATAAAGGTAAAAACCTACTTAACACAAGGAGTGAAATAATCTCGAAGTGTAGGCACAAAAATAAATTTCCAATTTCCTCCTATGATACCGCAGATTGATCCTGATTGGTTTACGTCACTTTTACGCCACGTGATACTCTTAAAACTTAAAGTTTTGTTTCCATGGAGTCATTAGAACTCACGCCACCGTAATTTTAATTGTAATTTTAACGTCTATTTTAAATTTTGTAATATATGGCTGATGATTGCCGTTAGGCATGAAACTTAAAGTTCCATAATAAAAGTTTTTTCTTTTTTCGTTTTTAATTATATATATATATATATATATATATATATATATATATATATATATATATATATATATATATATATATATATATATATATATATATATATATATATATATATATATATATATATATATATATATATATATATATATATATATATGTATATATATATATTATATATATATATATATATATATATATATATATATATATATATATATATATATATATATATATATATATATATATATATATATATATATATATATATATATATATATATATATATATATATATATATATATATATAAAAGTAAAGATTCCTAACTTTTAGATATAAAAAGATATTATTGTTAAATTTTAGGAAACATTAAATTGAACTTAGATTTGAGTTTGTTAAATTTATTTTCAGATAAAAAGTCCTTATCTGTACATAACAGACGATGGAGAAGAGGCGATCGTTATGTGTGGCAAAAAGATAATTTTACGCAGTTTTTCATTTTCTGACGCCGTGATAGGTCTTATCGGAATACACTATGTCATGGATATGGAATATGACGCCCATGCCATGACAGCATATACAATCTTTCATTATATTTTATTTAAAGACGAAAGTTTGACAAAAACTTGCTTGAATCAGACGAGTAGCCTATGGAAGGAATATTGCCTATACAAGCACAGCCAATAACTGGACATTCAAAGAACAACAAGTGTTATTTTAACAACGAGAGTTGTTTAAATGTATACATATTTTTTTAAACAAAAGTCTTAATTTGTGCAAAAATATTATCGAAACAAGAAAAAAAGCTCTTTATTAGAATATAAATTTTTGAAACAAGAAAAAGAATTCTTATTTTAAGAATATAAATTCTTGAAACAAAAAAAAAAATTCTTATTTTAAGAATTAAAATTCTTAAAAAAAAAAAAAAATTCTTAAAACAAGAAATAAAATATATTTAAGAAAAAATATTCTTAAAACAAGAAAAAAAATTCTTATTTTAAGCCAAAAAATTCTTAAAACAAGAAAAAATATTCTTACGTGGCGGACAAGTCATTTTTTTCTTGTTTTAAAACTTTTTTTGCTTAAAACAAGAATCGTGGATTTTGCTGTGCACTTTCAAATGATTTAATGGCTTTGATATTGCTTTTCAGCTACAAACAGTAGACGAGTTTAAAGAATGTTCTTGCTGATAAAGATCTGAAAACCGAAATTAAGACCAACATATTAAACAAGCTTTCTTATGATATACCGGAGTTAAAAGATCAACATATTAAACAAGCTTTCTTATGATATACCGGAGTTAAAAGATCAACATATTAAACAAGCTTTCTTATGATATACCGGAGTTAAAAGATCAACATATTAAACAAGCTTTCTTATGATATACCGGAGTTAAAAGATCAACATTTTAAACAAGCTTTCTTATGATATACCGGAGTTAAAAGATCAACATATTAAACAAGCTTTCTTATGATATACCGGAGTTAAAAGATCAACATATTAAACAAGCTTTCTTATGATATACCGGAGTTAAAAGATCAACATATTAAACAAGCTTTCTTATGATATACCGGAGTTAAAAGATCAACATATTAAACAAGCTTTCTTATGATATACCGGAGTTAAAAGATCAACATTTTAAACAAGCTTTCTTATGATATACCGGAGTTAAAAGATCAACATATTAAACAAGCTTTCTTATGATATACCGGAGTTAAAAGATCAACATATTAAACAAGCTTTCTTATGATATACCGGAGTTAAAAGATCAACATATTAAACAAGCTTTCTTATGATATACCGGAGTTAAAAGATCAACATATTAAACAAGCTTTCTTATGATATACCGGAGTTAAAAGATCAACATATTAAACAAGCTTTCTTATGATATACCGGAGTTAAAAGATCAACATATTAAACAAGCTTTCTTATGATATACCGGAGTTAAAAGATCTGATTAAAAAGAGACCTGAAACTAAAGTTAAACTTCTTTCAACATCAAAATAAGAAGACTTTGTCAACGAACAGTCCTACCTTTTGTTCTTGCTATTGGAGATCTCCAAGAAGGAAATTCTGCTATGGAAAAATAAAGGCATTGAAGCATATGAAAATGAGGAAGTTTCTAAGTCTTTTACTTACTTTTCAATGTGTGTAAGAACACTTGCAGTTTTAATTGACCGTGCAGAACGCCACATTAAGTTAATTCAAGATTTCATTGAGAGAACACACAATGAAGACAGGCTTCAGGATATCTCTCCAGATATTTTGTTCAATTACACAAAATATAAATGTCAATGTTGTTAATGATAATGATTGTTAATGTATAAGTAGAGGGTAGAGCGGAGGGGGGGGGGGCACTTAAGAAAAAAATGCTAGTTGCGGATAAACTATTCATAGTTAACACTATTTTTTATGAACTTCCTAAAATTCATTGATATAAGAAAATAAAAAAACAAAAAAAAATTTTCTAAAAATAACTTATGACAACCAAAGTAACAAAACTCTAGAATAGCAAAACTTTTACATTTTGCAAGTAGGTGGGGCAAAACGGGACAGTTAAAAAGCATCAGTTATTCGTCAATTGTAAAGCTTTAAAAATGATGAAAAATGAAGGCTATCTATTGCGTAAATATGTTCAGCCATTAAAATCTCAAAAAAGTAACATATCCATAGGAACTACACGCCAATACACCTATACACCACAAAAAAGAAATAACCCATACACAACTAAAAAGAAATAAAATAAAATATTTTTTTTGTGTGTTTTATTACAAAATACCTCCGCGCTACTCTAGCCTATATATTATTAAATTGGTAACTGCTACTAAATTTTATGGATCACATAAATCACACAAAAAATATCCTGAAACTGTTCGGCAACATTTTTGATGACCTGGCTTATTAGCAATATGCCAATGTAGAGCAAACTTAAATACGCCATATGTATCAGCAGCTTTAAGTTTCTGTTTACTCACACTTAAACTGAATTTCATCCCGATTTAGATGATTGATCTTTCTTATATTCTTACTTTCTCTGTTTACATTAAACACTATTAATCATTAAAGTTAAGTTATAAAAATAAGAAATTTATTGCTAAAATTGATTCTAAATAAAAAAAAAAAAAACAATTCTTTTAATTAAAAATTAAATTTTCAAACTGTAAACAGTATTCTGAAATGGTAGTATTATACTCCATTATATAAATACTAGTGTTGTTCCGATATGCCCCTTCAAAAGTCAATTTAATGAAAATAATACTATTCAAAATATATATATATATATATATATATATATATATATATATATATATATATATATATATATATATATATATATATATATACACATATATACATGTATATATATATATATATATATATATATATATATATATATATATATATATGTATATATATATATATATATATATATATATATATATATATATATATATATATATATATATAGAAAATTTAACGTATTTACATTATGCAAAGATACAACACATTTTAATATATAATAAGTTGAAGATTTAACAAATACATTTCACATACATTTTTAATAGAATTTTAGAATGTTGTCCATAGAGGGAATGAGTTTTTAACTTAATTTTAAAAACAGGAAGAGTAATAAAAGGATCAAAATTTGGTAATACTAATTTATTCCAAAGATGGCGTGCACGATATGCAATACAAAATTAACTTAGTTAATAATAGTTAATACAAAATTATAATAGTTAATACAAAAATACTTAGTTCTACAAAAAGGTTTATTTAAAAAACTATTATTTCTTAATGTGTATTTATTTATTGGTTTTGAAGAAAAAAGGTCGTTAAAAACAAATAAAGATATATCGTTTTTCCATATAAAAGTAAAACATAAGATATTAAATATGTTCAATTTATAAACATCTAGAACCTTCATATAATCAAAAAAATATTTTGAATGTAAAAAGCGATCCGCGGATTGCATGTTTCTGACGGCGATAAAGATGTTGTAATTTACTTTTATCCGTACTTCCCCAGGCAATGATTGCATAATTTATATAATTATGTATAAATGAATAACAGAGTTGGGTTAAGTTTTTTTTGTTTAGATAATTTCGAGCTTAGTATAAAATGCCAATATTTTTGGAAATTTTTGTGCTTAAATGATCAATATGTTTTCTCCAAGTAATATTCTCATCAAGGTAAACACCTTAGAATTTTATTACAGTATCTCTTTTTATTATCGTTTCATTAATATAAATTTGAGGCATATTACTTGGAAAAAAACGTTTTTTGCGCAGGAGTGAAAGATAATCCTTTTTTTTTTGTTAATATTTAAAGTTAATTTATTAGCTTTGAACCAATTAGAAATGTGATTTAGTTCTTTGTTTGTAGTTGAAAAGAGTTCATAAATATCAGTATGGGATAAGAAAAGATTAGTATGATCAGCGAACATTATACTTTTCAATTTGGAAGCTTTGTTTAAGTCGTTTACATAGACTAAAAATAGTAGTGGTCCAAGAATAGAACCTTGTGGAACACCACAGGTTATGCTCAGGGGTTCACTTTGCTGACCATCATTACTATAAACAAGTTGTTTTCGATTTATTAAATAGCTTTCAAACCATTTTAAGATTCTATTGTTTAAACCATAATGTTTAATTTTTTGGATTAAAATGTGATGGTCGACCATATAAAAAGCTTTTGATAGGTCAATAAAAACACCTAGTGTATATTGGGATTTTTCAAAAGATTCAGAGATGTTATGTATAAATTGAATAATAGCATGTTCAGTTGAACTCCCTTTTCTGAAACCATACTGGTTGTTAAGAAGTAAGTTATTGTAATTAAAATAATTGTATACCCTATTGAAGATAATTCTTTCTAAAATTTTAGAAAATATAGAAAGAACAGAGATGGGACGATAATTACTGATATTGGATCTGTCGCCTTCTTTATGGATAGGGGTAACCCTGGCAAGTTTTAAACGTTCAGGAAAAATACCTTGATGGATAGATGCTCTGAAAATTTTAAAAAGAATATTTTTTAATTGTTCGTAGCAATCTATAACAATATTTCCGTTTATTTCATCTGCACCAGGTGCTTTTTTTTTTTTTAAAGGTTTGAAAGCTTTTTCAAACTCATCAAATGATAGTTCGGCAGATAATTCTTCAAAGCAAATATTTTTATCAATAGGCATCAAAAAATCATAAAATGAGGTTTGGGTTTTTGGTATTTTAGTTGACAGAGTTGATCCAATTTCAGTGAAATATTTATTGAATTTATGAGCTATTATTTGTGGTTCAAACAAGCTATTGATATCGACTTTAAGCATTTGTGGCAAAGAACTTGAGCATGTTTTTTGTTTTCCAGTAATTTCTTTTAATACTAGCCAATGGCTTTTTGAGTTATTTTTAACTTTATTAATTAATTTTGAAAAGTAAGTTTTTTTTTACTTTTTTCGGGTTTTTTCGAAAAAATCTTTGTAAATTTTGTAATCTTTGTAATCTTTGTAAATTTTTTCGCAAGCTGGTGTTTTTGTTTTCAGATATTTTATGTATAGTTTTTGTTTAGTTTTGGATGATTTTTTGAATCCTTTGGTAAGCCAGGGATTATTAAATTGTTTTGTTTTTAATGTAATTGTAACAGTTGCGAAATTAGATTCGTAAACAGAGGTAAATGTTTCAAAGAACTTTTCATAAAGGTTGTTTGCGTTTTCATTAAAATTTAAGTGTTTCCGATGTAATAATGAGAGCTGATTTTTGAAAGACTCAATATTTGATGGTTTAAAATAAACTTTTTTTTTATAACTTTATTTAGTTTTTGTTTAGGCGGTTGGTCAATGTTGATGGTTAGAAAAATATTAAAAAAATGGTCAGAAATATCTGCTTTTAAGATGCTCAATTTTATATCACTGTTGAACAAATCTGTAGAAATAATATTATCCAGCAAAGTTGCTGAATTTTTTGTTATTTTTGTAATTTTTTGTTGGACGATTTCTAAAATCAATTTTTTTTACAATTATAAAGCACAATTATTTAAATGATTTATCAAAAAAAAAATTTGAAAAAAAATTAATTTTCAGCTGAGATATAAGGCTTCAGGCATAACTGTTTTGTTATGCCCCGCTGTCCCGATATGCCCCACTCTACCCTACTTTTTATAAATTTATGTATTTGTAATTTAGGTAGTTCAGAGAAACCTGCAAAAGATTTTAAAGAACGCTAGAAAGAAAGATCTTAAAGTTATTCAGTTAAATGTTATTTGTATAAATAATAATGGTGTATGTTGTATTACAATATTATTTTTTGATGTTTGAAAAAAATTGTTTTTTGATGTTTGAGAAAAATAAGTAACCCCCTGAAATTGATGGGGGGGGGGGGAGATGGGGTCAAAATTTTTATTGTTCATAGTTTTCGAACGTTAAAAGATTTTTGTGTCAATATTAAATTTGATCGATGAATCTAGATTTAGTTGAAAATAGTAAAAAAAAAACTATGTATCAACTTATTGGTCTTACGTTTGGGGCAATTGTAGCTAAAATTTTAGGGCTTTTTGTTCCCAGGCTCCAATATTTGCAATTTTTTGCAATGCATCCTTATTTGACATAAGTTTAAACATATATATGTATATATTTTTTTGACTTACACCATGCAGGTTCTCACCAGCTTATATTATACTTCAGTTAAAAAAGATGCAAATTTGCGTCATAAATATTATCCTGACGTAAAATATTTGTTTATTGAAAACATTAACGCTTTTTTTAAAACCTTTTATTTTTGTCCTTTAGTAAATAGTTAACTTTTAATGTTGCTAAAATAAAGTTTTGCGTAGTAAAATCTTAGCTTGCATATAGGTTTAAGTTTCTATATTCAGTAATTAATTTCTTTAATTACATAATGTCAAAAACGTCGCAATGTTTTCGAAAATTATATTTTTGAAAAAAACTTTATTGTTGTAGTCTTAAAATTAATAGAGAGGTGCTGTACCAGGTACTTCTACACTGAAGATACTCGGTCTATCCGGTTGACTGTTTATGTTATGTTTGGCTAATGCTTATATGCATTTAATGCTTATATGCATTTAAGAAAGTTCTTGAAAGTATTTGTTGATGCTGCTTTTACAGAATTCCCATCATTTAAGATATGATTTGTAAAATAATGAAATTGTTCAGCACAATTTGACGCATTCTGAAATTCCAGGTAAAGGTTGTGGCCCCGTAGATCGTAGTTTGAATTAGCAGACGCTCTTATTTCTGAAGTATGAAGAAGGCATTTTTTTCAAAACTATGTATTGTCAGTGTAGTCTAACATATATGTTAGACTTTACTGAAAATTTGCTATCCAAACGTGGTAAACCTATTTCAAATGGAATATAAAAAGACTCAAACAAATCCAACACAAAGCAATTAAAGTAATTAGTGAGCTCAAACATTTCTTACAAAGAAAGACTCAACATCCTTGAACTAACCACTCTAAAAAATTGAAGGAAACGTGGAGATCATGTACAACAGTATAAAATAATACATGGTTTTGAAAAAATTGTCTTCTTCATATAAGTTATATAAGTAACTTATATAAATAGTATAGAGCACTTTCCAAAGCACATACATTTGCATCTAAACAACTTTTTGAGCTTTTCGAGCATTATGTTTGCTTTTGACACTGTTAAATCAATCTGTTCTTTGACTTTGAGGTCGTCTGAAACAAACACACCAAGGTCACGCTCAGTAATAGTGACTTGTAGTTGATGATGTTTTTTATTATCTTCTTATTCTATTGTGTAGCTGTGTGTGGATTTGTTTCCACTTGTCTGTGTTGAATAGTAAGAACCGGCTAAATTCTAAAAATTCAAAAAATTGAAAACAAAAATAAAAAAATTATCAGCTAAATTCTCTACTACAAATTTCATAACAAAGTAAAAATCGTTGTTAGTTATTTCAAATTTTCTAATTTAAGTAAAGTATTAATTTTCATATCTAAACTCCTTTTTATATTTAAAATATGTAAAACTATATTTAAACTATCTTTATAAATAGCTTTTACACTGTAGTTAATTCATGCCAGGAACAGTTGAGACAAACTAGTTTAAACATGTTTGCATTTACTAAGAAAACTCGCATTGAGCTTGCAACATTACAAACCGCAGAAGATGGATTAACTTTACAAATAACACAGATAATCTACACGTAGAGAGAAGATATGAGAGAGAAGACGCTGGTTACAACAGTACTACTCACCTCAAATCTTTACTTTCGCATATGGATATTGATATAAATTGATTGAAATACAATCCTCCTATGCAGTCTAGTATTAAAGTATATTCTTTTGATGCTACAAAGAGACATTTTGGTTTGGCTTTTTTTACTAGAATACTGCTTTAAAAAAATTTAGCATTCTTTTTAACGCTAATGCCAACGGTTTGCTGGAAAATTGAACATTCAAACGTAAGAAAAATTGAAAAAGTATATTCATTAATAAAGATTTTTTTGAAATATAAAGATATAAAAGAATTGTTTGAGCAACATAGTGAAATTTTACGTCACAAACACTCAATTGTATTCAGTTGATGTCAATATCAAATAAACTTCAACCATCTATTTCTATATTGATTATAAAGTCAATAAACTTCAATCTTCTCCTTCTTCGTTAGATCAAAGAAAGTAGAAGAAAACAAAGTCATATCAACTCACTTCTTTGTGCTACTAAATTCCTTGCTTGTTAAGATTTTGCATTTCGTAATTGCAATGAAATCGGAGAATCAGAAAACAAAGGAAATTTTTGCGAACTAATAAATGAGTTTGCGGGAACAGATGAAGATCTGAAGATAAAGTTAAATGTCTCTATAGACATTACATGTTCCACGATTACCAAAATGACGTTTCAAGGTTGAAAAGACAATAGCTGAAAAAATCAAAGTATCTTAGTTTTTTTTTAAAAACTAAGGTACTTTGATTGTATGGCTGCTCAAAGGTACATGGGATATCAGAGTATGGTATATGAGACGATGGTATCACTAAAAAGAATAGTAGCAATTTTTTTGTTATAATCGTATAGAATAATTAACAAAAGTTCAAAACGCCGTTATTCATCTTACATTTACACATATCAAAAATCAACACATCTGAACTGCTTCAATTAAAAAGTTTAATACTTTAGCGTACCCAAAAGTCAAAAGAGTTTGCAACATCTGTGGATATTGAGGTTGATTTTGATTACAAAATCTAGTGAACAATCATCTAAAGCAACTAAATCACAGAAAGTTTTGTACTTTTTAAAAAAATATTTACCAAACAGAACAACTGGAAAATATATGTAATAAATGAGTCCGTAAGTTTTTTTGAGAAATTAAAAGATCATATTACGGCGTTTTGGATAGATTTGTTGCAGAGTTTAAAAGACGTTTTGTAAAAAATGATGCTCTTTTTAATGCAATTTAAACATTTGATCACGATAATCAAAAATATTATTCGAATGTTGACAAATGTGAAAAAATTATAATCTTTATCAAAATGACATAAATATAAGTTTGCAAGTTACTTTTAAATTGAATTTAAGTCGTTTTGATGAAGTATTAGCTGCCGTATCCTATCAGGAGGTATGTTGTCAGCAGAGCCGTATCTAGTCTCCCTAATTTAGGACCTAGCAATTTTAGTTAACAGAAGTTTAAGGACCCTTTTTCAAATTTAACAAGCATTTTTTTTAGTAACACCTATTGAAATAATATTTGGGGCCCTAATTGCAGTTTTTAGGGTTGTCAAACTAATGTGAAAACTATTGACATGTTTGGTGGCCTATTACTCAACCTAATTTTTAAATTTCGTATATTGTAGATTATAGCGTTTTTGGTTTTCAACCGACAATTTTTTACACATTTTTATATTTACACCTAATTAATTAGGTGTAAATAATAAACATTAAAAATAGTTTGAGTTATAGGCCACCAAACGTATCAATAATTTTCACATTAGTCTGACAACCCCAAAATATGCAATTAGGGCCCCCAAAATTTTCTAATAGAAGTACATGTTTTAATTAATTAAAACATGTACTACTATCGGAAAATTAGTAGCACATGTTTTTAATTGATTAAAACATGTACTACTAATTTTCCAACCTACTAAATCGTTGACCCACTGTATTTTTGATTTACTGAATTTTCAAAAACTCCAATAATTGTCACGTGCTCAATAATAAGTGTTAAAGTTATTTAGAATTGTGCTGACGCTAGCTGTTACCATGGGCGGATCCAGCATTTTTTGGTTTTTGAGGTAGCTAACTTCCAGACATGGAGCAACCTCTTAAAACCCTTCCCCCTTCACCACCACCATCCTAAAAAGATGCGCTAATAAACGCTGTTGTAGCAGCTAAACAATTTGAAAAGAGTTGAAGATATTGACAAACGTCAAAGTCCTCTTGAATTACTAAAATTTATTTAACAGTATAGATTGGAAAATGTTGTACCTAATATTCCATTTTTGCAAAGAATAATTTGAACAACTACTTTCAATAAGGCTTACTGCAAAACTATTTTTGTTTTACAACAAGTGCTTTAAAACTCAATAGTCTTGCAATATTATCAAATCAAATATATATTTTGCATAAAGTTCTTTCTTCAAAAATATATATATAAATATTTTTTTTCTAACAACAATCATCATTATATATTTTCAAAAACAAATAATATTTACATGTAGAATCTATTTATATAATATATAATATAATATATACAAATAATTTTACAGGTAGAAACAAATACGAATATGAAGGAAACACCTGTCTAATTCAATGAGGATAAAAATAGTGATAATAACATGAACAATTATCATACAAATAGAAACAATACTAATTATAAAAAGTATCCATATAAATTATATTATAACACAAAATGTTACATTATAACACAATGTTATACTATAACACAAAAATACAAATTTCGAGAGCACTATTCATAATTTTTCTATAATAAAAATTAAACGAATAAGTATATAAGATTGATATAATAATCTTTTAACTTTTTTTTTTACTTATATAAGTTATATATATTAAAGATATACTACAGTTTTATAGTTTAATAAGTGACAAAATTCCATGAAAAAAACACTATCATTCTAACGGCGGATTTATAGGGAAGGGGAGATGGGGGAGTTACCCCCATTCCTTTCAAATTTAGAAAAAACTTTCTTTATGAATTATTTTTTTTTTGTATCCCTTTATCAAAAAAAGCATGCATTGTTAACTAAAATGTTAAAATATTTTTATAACTTAGGTTTATTGAAACACAGCTATTTGACGAGAGTGTTATCTTTAAATTAAAAGTTGTTTAAATAAAAACGTATTTAACCTTGACTAGTGGATTATTTCAACAACTTAAACTACAAGTTCTAATTTAAAAATTTCCCGACTATGAAAAACGGTCAACTACGTTTTCGGCATTTACGGAAATTTCTGTCTGTTTTCTTTCATTCGTGTTCTTAGCCAGCTTTTAACTTTCTGTAGAGTTGAGAAGCTACGTTAAGCACTGGAGTCATTTCCAGGACATGACTTAATAATTTGAAACAACTTGTGAGTGATTGGATATTGCACCTGGTCACACAAAATAAAAACAACAGAAAAATTAGTAAGGATGGATGTAATTCCCCCTAGAATGACGATATAGACATTACTGATTGCAGAAACAGTTTCAACAATATAAATTAACTTTAAAGGTATATGATTTATAGAGTCGCTAAAAGAAGTTAAAAACCGTGACCCCACCCCACCCCCCTCCTTACATGATAGTTTGGATCCGCCCCTAAATAATTATAACAGTTTGTTTAAAATGTATTGTCTGATATAAAAGTATAAATAACAGTTATTTTTTAATTAATTAATAAATTACATACTTAAATATATTTTCAATTTTGTATTTAGGCTGATGGGACTTTAGCATTTCAATGTAACAAACTGTAAACAAAAACAGTAAGAGCAAAATCCTTTGAAAAGTTGGGTTTCCGTTTAGTTTTTTTCGTACCTCGTGTAACAACATTATTTTTCTTTTATAACATTGAATGAAAACTTGCTTGCTTTTTAGGAACGGGTAAAGAAAAACATTAGCCCTCTAAATTGACATTAAATGGAGTAATATTTGCACTTTGCGTTATCTAATGAAGTTATTAAATCTGTTTTTAATGATTTTATATATATAATATGTATTGTATGTATGAACTATTTTATTAATAAAATATTTATTGAATCAAGTTTTTTGTTTACATAATAACATTTCTTTAGAATATATAAAAGTACATAATTTTATAACATTTACGAATGCAGATAATGTTATGTAGCATATATTTAATATGTATATTTTTTTTAATTAAAAAAACTATAAGATGAATAGTTATTTAATTTTAATTTGATTTTTAGTACATAAACCGCTTATATTAAACTAGTAAACATTGAAAAATAAACTAAATAATAATCATTAAGAAATAAATATACAAAGTTTAAAATATAAAATAAAATAAATTTAAAGTAATATAAAGTTCAAGAATTTTTTTTCTCATACCCAAACATCTATATTTTAGATTTTTTTTTCCATTATAAATTTAAATTTTATTTAAAATGCTATGCTTTTGTGACTCTAACTAATAGATTTGCACTGGAATCATTTAAGAAACTTCATTGTGGTTTTAGTAACAAAAATTCAATGACATTATTTTCCTTATATCTTTAATTTTGCAAATTACTATGAGCAAAACATAGGTAAGTTATATTTGTGATACATATATACAATAAAAATGTAAAAAACTAAAAAAAAAAATTAAATTTAAATTAAAAATAGCAACAGGCACTGTAAAGTATTCATGCTTCGACTGACTAAAATAAGGACAGACACAGTAGAGTGTCCATACTTCGACTGACTAAAATACAGACAGGCGCAGTGGAGTGTACATGCAAGTGCAAAGGGTTTTTGGTTAGGGCAAGCAGTCCAAAAGAATGACTTACAAATCTCGTAAAAAAGCCTACCGCTCTGCTTAAATCCAAACATGTATTTATGAAAATTAATTCTTTTTTAAAAAAATCGAAAACATTAATATGTGATAGGGGTGTGAGCGTGTGAATGAGATGCACGTATGCTTAAAATTCTGACTAAAATATATATTTTTATCTGTGGGTGCAATTAAAATTGTTATAAAAACTTAAATTTAAAAAAAATAGTTTTTGTATAAATTTTTATTGCATTTATGTAATACATTTATTTAGTATAACAATATTAATACATTTATTTAGTATAAAAATATTTCGCTCTACTAAGATTGTTTTTTATACTCCATTGTGGTTCGGTGTGGTACGGTGTAGTATTCGTATACACTCTTAATTTTAGTAATATATCACTAATATATCTATTTTTTTAAATATTTTTTGTACAAACTCACAAAGAAAAATGTAGCATAAGGTGTATAATATCCTCCTTTTTATGTAGGAGATTACTGTGCAAAAGCCAATTAAAATTGAATTACTAATGTCATTTTATTATGTAATTAAAAGGATGTTGGTTTCTATGAGGGATGTGATGTATTAACCTTGTGATACAATCAATCAATATATTTTGGCAAAAGATATCAAATTTAAAGTTGTTAATAAATAACTTGCAATTAATCTTAAGTAAATATCATTATATAGTAATTAATTTTAATAATAGTAATAAATTCACAGTTTCATTTTGTGAATACTTACTTGCACAGGTGTATGTAAGGATTGACAAAAACCCCTTAAACTTCCACCTGGAGACATTCTCAGCATTTGTCAAGGCAGTCTTTGCAAAAAGTTTTATAGAAAACTTTTTATTTATATTATATTTAGAAAACATTTTACTATATAAGATTTAACTAAATCACAAAGTAAAACTAATGATGTCTAAATATGAATATACACTGTGTCATAAATCGACCCTCAGGTTGAACTTTATTAAAATTAAAGAAAAAATATGCCATCAAATAGATATTTATTAGAATATTAAAAATTAAATATTTTAAAAATCCAAAGGTGCATTTTTAAACTGGGGAGGGGGGGTCTTAAATCCTATTGAGATTATTAATAATAAGAGGGTAGAGGGGCCTTGACCCTCTACTTGCCATAATTTTTATATAAAATATAAATCTAGCATAAAAGATAGAAATATATATAAATTTTTTATTTACATCCCTCTCCTTTCCATCTTCCTCGAATAATAATGATAATATATAACTTTATTCACCAAAATATATTTGATTTTTTTAATAACTTTATGCTAAATTTATATATCTTTTATCTTTATTTTTTTCAAAGATTGATTTTAGTGATTTGTAGGTAGAAGACAAATTTTATAGAAAATTATATAAAGCTAAATACTTTTACAGATCTTTATATAATTAAGTTATTGCATAGTATTTATAAAGTTAATTAATATTGTCTTTAAGTTACTATCTTTGTCTTGATGAGAAGTCTGAAACTGCCTTATGCAAGTTCTTTCCATGGTCTTTGTGACTTACATTTCTTTTGTATCTTGTCCAAGTTGGTTTAAACTTAGATTGAATAGCTTCTCTAGTTTGTTCTGCAAATCATGCTAGACCACATTGATTTTCTTCACAAAAAGGAACAATATGCGCTAACATGATGTGGACCTTCCATGTTATGGGTAAGGTGTAATTATAGCCTTTTGAAAACTCTATTCGGTAATTATATGAGTCTTTCAATCTAGCAATAGAATGCTTGACATTGGGACTAAGGAAATCACAAAAACAGTCATCCATGACACACTTTAAATCTTTGAAACATGTTATAATAGGTATTAGCTGTTGACAATTATTTAGGAATGCATCTTCTAGATCTTGAAGATTATTCAATATTTTGTTACAGTTTACTCCATCAAACCCTCCTCCATGATAGCCATGTCTGAGAATGTATTTTCCAGACAGCCACTGGTTAAAGTTTGGCCTGAGAGTAAAAACTAGGTCGCTAAGAACATTAATAAAACCCATAAATATATGTAACGATGATGGAGGAATTTTGTTTATTACTTTGACTTTATTTATCAAGATGAATAAGCCTTTTTCGTATAACATTTTTGTACAGCTGTGCTGTTTCTTTTTTTTCTCCTGCTGCTTGGTACTCTGAAAGATGAAGATCAAGGCTTCCAAATGTTCTTAGAGTTCCTGCATTTATAGTTCTCACTTTCACATGGATGCCACCATGGCCAGATAAACCCATAATTATGTTAGCCAACTTTAAATCCCATGCAATATGAAAACCTAGGCTGTCTAGCTGGATAATATCTAAAATTTGTTTTATATTCTAATATGTTTCTGGAACATCTTCAGCAATAAACTGTATACGATGCACACCAGACCCAATATATTTGTCATATCCCCGACATTTACTTCTGTTTTTTATTTTATTACTGTTAACTTTAAGTTCATCTGCATCAAAGATGTTAACACATATTTTCAATGAACCTCCTCCATCCACCTCCATCAATTGAAACTCGTACAATGGTATTATAAGGATTTAACCCTCTCTCACTTTCAACTCTCTTTCCTGTGGCCTTGTTAAGAGTAGAAATCAGTTTTCTAGTTCCTCTGTTTGAAAGATCAAGATTTAGTCGAAGTTGCTTGAATGTTTCAAAAGAGATTTGCTGGATTTGATTTGTCTCCTTTGTTCTCAGGACGACCAACTCTTATTATCTGCGGTTTTCCGCAGGTGGCTAAATAAAATAGATCTCCTGAATTTAATTTTTCTTTGTTCATTTTTTCCTTGATTATTGAAGAAGCCACTTGCTCTGCACTGTGCATACCTTGTTCCAATGCCAATGATGTAAGGTTTTTTACAGCAGTTGATTTGCAGCATTTGTGCTCTAAGCCACAACCTAAATAAATATTGTTTACGAAAATTAGACAATACCAATATCATGTAATATTTTAAAATCTTCTGTTTATATTACCTATTATTGACAGACATTTAGAGCAGATCTTTAATGTGTTTTCTAGAGAGGTAGAAGAGCTCTCATCAATCTCAATTATAACAATGTCAGACTTGCGCTTCTTACAAATCCAATCAATCTATATAATAATTATTCAGAATTGACATTTGAGCTTTTTATGACAGAGTTGACAGCTTTATAATTTAGCAGATACTTTAAAATTCTATTTTAACAGATGCAATTAATTTAAGCTAACCTTTTCTATCTTCTGTGTCCATCTGGTTGGTGGTTTCTTTCTTTTTGCAAGCATGTACAAGATAATATCTTTAAAACATCATGTGCCTAAAAACATAGTTTAGGTATTTTTCCAATCTATATTCTAAATTTTAATAAATGACAACATAAAATAAAATCAGAAAAAAAAAATAGCTTTATGATTTACTAAATATTCATTTAATAAATCATAGGCTACTTATTTGTCAACTTGTAGAAAGGTGAAACATTACTAAATACAAATAAAATAAGTATATTTAAAAATAAAGTTAATAATAAAAAATAAAATTTGCAAAGATAAATATAAGTAAAAGTAAACAATAATAAATAACTACAAAATAAAGTGTAATTAAATAATTTATACAAAAATCTTTCTCTTTTATTCTTGTAATTCTTATTTTCATTTTTTCTTGTTTATTATTATTTTTTTTTTAATTATTATTTAATTTTTGTTCTTTTTCTTCAAGTCAAAATTCTATTTTTCTAATTCTTTTTTTTTTTTTTTTTTTTTAATTTAAATTTAGTATAAACTTAGTATATGCACAATAAAGGCTTAAATATTATGCAGTAAATTGACTTAGTTAAACTCAGTTAACTAAACTTTTATATTTTTAGGATTTTTGTCGTTCACAAGAGAGATTTTTTACTTATTCAGCAATTAACCTGAAATATTCTGCTTTTCATTTTTATAGCTTTTATTTAAAATCCACTAGGTATTAAAAAAAAAAGGTCCTTAAATTTTTAAAAGGGACACTTAAATAAGCACCCCCACACCCAAATTAGCGTTGTTGGGCAGCTTAGCTACGGATCAGGTATCTAATGATTTTTAGTTTTAGCTTTCTTTTTAAAATGAAATATTCAATTATTTAGATTTTTTTTTTGAAGTGAAACTCATTATATTTATGATTATTTAATATTAATTAAAACTTTATTAATTATTTATTATTAACTTAGTACTTGTTCAGTTTTGCTTTCTATTTGTGTAACCTGGTCAAATATATTTGGGTAGTTTAATAACAAACTAATCTTAAGATAGATTAAGAAAAAGTATTTTAATAAGTATTAACTTAACAGTATTTTTTTTAAATCTTTTTTTTTTTTTTTTTTTTTATAAACCTAGGGATAGTTGTAAATGATCATAAATTGGATCAGTGAGATAATGACTCGTGGGTTTTGGCAATGACTAAAATAAGCACAGTTCGTTTTTATTGGCAATAAAAACCGGGATGCATAAATTCCCTAAAATTGTTATGTTTTTATATGTTACTAAATCAACATGGAGTTTTTTTTTTGTTTTTTTTAATTTATGCATGCTGAATTTTTATTTTTACATTTTAATATTTCTTTTAAAAATTGAATTGTTTAATTTAGAAACAAAACTAGAAATTAATTAATTTTTGATGATTATTGACAACTAATGAGTAATGAAAGGTTTGTTTATTTACACAATTTTTAATGTCATTGCTATTTTTTTTATTATGTTTAGCTATTTTGTGTGTGTGTGTGTGCAGATTATATTTAATTGTTAATTTGTTAATTTATTTTATAATTAGCACTCTTTTTCTTTATTGGTATTGTTTTTTATCAAATTTTCTAAAGTTTTTATCATTTTTTAAATTTAAAATATATTTGATACATAAAATATATAAATTAAAAACATAAATTAAAAAGTATAATACTTAATATTTTAAGTATTATATTTTTTAAATTTACTGTATAATTGAATATCCTATACCAAGAAACATTCCTAATTCCTAAGTTCCGTGCTAGTATGTAATTTTATATATATATATATATATATATATATATATATATATATATATATATATATATATATATATATATATATATATATATATATATATATATATATATATATAGTTATAATTATATTATAGCACTTTATATAATATAAAGTCAGAGCTATAATATATATATATATAGTTTTTTAGAGCTATAATATATATATTTCACCTGATGATTGCAACAGCATGAAACTTAAAGTTGTGAAAATCACGTAGTTTTATTTTCTACTTTATAAATATATATATATATATATATATAATATATATATATATATATATATATATGTATATATATATATATATATATATATATATATATATATATATATATATATATATATATATATATATATATATATATATGTATATATTATATATTTATATAAGTTATATATGCATGTAACTTAAGTTATACATGCATGCAGTTGTATATAGCATCATAATTTTGTGTTTAAATATATTATTAATTAAGTTTAAGCAAAGATCACAGAATTCATGTATATTTCTTATTTGAAATAATAACAAAATGATAAATAGTTTTCTAATGTTTACAAAATTTGAAATGATAAAAATACAAATTGTGGTTGTATAAATTGGTAAATAAAAATTAGTGATATTTTTTTAGTTACATTGCTATTTTTATTTATAGCTTTTCATTTTTTATTTTTAGCCATTTCAAAAAAAATCTAGGATATAAATTTTTTTCAGGAAATAAAAAAATTGGTAAAGTCATAAGCATGAAAATAAAGAAAAAAAATTAATATTTGGTTAAATTTAAGTTGGCAGACTTCAGGATTTAAAAAAAAAAAATGATGTTGTTGCATCAACTAACAATGCAGCAGCTCTAATGAAAAGGTATGGCAATCTGTAAGGTGTTTTAAATCAATTTCCCATAATCATCCTCTGCATATAGCTGTATACTTTCATATATATATATTAAAGATAATATTCTAAAAGTAGGTGTTGGAAGATACCAAATATTTTTTTGTAGAAGATATAGAAAAATTAAATAAAGGTTCAACAGAAGTATTCTAATTGCAATTTAGAGTTTTTTGAAGAATAGGAATGTGTTATGACATTAGTTAATGATTTTGATCAAGATGTATAAAATGAAAAAAAATATAAATCAGCTACAAAAGCATTCTATTTACAAAGATATTCAAAAGTTTTATAATAGAAATAAAAACTTGATGCAACTCCTTAAGTGTAATGGTATGACAAAGTTTAATTCTGTCAAAATGCATTACCAAATCTTTAGTAAAATTTCACTTTAATTCTATTTAAGAAATAAATATTGAAGTTCTCACATTGCAAATCTCATACCACTAGAAAGAGTTTACAAATTTTTGTAGAAAAATAATGCATTACAAGCTATCAAGGATGGATAAAAGGATGGATAAGTGAATAAAAAAGGATGGATAAGTGATAAAAAAGGATGGATAAGTGAAAAGATCCAGTTTAAAAGATTCACAAAGTTTTAACAATCATTTTAAATATTCTTTAAAAATGTTTCAATTTCTTTTACTGTTAATATTGAGGAAAGAATAAATGTTTATCAAAAAGCATAATATGAACAATGATACTACTTCATCTTCATATGAGGCAGATGATTTAATAACAATGATTCTATCTTATATTCATTTGATACAAATGGTTTAATTACAAATAAACCACTAAAGTTAGACTGCAAAAGGAACTCAAAAATGTGACAAGTTATACAAATATATTCACAAAACAGCCATGTTCAAAATCATAACCAAATTGATTAATATTTGAATTAAAGAAAGAATTTTGTCAATTGTTGAGTTGAGAAATGTTTTGATTATAATTCACTCCTTGGCTATAGTAGCCCCCTTTGTATTAGTTTTTTTTGTCTTGAATGTAGTAGCCTTTTTTGTCTTGGGTATATGAATAAATATGACTATATTTTTTGATTAAAATTTTTTTTTTTTTTAAAACAATCTTAAAATTATGGCTTTAATATTTGTATTTTATTTTTAAAAAGAATTGGTTAGATTTTTATTTAAAGTATTTATATTTTATTTAATGTTATGTTATTTATTTGACAAATTTTTGTTCAGTATATAAAGAAAATTGTTCAATGGATTCAACAAATATTATGTCTTCAGAAAACCACGAGGTGGACAAAACAGCGTTATTTGTAAGTATTTGATTATGATGATCATGATGATGATCATGATGATTATGATGATGATCATGATGATGATCATGATGATCATGATGATGATCATCATGATGATCATGATGATCATGATAATTATCATCATGATCATCATGATCATCATCATGATCATCATGATCAAAATCATCATGATCATCATCATAATCATTATAATCATCATCATGATCATCATAATCATCATCATGATCATCATCATGATCATCATCATGATCATCATGATCATCATCATGATCATCATGATGATCATCATGATGATCATCATGATCATCATCATGATCATCATGATGATGATCATAATGATCATGATCATTATCATGATGATGATCATAATGATGACCATGATGATGATCATGATGATCACAATCATGTTAAGTGTATGTCTAATAGATTTAAATCTTAAATTTTTTAAGCAACATCAGTTTTACTTTAAAGAACAAAAAACTGATTATATATTCAAGCTGATTGAACTTTTAAAAAAAAATAATTTTCTTCCAGCATCTTGTCAAACATGGGATTATTGCATAATTATGTCATACTCAAGAGTAGGTGGGTTTCTTGAAAATGTGACAAAACTTCACGTGGGTGAGTTAAGATAAAAGTGACATCACACTAGTTGCAATACTGACTGCAACAATCTTTATATGATAAATGATGACATTATTTGAATTTAAATATTTTTTGGATATACAACAAAACCTATAGATTGATTATATTTTTCAATGAATAAATAATTTGAGAATAATATAGGGAAAAAAATGTCTTTTATGGAAAATGGTACAATGCATTATTTTTTGGCATCAAGTCGTTTATGATTTCAGTAGTTTTTAATCAATAATTATTGTTAATGTATTTACACGTTTTTTTAAATAAAAAACCAGATAAATAGGCGAAGAAGGTACGAATGTTACGAGAAGGTTTTTAAATTATTTCTAAAGTTACTAAAGGTATCTTAAGAATATGATCTCAAGTTTTGGAATAATAGATTGTAATTATAAATTATTAATTTTGCATGCATTGAATGGAATTCTATTTGATACTCATTTGGAATTCAATTATGTACTCATTTAAATTGTTCTCCATTGTAGATAATAGTTTGTTTTAACTTCATGTTGTATTGATAGGATGTGTATGTTAAAAATTAGAAAATATTTATTGAGTTTTTAATAAAACCAGTAAGTCTTCATTTTTGCCATGTCTGTGCTTTTGCTTTTTCATAAGATATACTCATAACTTCATAACATAAAGCATAAATATGTATTTCAAGATTTCATCCGAATGTTATGATTCAAGTCAAACTCAGACAGCCATACCCATTTGATCTGTATTGTCAATTATTCTCAATCGTGGATCTTGAATTTTCCAACAGTTGCCACCAAAATAAATCATCATTGCATCTGTTGCAGACAAAGAAATGAATAACACCATGTTAATCGGAGTAGTCAAATTTGCAGACATTAAAGAAAGTCCAGAAAAATATGTCTGTTCATCAGAAACTGTGAACTAGAAACTGAAGTTTGAAATGATTGGATCTTTTTAAGTTGTACCTTTAGAGCAACGTGGTGATTCTCCATGGATTACTGGTATGGAAGAACCAATTTTACTTGGTAAAACTTTTGTAAATAATTTAAACAGATTCTTTTTTAAAAAAGCATTTAATGGAGTTTTAGAAAAATAATTTTAAATTGTATAGTTTTCTTTTGTTTATATCTCTTCATTTTCCAGAGTTATTCCCTTGATCCTTCTCAAAATCATTTTAATCTAAACTGATTTCTTTTCTTAATCAATCAATAAAGATGTGTGATTTCTTAAAGTGTACCACTACTAGGAATGAAAAAAATGCATTTGATAACAGAAGTTTTTGCTTCAAACAATCACCCTAATTTTGTGAACAATAATAAAATGATGTCACACTAGGGGAGGTGGGTGGGCGGATCAAGGGAAATGTGACCAAATGTAACAGGGTGGGTGGTTCAAAAATGGCCATTTTTGGCATTATGTAATTATGCAATGACCCCCAATAGCAAGTTTTTTTTACTTCAAAACTTTTTATTAATTATAAAACATAATTACAATCAAATGGTTAAAGAATAATACTATATAGTTAATGGTTAATACTATATAGTTAATAGTTAATACTATATGGTTAAAGAATAATACTATATAGTAATATATATAGCAGGCTTGGTTGGGAAGCAGGAGCAATAACTCTCGATTGCTGACCACGTAAATAATATTTAGTTGCGAAAAGCTGGCCAGATTTTTTAGTCGTTTTGAGAACATTTTAAAAAGAAAAAAAAAAAAGCGCAAAGATTTATTGGACCAATGAGAGACGATTACAAAAAAAAAAAAAAAATTAGGCAAATAAAATATTTTTAAACGCGAAAAAAATTAAATCTAAATAAATTACTTTTAGAACAAATATTTTCGAAACATTGCTCTTTTATAATTTTTTTCATTAAATTAAGCAATATTTTTTATATAAAGTAACATCTTACGATTGTTTAAAAAAGGAAGCAAATATTCTTTATTTAACAAAGTTTGCAAGTTTTAGTTTTATTAAAGCTAAATTATTTTATAAATAAAAAAAGTTAATTTTTTTAATACCTATTTTATGTTTCGCGTAGTTTGAAAAGTTTAACATATTTGAAGCAATTCTTCTTAGTAAGATAAACAAATGAAACAATTAAATCATTGAATTACTATAGAAATTAAATTAACAAGATAGAAATCAACTAAAAAGGTTAAAAATACTTTATGACAAGGAAGCGAAACTGCTTCACAATATCATTGATGATGTTTAGTGAGTGGGCTTTTTAATTTTAATTAGTATTTAAAGCAGAAAAAAGTATAACGAGTTTAAAGAATGGCAACTTAAGCGAAAATAATTAGAGTTAGTAAACCAATATCTAGAAACTTTTCTTTATATCTAATTATTTGCTATATATATTTGTGTTCTGTCGTGACCTCAGGCGCAATGCTTGTTTATCCCCAAGTTACTTTGTATGCGTTGTTTGTATTTAGTAAACAGAAAATTCTTATATGTTTGTTACATAATTAGTTTTATTAACTTTAATGATTATAACTTCATTAAATACGCAATTATTTTTGTAAGTCTTTGTTTAAATCATAAAAATTGCTTCAAAAGATACGATATTACGATAAAAAACAGATACACAAAATTACATTTACATAAAGAATACATACTTTTTGAATAAAAAATAAGAATATGCTAATAAAATCTATAATTTATAATAAACTTGTAAAATTTTGACAATTTAATTAATATATATTTAAAACATTTATTTTTGTAAACAAATAATATTTATTCTTAAAACAATTTATGCTAAACGTAACAAATCGTTAATAATACAATTGCTAAAACATTTCATGAGAATACTCTAGAACTTTATTTCGCTTAGTCAGCGTATTTTTTGAACCAATAGAATTAGTTTGTTCGTTAATTTAGCGGGTTTTTAGTGTTTGCGAATATTCTTTTTATTCTTTCGTACCAAGATGTTTTAAGAAAATTAAAGTTTTTTATGTTTCCATGTATGTCCTTAAAACAAATTTTTTTTTGTTTCGTACATAAACTTAAATGTTCTCAAAACGACTTAAAAACCTGGCCAGTTTTTCGCAACTAAATATACTTTCCGTGGTCAGTATTCAAGAGAGATCGCTCCCGCTTCCCAACCAAGCCTAATATAGCTACATATTTTATTAGTATTTAATTATAATTATTAAATAGTATTTTAATTATTAAAATTAATAATCAAGTATTAACACTAGGAAACAATCTCTTTGGTAATTAAAGTTTTAAGTTATCAGTTTTTATTTTAGGATGCTGAGCAGTTTTTAGCAAACTATAGTAATTTACGAGATGAATGTGACCGCCTTAAAAATGAAAATCAGCAATTACAGATTCGAGTTCAACAGGTTTGTTATATATATATATATATATATATATATATATATATATATATATATATATATATATATATATATATATATATATATATATATATATATATATATATATATATATATAAATATATATATATATATATATATATATATATATATATATATATATATATATATATATATATATATATATATATATATACAAATAGTATTGCGTACTAAGGTAAGCAATTTAACGTCATACTGAATAGCCTGCTGCTGGGGGTTTTAGTATATACATCGACTGACAAATAGCCTGACTCGCAGTGGAGTGCTGCTACATTGACTGAGGGTTTGGGATAAGGCAGCAATCGTTTCATTCATCATTCTTCGTTTTTTTTCTTCTTTTTCTAAAAAAGTCTTATGGGTTAAGGTAAGCAAAAAAAGTGAGCAAATGCTTATAAAAATACGCTTTAGCAAGTGTCTATATATATATATATATATATATATATATATATATATATATATATATATATATATATATATATATATATATATATATATATATATATATATATATATATATATATATATATATATATATATATATATATATATATATATATATATATATATATATATATATATATATATATATATATATATATATATATATATATATATATATATATATATATATATATATATAAATATATATATATATATATATATATATATATATACATATATATATATATATATATATATATATATATATATATATATATATATATATATATATATATATATATATATATATATATATATATATATATATATTAGCTCTTTGAATTAAGGTCAACATTCAGCTATATTGGCAAACTAACAGTTGACCTGACAGTGTCTGAGGTTGGCACTTTTTTGGCTAACTAGTTTTTATGTTGTGATGAAAATTTTACTTTCTTTTTATTAATAATGCTTTATAATGAAATTTATCTGTGATAAATTTCATTATAAAGCCTTGGGGAGGTGAATAATTAAAAAAAATTCAGTTAATTCTTCCACAATTAGGTAACTTCTTTGGAAATTTCTGTTATTTGCTCTTTTCTTCCTTTGATTTTTGCTCCAAGGAAATGGTAGCATCCGATAATTTGCTTTTGGAGAGGCATTTTGCACTTTTCTTCCAGTGAATATTCTTCCAAAGGGACCATTCTTCTTTTATAAGAGTCTTCAAATTTTACCAGATTATTGTTCCAGACATCCTTGTTCTTCTGAATGCTACTATTGCTAGGCTTATACAACGCTTTATGTTGCTCCTGTTATAACTATAAAGTTAGATGAGGAGCTATACATAGTCTAAAATGTTCTAGAATCTTCCAGAATGTTTTAAATTGTTCTAGAATGTTATAATTTGTTCTAGAATGTTCTAAAGTCTTCTAAAATATTCTGATATTTTCTAAAATGTTCTAAAGTTCTTAACACTTCTAATCTATACAAGTTTTAAATGATTTGCAGGAAAGTCACACGTATTAGTAGTAGCAGTAGCAAAATTAAATAAATGACGCAATGTAATTTGAATTTCAGGGTGACCTTTTTTTACATCCGAAAGGAATTGAACATGTTTTCAATGTTTTCTAATAAAAGTTCATCAATTTTTGACGCAGGAAATCAATTTTTTTTTTAAAGTCAAAAAGTCATAACCTGTTATGAGTTTAAATTTTCCAGAGAAAATTCAAACTCATAACATTGCCAGCTGTGCCTCATAACTTTATCATTGTAACATCTACAGTATACCTCACTATTTTGCTAATTTGAAAAATTAAAATCAAACATTTTTGGCGTCCAATTAATGTTGATATTATGTAAATATTCTTAATAACACAAAATTTGTTTTTTTTTTCTGGAATTTTCCAGATATTTTTTGAAAATATTTTCCGGATTTACACAGACACACACACACACACACACACACACACACACACACACACACACACACATACAGTTGCAAAAAATAAAATAGCACCACAAAGCATATTTCCTCTTTGTTTAAAAATACCATGCAAAATAAATTTTTTTTATAGTTTAGCTGTTTAAAATATTAGCTAACATGTTTATTTTCTAAAACAAATCATTTTGGAAAAAAACTGCTTGGTGTTGCTCGATTTTAATCAAAAGTGCCAATTCTGACCGAAAAATAAAATAGCACCACACACTCATTTGTTGTAAAATACTCTGATAACGGTAAAAATAATTGTGCAAATAGCAAGCTTTGGTTTTTTTTTTTTGCTATTTTATTTGTTTTATGTTAGTGTGTATTAGTAGGAAGAATTTTCATATAAAAATGGAACGTGGAGAGCATTGTAGTGCAGGAAAACGAGAACTGATCTGAAAGTTGATATCAGCAGGGAAATCTTACAGAGAAGTTGGTTGTTAAGTTGAGTGTTCCAATAAAATGATAAGAAATGCCATAATATTTCCAGAAAAGCCTAAAACACGTGGTCCAAAACGTTTTATTTCAACATTGCTGGCCAATTGCTTAGTCCGACAGGCTTAAAAGGAACCTTTTAAAACAGCTACCGAGCTGAAAAAGGACTTTCACATTGATGCAACAGTACAAACAGTTCAAAGTTGTCTGCGAGTTAATGGATTAAAAGCCTGTAGCCCCAGAAAAGTTTCACTTCTAAGTGCCAGACATGTTGTATTGTTGTTACATGTTGTAGACATGCGTATTGCGTTTGCTAAAAAACACTCAAATTGGCCACTCAAAAAATGGAGAAATATTTTATGGGCAGACGAAAGTAAGATTGTGGTTTATGGTGAAAAAGACTCTCGGGCATATGTCAGAAGACCGCCGAATGCAGAATCCAATCCAAAATATACCATCAAAACTATTAAACATGGAGGTTGTAGTATAATGATATGGGTATGCTTTTTTTATTACGGAATAAGGCCCATTCATCACATTACTACTATTATGGACCAACAAGTTTATGTTTATATATTGGATAAAGTGATGTTACTGTATGCAGACTATGAAATGCCGTCATCCTGGGTGTTCCAACAGGACAATGACCCAAAGCACACTAGCAAGAAAGTAAAAAATTGGTTTGAGGAGCATAAAGTGAACGTTATGGTGTGGCCAGCACAGTTGCCAGATCTTAACCCAATTGAGAATTTGTGGGCTGACGTAAAGGAGGTTGGTGCTGCTGCCAAACCCACCACGAAGGAATCACTTTGGAACGTAGTTAAGGAGACAGCGAAATTCCGCTAAAGCGATGTCAGGACTTGGTTAACTTGATGCCAAGACGTTGTGTTGCCATCATTTCCAATAAAGGTCACGCTACAAAATACTAATATGTTAAGAAATAATTAATATTTATTGTAAAATGTTTAAAACAATTGATCTCATAATATAAAGCTGTTCTGCTATTATTTTTTTCGCGTTTCATTTGACTTTTTTTGAAATTTTGTTTAATAAATGAATACTATATATTAAAATGTGAATATTTTGTTTTTTAAAAAAATTATAAACCATTCTACTTTTAAATAAAGTATTGAACAAAACAAGTGCAACCAAATAATGCTAATTTAGTTTCTTTTTCTAAATTAAAAAATGCAGCACTTTTATGTAAAGAAACTAAATTAGCATTATTTGGTTGCACTTGTTTTGTTCAATACTTTATTTAAAAGTAGAATGGTTTATAATTTTTATAAAAAACAAAATATACACATTTTAATATATAGTATTCATTTATTAAACAAAATCCTTTGTTGTTGATCGCAGCCTTGCATCTTCGAGGCATAGATTCGATCAGGTGATTAATGAAACTTTGTGGAATCGCTGCCCAGGCCTTTTGGATTTGTTCAAACAGTTGATGCTTATTACGAACACCTTCACAATTAATTCTGTGGTTGACAAGTTCTCCCACAAGTTCTCGATAGGGTTGAGATCCGGAGATTGAGGCGGCCAATCCATCACCGATAGGTGGTTGTTTAGAAACCACTGCTTGACTACTTTTGCAGTGTGTTTTGGATCATTGTCTTGCTGAAAAATTCATTTTATTGGCATATTCCATTCAGCATGAGGTAACATAATATCTTTCAGGATATTTTTATACATGAAACAGTCCATTACTCCATCGATTCGATGTATTGGACCTTGATCGTTAGCAGAAAAACACCCCAAGACCATTACATTGCCTCCACCATGCTTCACGGTCTTATGGCAGTAACGTAAATCGAGGCGTTTTCCGGCTGGTCGACATACACGGCAAATGCCATTGCTCCAAATGATGTTGAACTTCGATTCATCACTGAAAAGGACAGCTCCATTTTTGCACATTCCAGTCAATATGAGATGTAGCAAACAGAGTCTTTTCTTCTGGTTCTTTAGTGAAATTAGCGGTTTCTTTGCAGGGCGTCGAGAAAACAATCCGGCTTCAACAGCACGTTGTCTGATTGTTCGGTCCGATACAGACAGCTCTAATTGCTTTTGTATCTCGACTGATGATATCCAGTGATCCTTCTTGATGGATCTGACGATCATAGAAATCCTCTCTAGAAGTGGTGGAACGCGGTCTTCCACTTTTGTTATCTGCTGCCAACTGCTGATGTTCTTTGATAAAACGCTTTGAAGACTCACTTCGATAAACTGTCTTGATAATACTGACTGATTGACTTCCATATACTGACTGAATTACATTGGTTTACATGTTTCTTATATAGTAAAATGAACCTGTGTGAACCTGTTCAGGAAGATTCTAAATGCTTCTTTTCAATGCTTCTAGAAGCTTCTGGATGCGTCTGGATGCTTCTGAATGTTTCTGGATACTTCTGGATGCTTCCAGATACTTCTTTTGGAAACTTCTGGAAGCTTCTGGAAACTTCTAGATACTTTCTTTAATTATTAAAAAACTTCTGTGACATTGACTCGGACCACACTTAAGAAAATGAAACAAACCAAAAAAGTTGCACTTGTTTTGTCCGCTGCAAAATGGCACTTGTCAACGAAATTCTGCTTGTGTGCTGCCACCTGTCAACTGATTGCTCATGTCATGGCATGCTTTGACTCCAGACTCCTGAACTGTTTGTTGTGGTCGTATAGTTCATTTCGTTTTTAAGACATGTAAAATTAGGAACACTTTTTAGCATTGTTTGATGTTGGTTGCAAAAGTTTTGCAACCAACATCAAACAATGCTAAAAACAAAGCCGGGCTTGAACAAAAAATTAGGCTGGTTTATTAAACGAGCCGAGCTTGAACATCATAGGCTTGTTCATATAGGCTCGATTAAAGTTTGAATATATATATATATTTCTTTATTTATATTTAATAATATATATGTAATAAATAAAATTGTAATATTATATATATTAGTATATAATAAAAATATAGTGTTAGTGTAACCATATGAGATATGACCCATATAACTCTTATTACACTAAATAATTGATTAATATAAACAATTTAATTACAAATTAAATTAGAGTTTTAAACCAGTTGAGCTCGAGCAACATGTAAAACAAGCTGAGCTCAAACAATACTAATCCTTAACAAGCCGAGCTCGAACAAAGAATCTCATGTTCGAAACAAGCTCGAGCCGAGCCTGAGCACTCTTAATATGTAAATGAGCCAAGCCGAGCCGAGCCCTGGCAAGCTTGGCTTGTTCGGCTCGATTTACAGGCCTATATATATATATATATATATATATATATATATATATATATATATATATATATATATATATATATATATATATATATATATATATATTTATATATATATATATATTATATATATATATATATATATATATATATATATATATATATATATATATATGTATATATATACATATATATATATATATATACATATATATATATATATATATATATATATATATATATATATATATATATATATATATATATATATATATATATATATATATATATATATATATATATATATATAGATATAGATATAGATATAGATATAGATATGTGTGTGTGCCATCAAAATCAAATAATTTTCTAGATAAATCAAGAGTTTAATCAAAATCGCATGGATAAAGAAAATTTGGAAAAACATATTCAACGAGAAACATTGCGTCATAAGGAGGTTTGTTTTTATGATTTAAAAGTTTTGAAACAAAAGTATTCTTTATTACAAAAAAACTTGGATATAGATTTTTACTGGACTATAATAAAAATTCTTCATACTAACAACAGTCACCAAAATAATTAGAACTAATAGTTTTGATGAACCTCAGAAGTATTGACTGTACTATAGTTTTAATGAACTTCAGTAATTTTGACTGTATGATAGATCTCCTTACTGTAGATAATTTATGTAAATGGTTTCACAGATGTAAGTTAAATTGAATCTTTTTTAAAAGTAATAAAAATGACACATCTGTTATTGAAGCAAAAATAAATAAAAACTTACAAAATATTTTTTGTTTTAATTTCATTGATTGATTTACTAATATAATTTGACTTGCATAGAAAGTCAGTAGACATACAATAAACTATATTAAGAACTCTTAAGAAGACCCTCAAGATAATATCGAATCAGCAAACTAATATTATCATATTAAATATAAGCAATTTTTTTTTTCTGTGACTTAAACTAAAAAGTACTACAAATTTTAATTAGGAATATATTAAGAAGCTGAGATCTGCTATGCAAGTTTTTTTTTTTAATTTTTGTCAAAAAGATAAGAATTGCTATGCAAATTTTTTTTTATGTACTACAAGAAAATAAGATCTGTGTTTTAAAAAATCTTTTTGTCAAGAAGATAAGAACTGCTATGCTATATATGGAATACGCACATGCAGCTCTTATGGAAATAATATATGGAATACGCACATGCAGCTCTTATGGAAATAATATATGGAATACGCACATGCAGCTCTTATGGAAGTTTAAAAAAAAAAAGCTGAGCAAGGACCAAAACATATAAATACAAAAAAAGAAATTTATTTTATAAGAATTAAACAATTAAAGGTGGGAGTCAATGAATAGTTGTAGCCAAAAACTAAAAGTGTTTTATTAAAAAGTGTTTTATTAAAAAGTGTTTTATTAAAAAGTGTTTTATTAAAAAGTGTTTTATTAAAAAGTGTTTTATTAAAAAGTGTTTCATTAAAAAGTGTTTTATTAAAAAGTGTTTTATTAAAAAGTGTTTTATTAAAAAGTGTTTTATTAAAAAGTGTTTTATTAAAAAGTGTTTTATTAAAAAGAACCATGAAAAGAGTTTTGAACTATTCAAATACTCTCAATTAAAGTATTTTCAACCAAAGTTTCCATGGTAACATTGTTCAACACAATTTTTTTTGCATAAAATGAGTAAAATTTATAATTTGAAGTATTTTATTGTTTGACAAATATTATTGTTTATCAAATAATATGTTAAAATATTTAATTGTTAAAAATTATTTCCAGTGATTCTTTTTACAAAAATAGGTGTTATTTTTGAGCAAAGAAATTTCAAACCCGAAATGTTCGCTTTGTCTATGCGATTGCTTAGAAAAATGTTACTTTCTGTAACAATAAGTTCTTAAATAAAATTTGTCAAATTCAAAAACTTGAAAAATAAATCAAAGTTTGAAAAATCAGATAATTGTTTGCTTTTCTAATATTTAGGTAATACTTTCTATATATTAGGGTGTCCTTAGTATATAGGATATATATTATATATTACCCTAATATATAGATTAGGGTGTCCCTAATATGTTTTTGTAAATTTTTGCTTTTATGGCAATTTTTTTTTGCGAAAAAATGCTAATTTTCCACTAATGTTTGCCAAAGTAAGGGGGAACCGCCACCCATATTTTTTTTTCTAGAATAGGCCCTGTATATATAAATATATATATATATATATATATATATATATATATATATATATATATATATATATATATATATATATATATATATATATATATATATATATATACATATATATATACATATATATATATATATATATATATATATATATATATATATATATATATATATATTTTTATATGTATATATATATATATATATATATATATATATATATATATATATATATATATATATATATATATATATATATATATATATATATATATATATATATATATATATAGATATAGATATATTTAAACTATTCTACAAAATAGAGTGCTCAATGTTCTTATAAGAACAGAGCAATTATAAATTAGTAAAAAATCACTTAACAAATTTTTTTTTTTTCATTTTACACTGTGTTTCATCAACAAAGATTCATCAAAAAATTCTATATATATATATATATATATATATATATATATATATATATATATATATATATATATATATATATATATATATATATATATATATATATATATATATATATATATGTATATATATATATATATATAAAACTTTTAAACACTTTTTCTGTACTATAGCACTATTAGACACACTTTTTCTACTTTAACAAATTTTTTTCAACCTAAAACAACAATTTCATACAGGGTATCTTAATCAATAAGCGATAATAAATCTAAACTGGATAACCTAAAGAAATTATACATATAAATGATTGATTAAAATGTACACAGTAATATTAAGACATATAAAATTCTTTGCATTTCGTTTAAATGTTTAACCTAATGAAATAGTTTTTGAATGTCTTGTTGTCAGAACACTGAATTAAAAATAATGATTTTAGGATTTCTATCAAGGATGCAAATATTATCAAAGTTGTTCTTATAGTAAAGTCATACTTTAAAACCCTCATTTCTGAAACATTCGACAGTGATCAAAAATTTAGACATTCAACAGTGATCAAAAATTTTATTTTGAAAATAAAAATATGTAAAAAGATATCTACAGATATCTACTAACAGTATAAGAGAGTTAATCTTTTATTTACTATCTGATAAATGATCTTTTATTTACTGTCTGTATTGAGATGTCATTTTTAAAAGATTTATTTCTTGAGCAATTTGTTTGGCACTATAATTAGAATTTTTTCTGGCAATTCTGTATATATTATTATCATCAGTGTTATATCTGGGTCTTTTGGATCTGATTTTATCTAATGCGCTACATGTTTTTTTTTCCACTTAGCTATTGTTTTAGTGACACATGACTGCATTCTTAAGAATCAATTGAGTTTTTCTTGTAGTATTACCACAAGGTAATTCTACAAGAAAAAATCTTTTTAAATGGATTTTTAAACCTAGTATTTCACAGAATGTACTTTATTTAACATTTAAATTAGAATCTTTAAAAAATTGGGCTTGTATATTTAAATTTCTAACTATATTCTAGGAATTAAACTTAGAAATGAAATTAAATAAGAAATAAAGTAACAATGAGCAAAGCAACTAAAAGTCTGATAGACTATTTTGATATAGATGAAATTAAATGTTCAAAGCAATTTGTAAATTTTGCAAAATAAAAATATCAAAAAGAGGAGCAATCTGGCAGAAAATTTTTACATTTTACATTTTTACATTTTTACATTTTTACATTTTACATTTTACATATCTTGATTTTAAATCTCTTTGTATAGTTTGGATACATAAGTCATAAGATACATAATTACTTTCCTAAATTATAAAAATACACTAATTGCAGGCAGCTCCTGATAAAAAATAATTCAAAAAATATTTAAAGATTTAGTGGTTGTAGACATGTTTATATAATAATTTATTATTCATGCTCATTCATGCATTTTCACTTATGGACCAAGATTGATGTCGATGCATTGGCAGGCTAATGCTGATGCATCGGTGCACCCACTACTTTTTATTGATGTCTGAAAATTTAAATTAGTTTTAAAGAATAAAAAGAAATTAATATAAAAAGATTTTAATTTAATATTTTCTTTTAAGCATTTTTTTTTCTTTTAATTTTTAATATTTTCTTTTAAGGCCCAAATAAAAAATAGGTAACTTTTGAAAATTTATAAAAAAAAAAACTATGAACGGATCTAGATCATTGAAAATATAGTATATAAACTAAAATTTGATTTAAAAGACTTGTGTATGCTATATTTCTTAACAAATTTTGTAAATGTTTTTTTTCAGATTGTTTGGAATTTAAAGTTGGAAATTCAACGTTCTCAAGAAGAAAGATTGTCATGGAAAGAAAAGTATCTTGATCTATGTATTCGAACTTCAAATGTAAGTATATTATATGAAGGAGAATGATTTATGAATTTTTTAAAAGGTTGGACGAAAAATCTTAAAGAATAGTATAAATTTTATTATCCAAGCCTGTTTAAAATATTATTATACAATTTATATTATTTTTAATTATTAATATATAAACTTATAGTATTTCTTTAATTGTTTTTTTATTTTATTAATTAGAGCTGTTTGTTATTGATATTTGATTTAATTTTTTTTTTTTATTAGAAAAAAAAAAAAATTGATTTTGTATTTATCTGTTTTTAATAAGTTGACTTACATATTCAGAATGAAACAAAAGACACATTAAATCAATCAAAAGTGACAAAACTTGGAGAAGAAAAAAAGTTAACCAAAAAAGCAAAAAGAAAAGTTGCAAGAAGGGTACCTTTATTTTTTTCATAAATTTTAACAATGTAAATCTCTTTATAGATAAAACATAATATAGTCTTCGAAGATATAGCTGATATTGCTTTTTTTCACCAAAATTTTATTTTATTTGATGTCAACAATGTAAATCTCTTTATAGATAAAACATAATATAGTCTTAGAAGATATAGCTGATATTGGGGTTGGTATAAATGAAGCTAATAAAGACCAGGTTATATTTTTATAAGTAATAAAGTATTAAATGTGTAAATATATTATACATACATGTAAATATGTTAATTATGTGTAAATGCATGTTTGTTCTTGTTTGAAAGTTAATATATTAGACAACAATAGCCATAGCAATAATAGATTATATATATATATATATATATATATATATATATATATATATATATACATATATATATATATATATATATATATATATATATATATATATATATATATATATATATATATATATATATATATATATATATACAGTGGGCAAAATAATTGTCCGTACATTAATGAAAAATAAGGTTTTTTGAAAAAAGCTCTAAAACTTTAAATGATAAAAAAAAACAAATTAAACCAATAGATAGCGCACAAGAAAACAAATAAAAACAATACACCATCTTTAATTATCTCCCGACAATTTAAATTATAATTAACTTATTTAAAAGTTTTAAAAATTTTAAAACCAAAAAACTGTCTGTACATTTGATTTAAAAGGTAAAATTTTGTTTATAAATGATTTTTATATTAATATCTTGTACTTTTAGGTTAAATAATACTATAATGAATAAAAATAAACCTTTTCTTAACTACGTGGCTATGATGAAAGGAAAAAGAAAAGAATATAGACTTACATAAACGAGTAATTTTTAATAGGGAAAATGGATTATCAATTAGAAAAGTTGAAAAAATGTTGAAAATACCACCAAGCTCTGTTCAATATATATGGGAAAAGTATTTAAAAAAAAAATCAGTGGCAAATAATGGTGTACAAGGCAGAAAAAGATCAACAACGCCAAGAGTTGACAGGTGCATAATTGGGAAAATCGAGACTGCATGAAGCAAATATTTTTGCACGGGCGTCTCGGAGAAAACCATTCATCAGCATAGTGAACAAGAGAAAACGGTTGCAGTGGGCAAAGGAACATGTTCTGAAAGATGATACATTCTGGAATATGATTATTTGGTCAGACGAGAGTAAATTTAATTTATATGGAGCTGATGGTGGTGCAAAAGTTTATAGAAGAGTCGGAGAAGAATTTAATGTGAAGTGTTTGAAGGCAACATTTAAATTTGGTGGTGGAAATGTTATGGGTTTTGGGCTGCATGAGTGCGTCTGGTGTTGGCAAAATTGAATTTATTGATGAGAAAATGGATTAACACTTATATAGATCCATATTAGAACGGAATTTGGTGGCTTCAGCAGGAAAATTAGGACTTGGAAAATTAGGAAAACGGAATTTATATTCCAACATGACAGCAGTCCAAAGCACAAAGCTGGATCTGTAACCAGATATCTTGCTGTAAATGGCAATAATGTGTTGGATTGGGTTGCACAATCGCCCGATTTGAACCATTTGTGAACATTTATGGTCGGTGGTGAAAAAAAGAATGAAAGATCGAGCTCCAAAGAATAAAAACGAGCTCAAAGAATTGGTTTTAGATGTTTGGTCATCAATTAATCAAGAAATTATATCTAAACTTGTCTCATCAATGAAAAATTGTTGTAGAGCAGTTATTGAAGCTGATGGTGGTCCAACAAGATATTAATTTAATTTTAACTAATTTTAATTTAAAAATTACCATAGTGTACGGACAATTTTTTTGTTTAAACTTTTAACTTTTTTCAAATAAACTTATATAACTTTTCATATATTAATATATTTTTAACTAATACACTTAAAATTACTTTAATATTATAATATTTCTTTAAAAACTCTTAATTACAACTATCTAAATACTTTTGAATGTTGTTTTAATCAAATATAGATACTTTTCATTAATGTGCGGACAATTATTTTGCCCACTATATATATGTATATATATATATATATATATATATATATATATATATATATATATATATATATATATATATATATATATATATATATATATATATATATATATATATATATATATATATATATATATATATAGATATATATACATATATATACATATATATATATATATACATATATATACATATATATATATATATATATATATATATATATATATATATATATATATATATATATATATATATATATATATATATATATATATATATATATATATATATATAGATATATATATAGATATATATAGATATATATATATATATATATATATAGATATATATAGATATATATAGATATATATAGATATATATAGATATATATAGATATATATAGATATATATAGATATATATAGATATATATAGATATATATATATATATATATATATATATATATATATATATATATATATATATATATATATATATATATATATATATATATATATATAATGAATTTTTATTGCTTACTTGTGTTTTGCTTATGGTTTACATTTATTTATATACAATAGATTATTTTTTTTCTTATACATTATGTTAATAAATCAATTCAAACTTATTTTTATTGTACTTAGGTAGATGATCTAAGTTTAGAAGCTAGTAATGACTCAACAGGAATCACTACAGTAATGAAATTATCTTTTTTTCAATAAAAATTTCATTGGTTTTAGTATTATTTATTTTTGAACTTTGAATTCAATTTTTAATCAAATATTAGTTTTATTTAATGAATTTTATAAAAAAAATTTAAATAATATATAAAAAAAATATAGAATTAAAATACACAAGTTTAAAAACTTAATTGTATTATCAAAATTATAAAAATTATATAAAATTATAAGTTGAAGCAAAATTTTTGAAATTTTTTTCTTAAAATCTAGGAATAATTTTTTTTGTAAACAAATTTTAAATTTTGGTTAGTACTCAAGTACAACTAGTGAAAGCAATTATTTGAATGCACTTTATCTGAAATGCACTAAATCTTTAACACTGTAGGTAGTGATATAGTGTTAGAGTTTGTCAAAGTTCAAGTCTTGAGACTTGAAGTTTGGAGGATATAACAACTATTTAAAAAAAAAATTAAAAGGCAATTGTTTTTGTTAAGGCAGTTGCGGTTAATTTTATTTATGGCTGGATTTTTGATTAGGTTGCATTTGTTTTGTGAATCCAGCTATCAATAAAATTTACTCGATAACTACTTGACCAACAACATACACCAATACACTACCACTGCAGGTAACTCTGATGATAATTCATTTTAAAAAATCATACATTAATGTAAGTGATACAACAGTCAACAGCCTTTTAAAGTCATTCAATATTCCTAAATATAAAAACGATATAAACAAAATATAAAAACGATCTCTTAAAATTTTTTTTTTGTTTTCTGTTAAATCCCAACTAAATTAGTGGTTCCAAACACCTTTGTTGGGAATTCATCAAAAAAAAAGTTGTTTAATATACCAAATAATTAATGATTTTTTTTAGTTACTTTAAAATTTGTTTATATTTGAAATTTTTTCACCTAGAACGACACAGTAAATGAGGAGCAGACTGGTATGTATTCTATAAAATAGTACATTATATAATATAGTATAATATTATACAGTATATATAATATAGTATAATACATCTTTGTATTATTTAATAATGTGATGTTGTTATGTAATACTCCAAATAGTAACTACACCCTGATAGGGGCGTTATTATATTTTTTCTACTATGTAAATTAAATGTTTAACAATGTTTTAGCTATGTATACTTATTAGGGTTGAAAATTTCCCCGAAATGTTTAACTTTTGAAATTTTAAAAAATTTTAAAAAAAGATAAGTTATTTTATAATTAAAGGGTAAAATATTACGTCTTATTTAGGCTGTTGTTGTTGCAATTTTATGGTAAAATATTTTAAGCAGATTATACAAATTTTAGAAAGCCTCTTTGGAAAACTCTTTTTTGGGATTTTTTGTTGAGTTTTTTTGTTATAACTATAAATAGCAAGTATGAAAACCTTTTTAAATGTAAAATGTCCATTTACCAACACAACACTTTGAAACATCCAAGAGGTATTTTAAAGACGCATTTTTGTACTTTTGTGTAGAGGGCTAAGATTTTATGATTTTTATTTTTCAAAAATTTAAAAAACTGAAATACATTTTTTAAAAGTAAGTAAAATTTAAATATAAAAAAGTTTTTTTTATTATTTTCTTTTTTTTTAAGGTTACTACAGCATTCAGCCTGCATCCTTTGACTGTCAGGGTCAAGCCGGTAGGTTAGTAGTAAAGTAAAAAAAATCCTGGATTGACATTGAATTTGTTCTTTATTTAAATATATTGTTTTTAAAATATGTTTTAGTATCTGGTAACACTGCGACATTTATTTTACAAACTTCGGACGTCACTTATTGCACAACTGCTGTTTTAGAAAACGCTCAAAGGTCTGGGTTTGCGAATGGCTCCGTACCTTTTGCTTTAAAACCAGAAAACGTTTCATTTAACGATGCAGAATCTTTCCAAGCAAGCCTTAACGATGGCGAAACAGACTCAGAGCTAGATGAAAATACAGAATTTAATTATCGTTGCAACTTGTGCAACTTCACGTACAGTGATCAAGGAGGCTTAGACAAACACATGAAAGCAAAGCACGCCGCAAAAACAGCCGTTTGTAAAGAATGCGGCAAGGCTTATAGTTCTAAAAGCAGCCTTGCTCAACACGTCCACCATTATCATAGACATCCGATGGCGCACAACTGCGCCGTTTGTGGCAAAAAATTTAACCGCAAAGATTTTTTATTAAAACACTTAAAAACACACACGAGTGAACGTGATTTAAAATGTTCACATTGTGATAAACTATTTAAAACGCGATCGGCGTTAAGTGCGCATGTAAACGGTTCTCACAACGAGAAAAGACGTTTTGTTTGTGATTTTTGCGGAATGAGAACTAGCTGGCGGTTGTCTTATTTAGAACATATGAAGTTGCATACTGGCGAACCCAGGAAATCGACTCGTAAAAAATTACCTAGTGACTCTGAAACAGTTAGCCAGCATACTATTGATCATTTGGTCTCTGAACAATCAAACGTCGTGCAGTATATAGGTGAATCTTAACATAAGTTGCATTATGCAACTGTTGACATCATTTTGTATTTTAGAATAACTGTCGCTAAGTCTTTCATCATTTTGTATATAGTTAATTTATATTTTGATATAATAAGAGATTAACTTTTCAATTAATTTTCAATTTACACGCAAATATTTAAAGTGAATATGCAATATATGCGGCCGTGGCGCAGTGGTTAGAGCGCTTGCTTTATAAGCAGGAGATCCAGGTTCGAAACAAGCTTTAGACATGTTTTCGCGTTACGGTAAGAAGGAAGCGTGAACTTCCGCGGTGTTCTGTGACAAGATCATTAGGTCTTCTTGGGGCACCTAAATAACACAAAAAATATGTATGTATTTTTTTGTTTTTGTAGGTAATTTATGCCAGGAGTTTTGTTGGATAGATTGTCAAATACTAATTTTTTTTATGTGCTTCATACCCTAGAGTGTCCCGTTTCCGCATTTTATTTTAATTTTGAGTTAAACTTTTTATATGAGGTGCGTAAATATTAAAAAATATTGTTAAATTTTTGGATAATCAAACATTACTTAGGGTTACCTAATTTGGTATATAACTACGGTTATCTAATTTTAGTAAATTGTAGTTTTTGCGCCTATTTTTCAAAATTTTAAAATTCATTCAAGAACCTTTAGTATATAATTTTTCATTAAAGTATTACAGGTAAAAAACTGGGCTGAAAGAAAAATATTTAAGGTTACACGGGGCAGAAATAATGTTACTAATGTACAAAGTTGCCTAAAACAATGGTAAAAAGGAGCTATGTTATTTAATTTCTCCTATTTTTCAACGAGAGACACCTGTTTGCGATAATTATCAACGATATGAAATGCGTATTGTAACTGCTTTGGATCTTTAATTTTGTTTTTAAAGTCTTAGATCAGCTTGACTCCTCCTTCAGCGCAGTCATTACCCACTTCTAAAAACTCAACTACTTTTTTAACACAGTTGTAGTCCTTCTTCTTTGTCCAATGTTCAACAGGTAGTTGAAACCAATTCACTTAGTTATGTTTCATTTTGAGTAAGTCAAACAGTAGCCAGGAGTCTGCCCAATCAGTGATACAAAATCAGGAATATTATTTAGTTCTTTTTGAAGGAATATTGCACAGCAAAATCCGAGATTCTTGTTTTAAGCAAAAAAAGTCTTAAAACAAGCAAAAAAAAAACTTGTCCGCCAAGTAAGAATATTTTTTTCTTAAAACAAGAATTTTCATTCTTAAAATAAGAATTTTATTTCTTGTTTTAAGAACTTTTTTTCTTAAATATTTTTTCTTGTTTTAAGATTTTTTCATTCTTAAAACAAAAATTTTTATACTTAAAAAAAGAGTTTTCTTTCTTGTTTTAAGAACTTTTTTTCTTAAATATATATTTTTTCTTGTTTCAAGACTTTTTATTCTTAAAACAAGAATTTTTATTCCTAAAACAAGAGTTTTTATTTTTATAATAAAAATTTTATTTCTTGTTTTAAGAACTTTTTTTCTTAAATATTTTTTTTTTGTTGTTTCAAGAAATTTTATTCTTAAAACAAGAATTTTCTCTCTTGTTTCAAGAATTGATATTCTTAAAATAAGATTTTTTTTTCTTATTTCAAGAACTTGTATTCTTAAAATTAGATATTTTTTTCTTGTTTCAAGAAATTATATTTATAAAAAAAAAATCTTTTTTCTTGTTTCAATAATATTTTCCGTGAACTATAACACAATATAACAAGACTACTTTTTCTATGGAAAAAGTAAAACATTATTTTGAAATTAGGATGATATAAAATAAGAATATTCAAAAAGCATTTATACATTTAAACAACAACTCTAATTGTTAAAATAACTAATTGTTCTTTGGAATGTCTAGTTAATGTTCATGCTTGTAGCGGCAATACTCTTCCCATATCCATGACAAGTGTATTCCAATAAGTCCAATCACGACGTCAGAAAATGAAGAACTTTATAAAATAATCTTTCTCCACACATAACAATCGTCTTGTCTTCATCGTCTTCAAATCTATGTTCAATATAAAGTTTCCTAAAATTTAACAATAATATCATTTTATATGTATATGTATATATATATATATATATATATATATATTCAAGTGTTTTCAAAAAATCATACAAACTTACAGCTTTTTTAAAAATAATATGTCCAGTTTTAGTCTTTTTTTTTTAGAACTTTTATTTGGGAATAATTGCAGCAGTTACTTCATTAAGGCTTTAACTTAAGTTATACATTTAATGAAGTAATTGTTACAGTATAGTATCTAAAAACACATTCCTTATTTAATTATAAATTGATTTTAATACATTATTTTACCTAACCTTAACCCTAACCAAGCAAAAACCTAAAAGTGCCTGAGGTAGGCAATATTTTGCTGACCTCGTTTTTATCTTTTATGATGAAAGCTTTGTGAAAATAGTTTTATGTTTGCCAATTGTAATCTGATGCCAACCTAAAACAGTTTGACGTCGGCAATTTATTACTTATTCATTAGTTTTACTAATTTATTAATTTTTTATTAGTTTTATTAATTTAATATAGTTTAATTAATTTAGTATAGTTTTATTAATTTAATTTATTAGTTTTACTAATTCTGAGGGTTGTGTATGCATACATACTTACCTGTATTTGGGTGGCATAAGGAGAAGAGGATGGGGGGGGGCGGGGGTGGCTACCAACTTGTGTATTCCATAATGTAAAAGTGTGTTAATGTCTTCAGTCAAGCTGACTCTTGCTGAGTCAACTGTGAGAGAAGACTTTATGAGCTATCTCGGCAACATTCTGAATTAAATAATAATAAAAAAAAGCCTACAATTTTAAAAAGCAGAGAAAAGTTATAGAACAACCCATTTGAGGACATGGTAGAATTGAAACTAAACACTATTAAAGTTTTTCCAATAAAAGTATGAAATCACAAATGAAAAATAAAAAAATCTTACCACCGTCACATTAAAGAAACATGGATATTTTTCTAAAACTATTGCAATTCTATCAACTCTCTTCTATGAAAATTTATTTACCCAGGTTAATGAATTTAAATGCTGTATTTAAATCAGTTAAAATACACCAGAACTTTGTTCTGGTGCTTTTTAATTGATCATGTTATAAAAATAAGGATAAAAAAATGTAAAAAAATAAAATTAATTATTAATATTAAATTTACAAATTGAAAAGTAATGTTTTCTTTTCTTACTTTACTTTGCATGTATCTGGAAACTTGCAATTTATAAAAAGAAAACACACACACATATCTATATATATATATATATATATATATATATATATATATATATATATATATATATATATATATATATATATATATATATATATATATATATATATATATATATATATATATATATATATATATATATATATATATATATATATATATATATATGTGTGTGTGTGTGTGTGTGTGTGTGTATGTATGTGTAGTTTTTTCTCAGAAATATAACATTAAGTCAAGATTTTTTTTTTCTTTACTCAATAAGAACTTCCCTCTTACAAAATTATAATTACAATTTATACGAAAACATATACCTCAAATACTACAATTACAACCCACATTAACATATTTACAACTTCACCTAAACCATATGAACACATTAGCAATTAGATACAAAACCGTACAAACATATTAACAACAATTATCAAATATAAACGCACTTAAATTTCAAACCATTCGACATCACGGAACCCTGTAACATTAAACTCAATATGATTACAGTATGCAAAATACACATGCATTTAATGGATATTTAGAAATAGTACTAGTACCAACCTAAAGTAAAAAAACAGTTGTATAATAATAGCAATAATATTAAAACAATTATAATGAAGAAAATAACAATAATAGTAATGTTTACAATAATATTTGCATTAATAAATGTAATTCACATAATAATAACAATGATAAAGTAATTAAAATATTGATAAATATTAAAATTAATATTAAACAATATAAATAAGTAATAATGATATGAATAATAGTAAACAATGTTAATATTTATATTACATATAATCATACCAAAAGCAATAATAATAAAAACCCAAATTGAGTCCAACATTTTACAAACAGTATCTCCCCAAAAAAAAAGGCCTAAAAAAGAGTTTTAGTAGTAAAGTTTAGTTATTTGCAGTTAATATAAAAAAACAAATTATTCCATGAATAAAAAATGGTAAATTATTCCATTATTTTATGTGATTTGTTATGCTGTACTTAACTTAATAATGATTTAGGATAAATAATTTTAATTTTAAATATAATTTAAGGTTACTAAAAGATAAAAGATAATAAAAAGAACTTTTTATAGAAGTAAAAAAATTATAGATTAAAAGAGGTAGGGTAACTTTGGTGTATACGAATATTACACTGGACCACACTGGAACAACACCGTACCACACCGGAGTATGAAAAACAATTTTGGTAGGCAAGACATACGTAAGTTATATATGTGATACATATATACAATAAAAAATTTAAAAAAAAACTAAATTTAAACTATAAATAGAAACAGGGGCTGTGATTCATGCTTCGACTGACTAAAATAAGGACAGGCGCAGTAGAGTATGCATACATCGACTGAATAAAATAGGGCCAGGCGCAGTGGAGTGTACTTTTTTTTTTTTTTTTTTTTTTTTTTTAACATCTTCGCTTCCAACAAGGCTGCAAGCAACCACTAATTAGTGTTGGAAGTTACTGGAAGAGAAAAGATGAAGATTATAGAGCAGAATATTGATTGATAGACGACTTAAAAGATTGCAAATTATATGAGTCAGGAAAGCAAGATGAAGGAAGCGAATTCCAAAAAACTGATGTTCGAGGAAAAAAACTAGACGAATAAAAGTTTTTGGAGCACTAGAAACAGTAACAGAAAAATGATAAGATTTAATTGAATGACGAGTAACACGAGAATGAATTTTAGTAGATGGCACAAGAGACGCTAGCTCTTTAGAGCATTATAGTATTTGTAGAAAAGAGAAAGAGAAAGCAACATTACGGCGATGTGACAAAGGTTGAAGGTTGGCTGCAAGGGCAGATCCGACTATGTTTACAATACGTTTTTGCACCTTGTCTAAAAGACATATTTATCTAAAGAAATATTTACAAAGTTTTCAAGTCGAGAATCGGAGCCTTTCAAAAGGTATAAGGTTTTTTGAGATCATTCAAAAATTGATTTAGTTTGTTTTCTAGTTTTATGTTTCCGTTTATATTTCTTATTTCTTTAGTTTCATTTAAAAAAGAGTTAGGTTGGTTGTTTTCTTTCGCAATGTCGTGTTCGATCTGTAAAAATTTTTTTAATTTTAGATATATATATATTTTTTATATAAAATTTATTTCAAAATAATAGTTATTTATAAGTTTTACGTACTATTTTTGCATAATAAATCAGCTCATAATATCAAATGGTTTTCCACATGAGTTTTACATATATATTCCAATATTTTTTTTTTTTTTAATTTTTATTTTTCGTCATTTGACACATTTTACAATGTTAACCTTACATTCAAATAAATTTATACAAATGCAAGCTGACTGGGGCAAGTAGAAGACAAAATGTCTTATCATCAAGCCCCTTCGTGAAAATAAAAAAAAATAAAAAAAATTTTACAATTTCCAATAACATATAAAAGAGTGAAATTAAAAAAAGTTTAAAAAAAAAAAATTAAAAAGTTTGAAAAAATCGAAAAGTTGAAAAAATAATTTTTAAGTTTGACAAAACTAAAAAGTTTGAAAATAATAAAAAAGAAAAAATTTTGAAAAAACAATTTACAAATCCGTACATATGCGTATACATATCCAATAAACTTCATAATATATATTTAAATATACAAAAGATATTTTGAATTAAAAAAGATTCTGAACATTTTATAGATTTAAGTTCATCTACTCATATTTTTTTTTAAACAAAATTAAAACAGACAAACAAAAAGAAACAAGAAGAATATATATAAGAAGGATATATGTATATATATACACATACACACATACATATACACATACACACATACACACATATACATACACATACACACATATACATATACATACATACACATACACACATATACATACATACATACACACACACATACATACATGTATATATATATATATATATATATATACATATACATATACACATATATACATATACATACACACATATACATATATACATATACACATATACATACACACACATACACACATACATATATACATACACACATACATATACATATACACATATACACATATACATATATACACATACACATATACATACATGTATATATACATATATATATATACATATACACACATACACATACACACACACACACATATATATATATATACATACACACGCAAAATACATATATATATTTTTTTTAATTAAAAAAATGAAAGAATGTACGTATTGTTTAAATTTAGTAACTGTTTTTTTATAACTCTTTTAAATATATCAATAGATTTTATTTTTTTCATATTTTCGTCAAGAACCGAGTTCCACAAGCGTGGTCCCCGACATGTAATTGAGAAGTCAGACTTTTTGAGTAATGTTAGTGGGATGTAGTAATTATTTATTGAGTGTCTTGTTTTATATTTATGATTAATAAGAGAGAAGTTTTTATAAAAATATTTTGGAATTAATTCGTTTTGAAGTTTAAACATAAATAACAAGTTATGGTAGATGTTTAATTTGTATACATTTAGGGCATTTATTTCCTTGAGTAACGGCTCGGCACTTTCGTATCTATCCATACCCGAAACTAATCGACTTGCTTGCTTTTGTTTTGTGTAAATAGTTTTTAGGAAAGATGAGTGATTGTTTGTCCAGGCAATATTACAATAGTTAATATGACTATGTATAAACGAAAAATATAAATTTTTTAAACATATTTTGTTCAAAAGAGGTTTAGTCTTATACATTATCCCTAAAGTCTTTGAGACTTTGTTCTCGACTAGCTTTATTTGGCTTTTCCAATTTAAATGTTCGTCAAAAATTATTCCAAGTATTTTCATTGAAAACACTCTTTTTATTTTGCTGATCTATTGTGATATAGTAAAAATATTGAATAATAAATTTATTATACCCGATGAAGCTGATCACAATAGATCAGCAAAATATTGACTGAGATATATTTAAACAAAATAAATATATGTATTTTTCAAAAAGTTTATATAAGTCATATTTATTGAATTCTACACAAATTTATTGTTAAAAAGTTTTTTCCATGACTTTACAAATCAGTCTGTAAAAATCAGTTTTCACATTTGTGAAGAAAAAATCAGGTTTCATACTTGTTAAGAAAAAAATCAGATTTCATATTTTTAAAGATTTTTTATAGTCAATGCTTTTAATTTTTATATTTATACTTTATATTTTTACACTATTTTTTTAATGAAGTAATAATTTAATTTATGAATTTGATTTTACTAGAAATATTTAGAAATAATAACAATATTTGTTATAGAGCATGTGTCAAATTTTCAAAATCTCAAAACCAGGACTCAGGCTCTTCCTATCATTGTTTTTTGGTATTATATTTGGAAGTGTATCATTGAAAACACTCTTTTTATTTTAATATTGTTAATAGTTAGTTCTGGTAGTGTAAGTGGAAGATTCTCGGATTTAGATGGTTTAGCAAACAAAATATATTTTGTTTTTTCAATATTCAACGAAAGTTTATTTGCTATAAACCACTCATTGAGATATGTTAGTTCAGTGTTTACATTACAAAAAATATTTTTTAAATTTAAATCAGAATAGAAAACATTAGTTTCGTCAGCAAAAATAATATAATTAAGTATTTTTGATGACAAATAAATATCATTAATATAAATTAAAAACAGTAAAGGTCCAAGTATTCATCCTTGTGGAACTCCACAACTTATTGACTCAAATGTGGAGCATGTTAAATCAAATGGTACTACTTGTTTACGATTTTCTAAATAACATTGCAGCCACTTTAAGTTAGAGTGAGGTACTCCGTAATTACATAGTTTGTTGATAAGAATCTTGTGGTTGACAGTATCAAAGGCTTTGGATAGATCCAGAAATATTCCGAGAGTGTAACTATTGTTTTCAAAACCATTTAGAATTTGGTTCGCAGGATCAATTACTGCATGCTCCGTGGAATGGTTTTTGCGAAAACCAAACTGTTTATGATAAAGAATGTTATTAGTTTCAAGATAATTGTACAGTCTGTTGTGCATAATACGCTCTAGTATTTTAGAAAAACAGGAAAGTATCGAAATTGGTCTATAGTTAGATTTTATCGAATCATCGCCGCTTTTGTATATTGGAATTATTTTTGCTAGTTTTAGTTGGTCAGGAAAAATGCCGTTTCTTAGGGAAAGATTAAAAATTATAAAAAGAGGTTTCTCAATAATATCAGAGACCGCTTTTACGACATCAGGGTTAACTTCATCTAGACCCGCACTCTTATTTGTTTTCAACATACTAATTGCTAGCCGAAGTTCATCAACCAGAAGCTCCGATTCATCCATTATGGAATCTGATTTTTTCAAAAAGGATTCAAACGATTAACTCCCCTCAGGAATTGCACTAGCTAGTTTTTTCCCTATATTTATAAAAAAGTCATTAAATGTTTCTGCAATTTCTTTATTTACAAAAGCATCTCCTATATTACCATCTCTTTGCAATCTTTTTGGAAAGTTATCAATTTTTACATTTCCTACGCCTGTTATTTCTTTGATTACATTCCATGTTTTTCTTGCATTTCCAAATGTTTTATTAAGCAATAAGGAATAGTAATTTTTTTTTGATTGCTTTTTTAACTTTTCGAAAGAATTTTTATATTTTTTGTATTTTATTTCATTTTTGTAGTTCTTTTTTTTTTTAAATTTTTTGGTAAAGTTTTTGTTTCTTTTTTGATGACTTAATGAGTCCTTTCGTCATCCACGGACTAAGCAAATTTTTAGAATTAATAATTTTTTTAACTTTTGGAAAGGCTTTTTCGTATTGCTTAGTAAACACGCGAATAAAAAAATCATAGCCATTATTTACATCATTGCAATCAGTCAATAGTTCCCAGTTTATTTCTTGTAGGAGGTCGCGAAAAGTGACGATTGATTCATTATTTATGTTTCTTACATAAATAGTTTTTGTTTCTATTTTTTTCTTAGGGGTTGCCGAATCTGTGATCAGAAAAACTGGAAAATGATCAGTGATATCTGTTTTAATAATACCACTTTGCATTTTAGCCCTTGTGTAATTATTAGTAATGATATTATCGATAATGGATGCAGTTGTTTTAGTCACGCGTGTTGCCTTGTTGATTATGGGAAAAACGCTGTATTGCAAAAGTGTATTTATAAAACGCGCAACGTGGTTATCTGTTTTATTATTCAGAAAATTCAAATTAAAATCACCTAGTAAATACACGTGTTTTTTTATGAGCTTTGGTAGCAAGTAATTTATGTGGTTTTCAAACTGATTGTAATTACCATTAGGCGGTCTAAATAAAGCTGTTATAAATGTATTTTTAATTGCTTTATTAATTATTTCAATAGTAAATGACTCACAACCAGCGTCATTTACTTTGAGGTTATCTACATGCTTAAAGGTCAATGAGTTTTGAACAAAAATAGATACGCCCCCACCAATGCCGTTTTCTCTCGGTTGATGTATGGATTTATATCCTGATAATTGAAAGTTAGAATTAATCGTGTCTCGATGACACCAAGTTTCTGTCAGACAGATAATACTGAACTTGTTTTTTATATTATTTAACATTAATTTTAAATTTTCAAAGTTTTTATTTATGCTTCTGATGTTTAAATGTAATAGTGAAAAATTAGATGATGTAGAATTAAAAACATCTTTAACATCGTCAACATTGTAATAAGCCATTTCTACTAAAATTTCGTCAAAAAAGTTATTGTTTTTATCATTGTCATTAATTCGGTTAAGTGTATTTTTCCTTCCTGGTATGTCAAAAACAATATTATTGATAGCTTCCGCCATTTTAGCAATATTAACTAAGATTAATATTTAAAATACAAAATATAAAAAATATATAAGCTTTAGGCTTTTTTAAGTGATTTTTTAAAATCTTTAACTACTAATTTATCATAAATAACGACGGAATACTTACCATTTGTCCTGTGAGTTCGCATTTCTTCAAAAAGAGTTTTTCGTATGTTTAAGGTATCCAAAGAATAATCTTCGTTTATAAATATTCCTGTTCCTTTTAATTTTTTCGAGTTTTTTAATATGTTAACTTTATCTTTGTAGTTCAGAAGTTTTATCACGATTGATCTAGGTTTACTTTGCCCAGTTTTTCCGGTTCTATGTGCCCTTTCAATAACCACGCCACTTACATTTAGTTTGTTTTCAAAAATACTTAAAACCTTTTCTTCTGATTCATTCCAACTTTCAGATTCGCTCTCCGTTATTCCTTCAAGGTGCAAATTATTTCTTCTCAGTCGATCTTCAAGTTGTCGCAGCTTATTTTTTTCTTCTACACTAAATGCTACTTTTGTAACATTTTTTTTTTCAATTTTATTGATTTTCTCCTCTTGGATATCTTGTGTAAAAATGATACTGTTTTCAATATCTTTTTGACTGTGTTCAATTATTGAGGCTCTGTCATTTGTTTTTACCATTTCAGATTTTCTTAAATTATTTTCAATTTGTAAAGTTTTGCACGTTTCTTTTATTTCTGCTATTTCTTTCAGCAGTCCATCAATTCTTTCATTTGTAATTTTTAAATTACCACTAATAAGTTTGAGAATGTCTTTTTGCTGTTTCTTAAACATCTCAGAGAATATTTCACGAACTAATTTCACAGATATTTCTGAAGCTTTTGTATTTAATTGAAATTCTTTTTTATCACTACTTTTATTTTTATCCATTTTATTAACAAGTTAAATACGAATTTTTAAAGTTAAATACCAATTATAAACAAAAATTTGAAAAATTAAGTTCAAACAATTTTATTAAAAATTTACAGCGCAAGAAAAGCACGTCCGATCGCTTCCGTAGTTAATTCCGTTAATAATATATATACTTAATTTTTTTACAATAACTTTTTGAATTTATATATATATATTCATTTATTTTTTTATTTTTTTATTTATTTATTTTTTTATTATTTAATTTTATATTTTTTTTATATTTTTTGATTATGTATTTTTTTGTGTTTTTTGATTTTGTATTTTTTTTTTTTTTTTTTTTTTTTTGTTAATTGCCGTTGTGCGGAGAAAAGTCGAGAGATTAGATAAGGTTAAAGAGTTAGATGTTTAAAAATGGTTTCCCGAAGTTTTTGATCAAAGGAAGACGTTTATATTAAAAATAATAAAAAAATTAACAGAACTTTTACACAAAAACCACGTTACGAACGTACAGAAATACATTTAAAAAATGAAATTATAAATGATAAAATAAAGGCTTGCAGTGATTATTTAATCATAATTAATAATATTTTGTTGTGAAAATAATAATTTGCAGAGAAAGGGAAATCTTTACTAAACATATAGTTTTTACGATGAGCTGGTGTAATTTTTTAGTTCATATGTTTAGTTTCAGATTCCCGATCTCTACTTGACAAAATACATTTTTAATAGAGAAAAGTTGAAAAAAATTGTCCGTAGTGTTTCTACGGACATGATAATTATATTTTAATGTAATAATATTCCTGATGTTCCTGATTATTACCCTGACACTGCCATAGGTATGATTTTGGGATTGTTGAACATGTGGTGGCATCTGCTGTTCTATATCCCACTCATGATGGTTTGAGTGAGTGTCAGCAGCAGCTGCGAGGTAGAGTTTTTTTTCCGATAAGTTCGCGGTTTCAATAGAGAAAATCGAATTTATCGGATGTTGTTTTGGGATGTCAAGGAGTTATATACATGTTTAAAATACTCCCATATTTCAATAGAGGGAGGACAGTAGGCAAATATGTGGAGATTGTCCTCGACTTTACCAAAAGTTTTGCATTTGTTGTTTTTAACGATCTGTTTCCTTGTGCTTTTGGCTAGCAAGGCCGCAGAAGGTAGACTGTCGTGTAAAAATCGAAAGAGGACATTTTGTGTCGGTCCGCATGCGTGAGAGGTAAAGTTCTTTTTCCAATTTTGGGTGCACGGTATTGTTGTTTTTGTTGAACCGCTCCAGAAAAGTTCTGATGGCACGACTGTTTTTTTGTTTTTTGCCACTTCTGAATAAAATTTTTTTGTTGGTTTTAGGGGGATGTTAAAAAGGGACCCGTTTTCGCCTAATATTTCAATTGTTGTTTTGTAGTACTGAGACATTTTGTTGTCCCAGTGTTTTGGAAAATTGTTCTGTTTCAAAAAATTCCAGCTTTGGTTTTGGTTAGTAAACTTTATAAGTGAACTTGCTAACCAGTACTTTGAAAAGTAGTAGTAATCGTGAGTGTTATCCTCTCCGCATTCTTTCAGTTGAAAGAGTGTTTTGAGGCGAAGTGCAAGGCTTTGCTCTATTGGTGATAAAATTTCCAAACCCCCGTTTTTGACGGGTAAAAATAGTGTCTCTCTCTTGACCGGATTGAAGTTAATCTTTTGCCACAGATTTTTAAATATGGCTCTGTGTAAACGTTCTATGACCCATTCAGGAACGGGCAGCACGTTTGCCACACTTTTGACATTGTTAATGTATTTATCAACATAGTCTTTCCCCTAAGTGACAAAGTACGTAGTCCCAGAAACTTGAGTTTTTTCTCTATTTTGTTTAGAGTTACTAGCCAGTTGAAATTGGTAGTATTACTCAGTCTGGTATAAAAGGTAACACCCAAAATTTTTAAACCGGTGTTATTGGTCCACTCTATGTTGTCCAATTCTGGGTACATTTTAGGATCAAAACCCCCAAGAGCAAGACCCTTGGTTTTTGAGGCATTGATTACTGAACCACTTGCTTTTTCAAATAGTTTTACTGTTTCGAAAAAAAAGCGGACTAATTTTACGTCCCTGGCAAAAAGGTTCGAATCGTCTGCGTACTGCTGTACGCAGACGATTCGAACCTTTAAGGGGTTTAATTTAAGGGGTTTTGGTGTTCCTGGTAGTGGGAATCCCTCAATTCTGCTGCCTGCTCTGATCACCAAAGCGAGAGCTTCAGCGACAAAGACATACAACGAAAGAGAGAGATTTAAGGGGTTTTGGTGTTCCTGGTAGTGGGAATCCCTCGATTCTGCTGTCTGCTCTGATCACCAAAGCGAGAGCTTCAGCGACAAAGACATACAACGAAAGAGAGAGAGGGTCGCCTTGTCTAACTCCCCTTTCAGTAGAAAAAGAGGCTGACAGGAAACTGCAATTTAGAACGGATGCCGAAACTTCGGAATATAGAATATTAACAAAAGATATAAAATTTTCTCCGAGATTGAATTTCTGGAGAATCTGCAGCAGAAACGCACGATCGATATTGTCAAACGCTTTTTCTTGATCTATTGATAAAATGAAACTAGGTAGATTTTTAAATTCCGCATAATCTATTAGATTACGCACTAAATATAAATTTGAGAAAATTGTTCCACCTGGAATTCCGCAAGTTTGATTTGGTTCTATAATTTTTCCCATTACTTTTGCAAGTCTTAGGGCCAACGCTTTTGTGATTATTTTGTAATCAGCGCTGATTAAGGATATGGGCCTCCGATTTTTGCATTCGGTAAGATCTCCTTGTTTGGGAATCAGTGAAATTATTGATTTTTTTATAGAGTGGCTGGTATTTTTTCCTACGAAAAGTATTTCGTAAGCAAGTTCTTCAAAATCTTTTTCTAAAATGTGCCAAAAATTTTTGTAAAATTCAGCTGGGAGTCCGTCATAGCCCGGAGATTTTCCGTTTTCAAATTTAAAAAGAGCTTCTTTTAGTTCCGCGTTAGTTAGGCGGTTATTTAAAATTTGGTTTTCATCATCACTTAAATGTTTAGTGATGTGTGACAAGACATAGTTTTGGCTGTCTTTGCATAAATTCGTTTTGGTGTAAATGTTTTTATAATATGAAACAAGGGTGTTTAGTATTTCATTAGGTTCACTCGTCAATGTGCCGTCATTCTTGCGAATTTCGGTAATTGACTTGTTCCGCTGTTGAACTTTTTCCAAATTATACAAAAATTTTGAAGGTTTTTCTCCTTCTTCGATTAGTTTTTGCTTCGTCCGAATAAACGCTCCTGGAAACTGGAGCAAGAAAAGAGCATCGCGTTTTTCTTTGATGCTATCTAAATTCGAGTTAGCGTTTTGTCGCTCCCGTTGGATTTTGTTTTCAATCCTTTTGATTTGTTTTTTGTTTTTCGCACTTTCCTGTATCGATATATGTTGTTATTCAACCCTAACAAAAAGTTTGCAGTCATCCCACCATTTTAAAATTGAGTTGTAGGACCGTTTTTTTGCTTGCCAATCTTGAATTAAGAGTTTAATTTTTTGCCTATGCACCTCTATTTCCAAAAGGGAACAATTTAATTTGGCCCTCCTGGCCCTCTCCTAGTTTTACTAAAATTGACGGTTGTTGTCACGAACTCGTGGTCGGAAAACGGATTGGTGAGAATTTTAGTATATGTTGTTTTTTTGGCGACTTTATCAGGGCAGTAGATTCGGTCGAGTCTACATTTTACATTCTGATTTCGCAACGTGAATTCTCTTTTGTTTGGGTATTCAAAACGAAAAACATCAACTAGTTTATACTTACATTGGAAGACCCCGAGTTCATCAATGCCATAAGTGTGATACTTAGCGTTGTTTGTGTCTTCTGTGTCAGGAGGCAGGCTTTCGACCATGTTGAAATCTCCGACCAGCAGGACAGGTAGTCCTGTGTCCTGCGAGAAGTCCTCAAAGTCGCCAAAAAATTGGCGCCTTTCTCTCGGCACATTGGGAGCGTAAATAATCAGTACCTGCATTTCGTGTTCGTCAATTTTTATCATGACATTTAATATTCTACCGTTATTATCCCTTTTTAGTTCGTTTAAGGAAATGTTGGATTTAAAGAGAATCGCCACCCCGCAACAGTTAAGACTTAGACCGAAGTTCCAAATGGACTCGCCAATCCATTCGTTTTCCCACTGTTGAACAGTGGAAGGTCCAGAGTGTGTTTCCTGTAGGAGGATGAGATCGAAGGAGGATTTTTTTAGAAATTCAAAAAAATTGTTGCGTTTTGTTTGGTTGTTTAGACCGTTTATGTTGCATGTTAAAATATTATTAGCCATGTTGGAGAGGATCAGCTTTCCTAATTTGAAAACTCGTATATCTTAAATATAAATATAATAATTTTACAACCTGACATAAAAAGAACAAACATTTAAACCTTAACCTTATAGCACGAGTTTTCGTTTGAAATGATGTAACACTAACAGATGGACACACTGGAACATAACATTTTACGCAAAGGCGCGAGCTACAACAATACGCCTATGCGCTTAATTATGAATAGATCATGCATTTTAAAAAAGAACTCCTCTGTTTTCTTCGCTAGAAATTTCATTGCTGCTTTTTTTTGATTTGGAACTTTTTTCTGTTTTGATTTTGGTTCTTTTTCTACTTGATATTTTAATTTCCATGTTACGTTCGTCAATTTCTAAAATTGTAATTTTTTCGCCAGTTACTGCCATGATCTCTGAAATTTCTGTTTGTGTGTTGGGCAGACTTTCTGAATTATTTGTTGGTTTGTTTTCTGAAGTGACAGTTGATGAAGATTCCGCACTTGATGAACCACTTAAGTTTACAAGCTTTGGGCTATGTTGAGGTTTCCCATTATGTTTGTAGCGTAGTGTAAATCCATCGACATTTTGATATCTTGGCAACGGGTTAATGTGAGGGTTTTGCCAGTTTTTAATTATAATTATTACGTTTTCTGTCAGTATATCTTCTCCGTGTACCTTTACCTTTTGAAAGCTAAAAGATTCAAATGTACCTCTACCTGCCGCAAGGTGTTTACCTAAAGTGGTAAGCTGAACCTCCGCTCAAAAGGATACCAATTGGAATATTTTGTACTAATACATGTATGTTGCGTACAAACCTTTGAGTAATTGAAAGGGATACATTTTTGATGACAATTTCAGTTTCGAGAAATTCGGATACTTTATTAAGGTTATTGACAGCAAATTCAAAACACCGATGATTATAATGTCTTGTAACGCCCCAGACGTAGCATAGTAATTTTTTCTCAGCGAGAACTTCTAAAAACTCCTCCACGCTACAATTAAGGTCACCATACCGGCATATGAGAACAGAAGTTGACGAATTGTGAGTGGTGGGTTTAAAAATACCAAGGTTAACACGTCCAGGTTTTCCGTTGCCCTCTGGAACCACCACATTAACATAACTTTTTGCCAATAATTAAAATTATGTCAAAGATCTCAATAACAAGTTGAGTACTGCAATATTAAATCCAAGCTATACATAGATATATATGCTATATTAATATGTGATATGGGGGAATATGGGGTGCGCGCGCGTGAATGAAATACACGAATGCGATAAAATTTTGACTAAAAAACATATTTTTACTTGTGCGTGCATAATTAAAATAGTTATAAAAATTTAAATTATTTAAATTTTTTTTTTTTTTTGTGATTTTGTGAAACTTTTATTGCATTTATATTTTTATTGCACTCTCGATATTTATACTTAATCTCGAAATTTTTATTGCATTTAAATTTTTATTGCACTTTTAATATCTCGAATACTTGATATCTCGAACTTTTGAGTATCTCGAACTTTTTTAGCGGTCCCATGGACATAACGCACTAGTTTAGGCTAAAATCCTCTCAATATCTCGAACCTTAATATCTCGAACTTTTTGGTATCTCCAACAATATTTTCGGTCCATAGGGCAATTTTCTCTCGTTATCTAGAACTTTTCAACATTTTTTTTCAAAGATGTTTTAATAAAATTTAATTTTTTTAAATTCCAATTTTCAAAAAAAAAAATTTTTAACTCGATTTTTAAATTCGATTTTTTTTAAAAATCGAATTTCTGAAAAGTTTTCCTTTAATATATTAATTTATTCTTTTTGTCAAACGCAACAACATGCCGCTCGTTAAACGAAAACTCACGAACAAATCTATAATAAAAAAATGCAAGGCATTAAAAGACCTAGAGACAGGGATGTCTAACAAAAAGTATGTGTCCCAAAGAACACATTATCAACCTGGATTAAAAATAAAACCAAGTTTTTAACCTCAGTGGAAAAAAATGGCACAAAATTTAAACGGAAGAAACTTCGTAGTGGTAATTTCAAAAATGTAGACAAGGCCATATACACGTCGTTCGTTGCAAAAAGAAGTCAACAAGTACCAATTAATGGTACCATACTAAAAGAAAAGGCACTAAAATTCGCAGAAGCATAGGAGAGTTGGATTTTAAAGCATCTGATTGTTGATTTCATAATTGGAAAGAAAGGTCATTTAAATTTTGTCAAATCTTGTTCAATTTTAATATAAACAAATAACATGTATCTGTTTATATTTAATTTATTTAGTTTTTTAAACGTGTAATTAAAATTCAATTATTCTGTTCCTATTTTTAGGAACGGCCTCAGCTTTAAAATAATCTTAGGCGAAAGTGCCGCCGTGACGAATAATATGACTGCTTCGTGGAATGAAACTACACTTCCAACATTGCTTTTGAATTACAAACTTGAAAACATTTTTAATGCCGATGAGTTTGGACTATTTTACAAGTGCCTACCAAACAAAACATACCATTTATCACAAGAAAAATGTTTTTGGGGAAAAAATAGTAAAGTCAGACTAACAGGCATAGCAGCAGGGAGTGCAACGGGAGAAAAATTACCTATGTTTGTTATTGGAAAATCTAAAAACCCACGGTGTTTTAAGCACATTAAACAACTTCCTTGCACATATAAAAATCAGCTAAAAAGTTGGATGACCGGAGACCTTTTTACAGAATGGGTAATGAAACTTGACTCATTTTTTCGTGCTCAAGACAGGAAAGTAGCACTCCTGGTGGATAGCTGTTCTGCCCACCCACACATTGAAGGGCTAAGCAACATCAACCTAATATTTTCCCCCCCTAACACCACATTTGTCCTTCAGCCCATGGATCAAGGCGTAATACGAAGTCTTAAAGCCCATTATCGTAACAAAATTGTGCGTTTGTGATCAAGGCTGTCGATAATAATGAACCCATGCCAAAAATTTCTATACTTCAAGCAATGAAAGATCTTGTTTCTTTGTGGAATGCTGAGTCGAAGGAGACTGTCATCAACTGCTTTAAAAAAGCTGGTATCAGCAAAACAAACAAGAGTATTGAAGAAGCTGATGATGATCATCTTTTTAAATTTTTAACAGAAGAACTTAACCGTTTGCGAGAGTTAGATCCTCGTGCCGTCCAATAAGATCTCTCAGCGGAATCAAACATTGGTTTAGATTGCGATGTAGTAACCACTGGTTCACTTGCTACTAATGCTGAAATCATTGCTCAGATTTTAGACCCTAATTTTGAAAACAACGATAATGAAGTTGAAGATAGCATTGACGAAGCTACTGACGTCGAAGCCCCGCCACGCCCATCTGATATTCAATTAGAAATTGCTTTTGAAACGATTCAAAATACTTCGCTATACAGCTCAAAATACGGAAATGAAATACAATCCCTAGCACTAAAACTTGAGGATTTAATGAAGATGGAAAAGATGGATAATTTAAAGCAATATAAGATAACAGATTTTTTCCAAAAGTTGTGGTTTTTGTTGTTAATGATTTTTGTCAGAAAAATAACTTGTTTTAATGAAAGTCGGGCAATTTTATTTATTTTCAACCCTTTTCTTGATATCTCGAACTCTCGATATGTCGAACTTTTTTTCCGGTTCCCTTAGTGTTCGAGATATCGAGAGCCGACTGTATTACGAATGTAACTTATGCATATTTCGCTCTACAAAGATTGTTTTTTACACTCCGGTGTGGTCCGATGTTGGTCCAGTGTGGTCCGGTGCGGTATTCTTATACACCCGGGTAACTTGTGTGTTATTCGTATACACCCGGGTAACTTGTGTGTTATATAAACAATTTAATAGATAAACAAGAGCACACAATTTCATAATTTTGGAAAGTACAACGAATTAGAATGATATTCTTTAAAGTATATTATTTGAATTGTCTTGTTTTTAGAATAGATATTCTTAAAAAACTATTGGTTGATAAATTATATAAGTATATATTATATTTGGAGTGTTTGTAGTGTGTTAGAGAAATAAAATTTATATTAAAAGAGATTTGCTTTTTACTATTACAATCTATTTGCTTTTAGATAAATATATTGCTTATTTAATACAGCTTTATAATAAAGCTGGATTAAATCAGCAATATATTTTTCAATATATTATCAATAAAGCTTATTGATTTTATTCCATTTTTAAAAGAATGGGGTGTTGGGTTTGAATACTACAAACAACTGGATACTAAAAACAGCTTTTGGATATTTCATTCATTACTAGTTTAATAAGTATGGATGCAACATTAATTTTTACAAGATTAAACTAAAAAAAAAGCAGTTGCTATATAAAAAAGATGTAGCTAAGAATTTTAAAGCAGCCATTTTAAAATCTATGAAATTTCTTTTGAACTTTTTGAACATGCGCACCTAAACATAACACTCGTAATTGACCGTGCATAGTTAAAAGTTTTTAAGATTTTGGGGCCTTAATGACAGGTAAGGGAGGAGGAGGGGGAAGGAAGCGGAAAGGGAAGACTCTTTAGCCACACAAAAATTTCTTGATCCTAGGAAGTACTACATACTTCGCTAGGCAGTATATTCAATTAGGTTTAATTCATTTATTATAAAGAAGTGCAAACCTTTGAGAGAAACAATCAAACAACTTTGGAGATCTTCAAACCAAATCGCACTTATGCATGTTTGCACTTTACACTTTATCGCACTTATGCATGTTTGCACTTTACACTTGATCGCACTTATGCATGTTTGCACTTTACACTTGATCGCACTTATGCATGTTTGCACTTTACACTTGATCGCACTTATGCATGTTTGCACTTTACACTTGATCGCACTTATGCATGTTTGCACTTTTACACTTGATCGCACTTATGCATGTTTGCACTTTACACTTGATCGCACTTATGCATGTTTGCACTTTACACTTGATCGCACTTATGCATGTTTGCACTTTTACTTCCACTTTACACATATTATTCTACTACTACTTCGCCCTTACAAATGATTCATATTTATGCTGTTTAGATTTATGCAGATTCGCAGATATAAAAATTGCACTTATTAAATGTAAATTCTATAAAATTCTTGTTGTATACGACTCTGGTTTATTTTAGTCTTAATGGCGATCAAATGGATTAGAATATTTGATTAAATAAAATCATGAACACAGGGTCTATCAGAGGTTGGGAGAGGGATTTTGGAAAGGAAAATTTAGTGGCTTTAATTACTCTGAATTTTGGGGGTTCCACTCCAAATTTAATGATTTTTCTTTAGGTATACCTTTTAAAAGGAAGAGCCTTTAAGATATATATATATATATATATATATATATATATATATATATATATATATATATATATATATATATATATATTTATATTTATATATATATATATATATATATATATATATATATATATATATATATATATATATATATATATATATATATATATATATATATATATATATATATATATATTAGGGTGTTTCATATTTTATCAATTTTTGAAATCGAACTCGCGAATCGATTTATAAATTGACCATTTGTATGAAAATAAGTTTGAGCAAAAACAAAACAAAAAAATTTAAATTTTAGGGTCCCCGCCAATTCGATTTTGGGCCAAAAATGATGGGTGTTTTAAAAATGTCTGGCGAAGACCTTGAAATTTATCGAAAATTTTTTTTTATTCTTTTAAATGTTATATGTTGGATTGAATATTAATCACATAAATAGAGCATGTTGAAAAAATTAAGAAATTAGTCTACAGAATCTTCTGATATTGGTGAAAAATCCAAATTTTCCTTCTTAAAAATCTATTTTATCACTCAATCGCGTATGAAAAACATTTTTGATTTTCGAATAAACTGTTTCCAGACGCGGAAAAATCAATAAACCTAGATTTTTTAATAATAGTATCAAATGAGGTATATATAGGTCTAAAAAAAAATTTCTTTTATCCTTCGAGGTAAACTAATCTTTATGCTAACCTTAATAGCCTAATAACAATTGTTTATTTTAGGTATTTTTATAATAAAAAAGACTTAATGAACTTACTGCAACATGGTTAAAAGTGGTATTGTTGTTATTAGTTTTATTGCCTCAAGATTAGAAAGTATATGGTAGCTTTTCAACTTTAAATGATTTTCTTGGTATTGTTGCAAAGTTTTTTTTGGTTTTGTAAAATATCAAAAAAAAAAATACATATTTACAAATCAATATTACATCATTAAATAAAAGCCATCATTTAAAAACTATATTATCTATTTTGAAATTGCTTGATATGCTAATTGCAAATTTTCTTTAGTCTTTGCCTTGTTAAGGTTTTCTCTCCTTTGGTGAATAGCTAGCAGTAACTCCTGTCGATCGTCTTCATTGTGAACGTTATTTACAAAGTCTGATACAACTTCAATAGATCTTTCAGAAACGTCGTTAATCACTGCAAGGTTGGAAACAAACTGGGAAAAAATCTTAAACTGTTCAATATACTCCCATAGTGGTGCCGGGCTGTTTAACCAAAGTTTATCATTTAGCTTAGTAAGGTTTAACAAACTAAATATGAACCAAGAGTTTTCTCCCACTAGTTGGGCAATACTTGGTGGTTTTTCTAGGTTAAAGTTAAGAGTTTTTAACAAATTTAATTTTTCGGAATGCCGAAAAAATTCAGGAACTGGTTTCCAAAAGAGCATTTTTGCAACATCTTCTCTCTCTGCAACAGAAATACCTTGGTCTAGAAGAGCCAGCGGAATTAAAGTTCCATCAAGGTACCATAAATGTGATTCCATTGAAACCATTGTGGCATCAATTCCATTTAAAATTGTTTCAGAATTCTGAACATATTGTTCTACGTAACCTCTATATTTTGTCATTTGCCAATAGGCTTTTATATCTTGGTAAGGCGCAGCGTAAGGTAAAGAGGTTTTTAAAAACCAGACGGTATAAAAGATTGAGATAAACTCAGCCGTAGACTGCACTTCGTTCTTTTGATTATCTGTCAATTCATAAGAAAGTTGCAAACTCAATATCTGAATCTTGAGATAATAAATAGCTTTGGACATAAAACGTGCATGAGACACGCACCCTGGAGCTTGAATTTGAAAATCTCTTTCAGGGCATAAGTACATTAGAGTTAAATTCAATAACTTGTTGTAGTCTCCTCTGGGAAAAGTGTTTTTTTTTTAGAGCAATCTTGCAATATTTTATAGCATCGAGTCTATGGATTTCTAAGAAAGTGGTAGCAATAGATTGGGTATCATATTTTACAAACTTTGAAGAGTCAATACTACTTTTAATGTCATTCCAGTTTAATTGGAACCGTTTAAATATTAGGTTTTCTGGAGATTTAGTTTTTCCACACAGTGCGTCTTTCACAGAAGTGTTTTAGATGTAACTCATAAACATGCCTCCTGCAAGCCAGCTCTAGTAGAATTGAGTTTTGTTTATGACTAAACCTGACATTTGTACCAGAAAGTCTTCCTGTATTTGTAGCAGTTGTATCAAAACATAAACCTTTCACGTCATCACATATTCCATACTCATCCAGTATTTTAACTAAAGCATCGTATTGAGCTTTTCCAGTACCACGATCAATTGCTGGAATGCCAAGGAGCTTCATTTTACCATCAATATTTATCGAGACCGCAAATCGATCTCTTTTTGATTTTTTACCTTCTGTGATGTCTTTGATAATTTTTCCATCGAAATGTGCTATTATGGGAAAAGCAGCTTTAGCGATAGCAATTTTTATATTTTTCTTATATTGTTCAGTATTTTCCCGAAAAGATTTTTTTTGAGCTCGCCAAGTAATTGAATGAGAAACTGAAAAATCAGCCACATTTCCGCCTGAACTTACGATTAAATCCGTACATACATGCTCTAGATCTCTTGATGAAATATTTTTTGAGACTGATGTCATGGCAATATCTTTAACAAAACCTCTCCTTAACTCTTGTTTTGCGTTACTTGGGCCGGGTTGCGATAAATCAAAAGAAATATCTGATTCTATACTCACGTCACTAATATCTGAGAAAAACTCTAGATCTGTAGTTGATTCGTCTATTTGGGATAACTGTTTAATATTACAACTTTTTAAAGGCTTCTTATCTTTATTTACCGTTTTATATCTCATGTCTTTGCTCCCCAAAGTCATTAGTCGACTGGTCTTTTGGTCTTTTAAAAATTTGATATCAACATAGTATGAAAGTTTATCAAGACTCGTTTTTTTTAAGATTTCCTTAATATTATCTTTAACAATCCAAAATACCTGCTCCCCCTTCTTTTTGAATTCTTCCCTAGATTTCTCTGCTGCTTTAGAGTCCTTATTCTTACTTTTTTTTAATGTCGCTAAACTATCGATTAAACGAGTAATATTATTCCTGAAAAAATTACGATAATACATAAAATAAAATAGAAATATTAACTTTAAGATGCACCTTACATTTTGTATTATTAAGCTATAATCCACACGTAATAACAACTAAAAAAAATTAGTTGTAGTGGTACTACAAAAAAACCTTAATCATTTACTAGCTTATTAAGTTCAAATGATTATTCAAATTTATAATAACTATTTTATTATAAATTGAAATTATAAAACTTACCTTATAGATTTATCCGTTAATAATCCATCTTTATAACCTCCGTCTAACCATGATTTTTTTACTGCAAAAAGAATACAGTTGTCAGGGCAATTGACAAGTCCGGAGCACTTTGCGAATTTATCGGGCCCATCAGTACAACCAATAAACTTTTTGGATGGAGTTAACTTGTTACTAGATCTTTTAAACTGAAAGTTAAGAATTAATTCTTTATTTGTTGCAAAAGTTATCTGAGTTAAGTTTTCTATCAGGCTTTCTTTTTCAAATAAATAAGCTCTAGCTTTTAGTCTCGTAATTTTAGCCATTTTGAATATTATTTAAAAAAATATTAGAGCACTTATTATTAGTAACGCAAATTTAGCTTAAATACTTTGTCTTCGCATTGGAAAGTAGTTGTTAAATTTTAAATTATTATTTAAGTACCTTGGTATATACATTTTCTAAAAATATTTTCCGATCAAATTTCCGGATTTTAAATTTAATGCGCTCTAAGGTTTATTAAGTAGGGGCCATTAAGGTTAGTGTCCGGGGCATGTTACTCCGTGGATCCAATTATTATTTTTTTTTAGACTTAATTTAACACTAATAAAAAAACTATTCAAATTATAGTTTTTTCCGTGTTTGGAAACAGTTTATCAGGAAAAAAAAAATTTTTTTATACGCCACCGAGTAATAAAATAGGTTTTTGTGAAAGAAAATTTGGATTATTCTCAAATTTCAAAATATTCTGTTGACTAATTTCTTAATTTTTTCGACATGCTCTTTTTATGTGATAAACATTTAATCCAACATACACCATTTGAAAAAAAAAAAAAATTTAGACAAATTTTAAGGTCCCCGCCAGGCGTTTAAAACACCCGACAACTTGGGCCCAAAATCAAACTGGCGGGGACCCTAAAGAATAATTATTATTTTTTTTTTTTGCTCAAACTTATTTTTGATAAAATATGAAACTAGGGTGTTTCATATTTTGATAAAATATGAAACACCCTAATATATATATAAATATATATATATATATATATATATATATATATATATATATATATATATATATATATATATATATATATATATATATATATATATATATATATATATATATATATATATATATATATATATATATATATATATATATATATATATATATATATATATATATATATATATATATATATATATATATATATATATATATAAGAAAGTTTGAAGATAGATCGAGAAGAAATAATTTAAGAATAGACGGGTTACCAGAAAGTGTGAAAGAAACATGGAATGAAACTGAGGATAAAGTTAAACTATTTTTAGTCAATAAGTTGGGACTAAATGGAATAGAAGTCGAACGAGCTCATCGAACCGGAGCCAGAAAAGAAGGAAGCTCCAGAACAGTTATAATGAAGTTGTTAAGATACAATGATAAAACAAAAATTCTAAAAGAGTCATACAGGCTAAAAGGTACAAACATTTACTTAAACGAAGATTTTTCCCATGAGACTGTCAATATTAGGAAAAGACTCCTGGCTGAAGTAAAAGAACGACGCAATAATGGTGAAAATGTTGGTTTAAGGTGCGATAAAATTATTAAATTGAATAACATCAAAAAAAAAAAACTCTTCTTTCTTATATTTATATTTTACACGTGTATGAATATATCTTATTTTTATATATCTTATATTTAATTTTTTAAGCAGTTAAACTTTTAATTATGACAATGATGGAAACAAAATATTTTGAAATTTTTGATAAAAAAAACACTCTTCTTCTGAACAATAACAACGACCCTGACAAAAATTTTTTTGAAAAACGACTCATTTAAGTCTAATTACTAAGTATCGAAGAATTATCTTGTTTTATAAATGCGTCACAAAATTTTTTCAGCGCTGACATTAAATATACGCAGCATGAGCAAAAACTTTGAAAACTTTTAAGAAATGCTAAAAGACTTAAGTCACGAATTTACGGTAATATGCCTTTTAGAAACATGGTGCAAAGACAAAAATACCATCAACTCAAATTTTCAATTAAAAGGCTATAAAGCTCTCCATCAAACTCGTAGTAAAGGTACTGGCGGAGGAATATGTTTCTACATACATAATACAATACAGTTTAAAAAAGTAGAAAGCCTAAGCATACTGAACGCAAACTGTGAACTTTTCACGGTTGAATTAACAAACCAAAGTAAAGCAAATGCGTATATTACTGGCTTATATAGTGACCACCAGATGGCAATATAAAATCCTTTAAAAAACATATAATTCAGTACCTAGAACTGGCTAAAAATAAGCACTTATACATAATGGGAGATACTAACTTGGATCTTTTAAAAATAAAAACTAATAACAATGTCAAACGATTTTTAAATAATCTCTTACAGCACGGCGTAGAACCCTTAATAAATAAGCCAACTCGAGTAACTCTCCGAACAGCTACCCTAATCGATAACATATTTACAAATACTACCATAAAATGTAATATTCAAAGCGGAATAATAAAATCTGACATAAGTGACCATTTTCCGATATTTCTTCTGCTTAACAATTTCAACAATAAAAAAGAAAACAAAACAAGAATTACAACAAAAAGGCAAATAAATGAAAAAAGTATAACAAAGTTCCGAACTTATCAATGGAAAACTGGGATTGTTAATTGCAAAAACACTAACATAGCTTACGATATTTTCAAACACACTTTTACAACTTTGTACAAAAAAGCGTTTCCCAAGCTTGAGCAATTAACAAAACTCAAAAACCTTAAAAGTCCTTGGATGACAAAAGGGCTTATTAAATCTTCAAAAAAAAAAAAAACTTTATGAAAAATTTTTGAAAAAAAAGACTTTTAAAAACGAAAAAATATATAAACAATACAAAAATTTATTTGAAAAATTAAAAAAACATTCAAAAAAAAACTATTACTGCAATTTATTAGAAAATTATTGCGGTAACACTAAAAAAACATGGGGCGTAATAAAAGAGGTAACAGGAAAAAAAAAAGATGCTACCAAAGTGTTCCCGCAATACTTAAAAACAGATGAAAATGATACAGTAGCCAATAAGGCAATAGATATTGCAGAGAAATTTAATAACTATTTTATAAAATTATTGGGGAAAAAATTGGGGAAAAGCTAAAATAATAATTGGGGAAAAACTAGCTAATAAAATAACTCGTGGAAAAAAATGTTATGAGCTGTATCTAAAATAAAAAGCCTCAGTCATGAACGAGCTTGAAGTAACTCCGGATGAGCTTAAAAATGCATTTAATACCTTACAAGAAAACAAAAGTCCAGGACTAGATGACATTAGCGTGAACGTTTTAAAAAATGTCTACGATATTATTGAATATCCCCTTCTGCATATCTGTAATCTGTCTTTAAAAAATGGGGTGTTCCCTGACCAGCTAAAGCTAGCAAAAGTTGTTCCTATATTTAAAAGCGGAGACGATTCGATTGCTTCTAACTACAGGCCTATTTCTATTTTGCCATGCATTTCAAAAATATTAGAGCGCATAATGCACAATAGGCTAAACAATTATCTAGTAAACCACCACCTACTAAATAATAACCAATATGGCTTTTAAAAACACCATTCAAAAGAACACGCTGTAGCCAAACTTGTCAATGAAATTTTAAATGGGTTTGACAACAATAAATACACTCTTGGGGTATTCCTCGATCTCTCAAAAGCGTTTGACACTGTTGACCACAAAATTCTTCTTTATAAACTATATAATTATGGAATAAGAAATAACATTTTAAAATGGTTTCGCTCTTACCTTAATAATCGGAAACAAGCTTTATCATATAATAACACTGTAAGACGACTTGAAGACATTACTTGTGGGGTTCCACAAGGATCAGTTCTTGGTCCATTATTATTCCTCGTTTATATTAACGATATCTACTTACCTTCTAACATACTTAACTTTGTCCTTTTTGCCGATGATACGCAAATGTTCTTTAGCCACACAAACATTAGCCTATTATTTAACACTGTTAATCAAGAACTTGAAAACCTGAACGAATGGTTTAAGGCTAACAAACTCTTCTTAAATGTCGAAAAAAGTAAATATATTCTTTTTACAAAATTATCAAAATCTGAAACCCTCCCCTTAAAACTACCTGATTTACTAATTGATAAAACTAAACTTAAACGAGAATACTCAATCAAATTTTTAGGCGTAATTCTTAATGAACATCTTAGCTGGAATAATCATATCAAAGTAATAAAAAATAAGATATCAAAAATTATTGGTATTATGTATAAAACAAAACATCTCTTAAACACAAGTTGTTTAAAAAATATTTATTTTGCATTTATTCATAGCTACATCAGCTACTGCAACATTATCTGGGCAAGTACTTATCCTTCAAAGTTAAATATGATCTACAAAATACAAAAACGAGCAATTCGCTTGATATTAAATGCAAATAAATACGCTTGTGCCAGACCACTACTAAGAGAAATTGGAGTGCCTAATGTCTATGAAATAAATATTCTTAATATACTTATTTTCATGTTTAAGTTTAAAAATGGTATGCTACCAAGCATTTTCCAAACTTATTTTTTTTCTTTAAACCACAAATACGAAACTAAATACTCAACAAATAATTTTATTATACCAAAAACATTATCAAAACAAGCTGATTTTTCGATATCTTGCCGAGGGCCGCGGTTATGAAACTTGCTTTTAACAAGTAATATAAAAACTTTAAATTCAACTCAACATTTTAAAAGTGCAACAAAACAACACTTATTTGGTTTCGACACAAAGCAATTACTATCGTATTATTAACAACTTTTGGTAATCTTAGTTATTTAATGTCTTATAAATTGACTCAACACCACAATTATATTGTATGGTACTTAGAACATGTATGATATTATTTTATTTTACAATAATAACGTAATTTGTAAATGCAATATTTATTATATCTTACGCAATTTGTAGATGGAATGTAATACAGATTTATTTGATTTGTATGTATATATGAACGGACATATATTTGTGTGTACGTGTGCGTATGTGTGTGCGCGTGCGTGTATAATAAAAATAAAAGTAGAATAAAATAGAGAATTAAAAAAAATAATAATAATGAGAAGAAATAATAATTATTACTATTTTTTTTTTTTTTCTCTTTCTGTAAATAATAATTTGATTTTTAAGTTCTTTTCTTCTTAAAATCAGCTCTTGCTTTAGTTTCTTTTTTCCTTTTTCATTTTTATCGGCTGAGTTTTTTAGTTATATTAACGGGGCTGGATGATAAGATCATGTCTTCTGCCAGCTCCGGTCGAAACTTTAATGTTATAATTTTTATGTTGTAAAAAAACATTGTAAAAGATTATTCATTTAATGACGAAATAAAATAAATAAATAAAATATATATATATATATATATATATATATTAAAAAATAAGAAACAATGATTTTTATTGAAATATCCTTAAATAAGAATATAATACTAAAATAAAAATCAAGTTCTTAAAATAAGAAAAAAAATTCTTAATCTTAAATTTTACTGTGTGGTTTTTCAAGCTTGATTTGTTCATTTATTTTTTGATGTTAAACAATTTCAAAGCTGCGACAGAACGTTCGATTGCAGAAATAGATTTATCAAACAAGATGAATACAACTAACTGTTGAGTTAAATACAAAAGATGCCCGTAAAACGACCGAAGAGTGACATCCGTCAAATTCGCGATACCACTTCATGTCAGTGATGTACTGCCAATCTACATTTGGTGTAATGATGGAATTTCGACTTTGCAAAAAAGGTTTTGCTTGAAACAGTGCAATAAAATCCGCCATTTTTTTAAGCTTATAGCGTTGGTCTTGGTTGAGCCGGTTAATTTGTTTGACCAACATTACAAACTTAAAGCTGTATAATGTTCATTATACATGAATCTTGCACGATGATAAGCAACAGGTTTTATGAACCGAATAGTCTTTTCATCTTTTAATTTTCCGCCAAGATAAAAAATTACCAGATCTTTTTGTACATGAAGTTTTTAAATGAACACTGTTTTATAAATATACTTGGTCTTTATTGCCGGTAAGGATAGTGGTTTTTTGCCCCCTCTTGCTCCCCGGATGCGTTCATAATCTAGAAACCTTTATAAATTTATAGATGACTCTTGTATCTATCTTTTGATTAGAATTGATTAAGTTAACATTTTAATTAAAATTGATTAAGTTATAATAGTTTTAGTTAATAAAAACTTTATTTTGACCACAGTTTCTTCAACAAATCCTAATATCAAAAAATTGGTACTTAAAACGTCATAACTTTTTGTAGGGTGGTTCGATTTTAAAATTTTTTTCATTTTTGGAATATTGATATTAAGCTCTTTTGAATGATATATTCAACCTAGAATTTGATGAATTTAAAAATTTCATGTGACATACCTAAAATTTTAGCATATAAACTTGTCACATTATAAAGTAGTTTTAGATTTTTTAGCTAGCGCGTTTTTTAAATATAACTAATAGTGTATGTGTATATATATACATATATCCCTCTGATTGCTTGCAGGGGGAATCTGAGCTTGAAAAGAATCTCACTTCTGCTACAGCATGGGGCTCACAGTGGCTGGTGAACTTTAATTCAGATAAAAAATTTTTTCGGCCAATTGTTATCGCAATAGTTTAGACCTTCCTATATTTATGAACGGTAATGTACTCGATGAGACTCCTACCCTTCATCTTCTAGGATTAACTCTTACTTCTAATCTTTCTTGGAAACCTTATATCAAATCCGTTGCAAAATTAGCATCTGCTAAAGTTGCTTCTCTTTAACGAGTTCGTCACTTTCTTACTCTGGATTTTATTCTCTATCTCTATAAATCTCAAAGCCGGCCTTGTATGGAATACTGTTGCCATATCTGGGGCAAATCTTTTAATGATGCCCTTTCTCTTTTAGACAAGGTGCAAAAACGCATTGTAAACATAGATGGACCTGCTCTTGCAGCCAACCTTCAACCTCTGTCACATCGTCGTAATGTTGCTTCTCTTTCTCTTTTCTGCAAATACTATAATGGGCACTGCTCGAAAGAGCTAGCGTCTCTTGTGCCATATACTAAAATTCATTCTCGTGTTACTCGTCATTCAATTAAGTCTCATCCATTTTCTGTTACTGTTCCTAAGTGCTCCAAAAACTCTTATTCGTCTAGTTTTTCTCCTCGAACATCAGTTCTTTGGAATTCGCTTCCTTCATCTTGCTTTCCTGATTCATATAATTTGCAATCTTTTAAGTCGTCTGTCAATCGTTATCTTGCTCTAAAATCTTCATCTTTTCTCTTCCAGCAACTTCCAACACTAATTAGTGGTTGCTTGCAGCCTTGTTGGAAGCGAAGATAATTAAATATATATATATATATATATATATATATATATATATATATATATATATATATATATATATATATATATATATATATATATATATATATATATATATATATGATATATATATATATATATATATATATATATATATATATATATATATATATATATATATATATATATATATATATATATATGTATATATATATATATATATGTTTATATGTATATATATATATATATATATATATATATATATATATATATATATATATATATATATATATATATATATATAAACATATATATATATTTATATTTTAAACATATAAGTATGTATAAATATATACACATACACTATTGGTTATATTTAAAAAACGCGCTAGCTAAAAAATCTAAAATTGCTTTATAATGTGACAAGTTTATATGCTTAAGTTTTATTTTGGCCTCCATAGTAAAACTTTTTTCCAACGGAAATTTCCGTGTTTCAAAAATTATTTTAAAAGAAGGAAAATTTCCGTTCAATTTTGTTAAATGGGTAGTTTCCGTACAAATAACGGAAAATAATTCTGTAGAAGTACGGAAATTTTTAACAATGTACTACTTCATAGTACATTTAATTAAGAGTCGATTGTCTGCACAATAGTTATATTGTTGTGTAGACAATTTGAATCGTTTTAAAAATCAATTAATTTAATCATACAGAATAGAATTGTGACTTTAAATCTAGTAGACTTTTACTAGTATTTTTATCAAGAAATTTTTACTTATCTTATTTACAGACCTCCTGTTGGGAGTCAAAACCTTTAACTCTCCTGGTTTTGCCATAAGGCTCGTGTTTAAAAAAAAAAAAGAGTAATATTAAATGATTTGATTGATAATAAACAGTAATACATATAAAAAACCTGGCACCAAAACGTATATCTCCTTTCTCCAAGTTTTTCTAAAAGTTCTCTAAATTTCTCCATAGTTTCTCCAAAACATAAATCTCCTTTTTTTTTCTTTTAAAACTGATCAATTTTTTTTTTAGGTGCTCCGAGAATTCCTTACAGTCTTATCAGAAAGCACTTCAGAAGAGCATTTAATAGGAAGTTCACGCTTTCTTCCTAACCAAGGTTGCAATACTTGCCCAGAGGTAGGGTTTGAACCACGGATCCTTCGTTTCTGAGATAAGTGCGCAAAAACTACTGCTCTAATTGCCTCGATTGCCTAAACTAAATCTCTAAAAACTATAAATGCAAACTAGGCCAAAAAAGGTGTGCAGATTACCCTGTTCATGCTGTTTAATGCAGATTATCCTATTCATGCTGTTTACAACATATGCCAATTTCACTATTTAAAAAAAATATAATTTCAAAATACAACCTCTGAATGCGTCATTAAAAAGAAATCATTAGAGTTTTTTTTATTAGAAATCTTTAAAAGTTATAAAAAAGCTCTATAAATTTTAATAGTTTTTAAAACTTTTTAACGTTTACTCGTTTCTTTTTAACACAATATTTCCCTGGTATTAAAGATTTACAATTTTAGAATGATTCTCTACCAAACAGAATAACTAAAAAGTTTTCTTGTCGATTCACTAACAAATGTTCTTTATCAAATATTTTTTCAAAAAAAAAAATTTTCAAATATTATAAAACAATTTATTCAAAAATTGGGTCTAAAAATTTAAAATAGTTGCTTTTTCCACCTTGAGCCTTTCTTAAGAGCATCTCTTCTGTCACTTGGAATGAGTAAGTCGTAGGCCTTTGACCAGGGCGAACATATACGTTTTTCATAGGATTATCTAATCCAAGTACTCTGCAAATAGCATTACATTTATGGTTTCCTAAAACCTTTTCCATACCCAATGTACCAAGATCAGTTGGCCCAAACTGCTGATCATATGAATGAATAGCTGGATCAGTGAGGATATATTTTCCTTTCGAATACACACCCTAACATTAAATATATAAAAAAATCAAGTTTTCATAGTTCTGACAACTTTCTCTAAAACATTTACGTCATTATAACATATCAGAAATTTCCGACATAATTACATATCACAAATTTCCAACTAGCTTCTTAATAAAAAAAAAGGTCCTGAAAACAAAAATTTAACCGACTAAATTGTGTCAAATAGCCGATTGCCGACTAAATTTGTAAAAAAAAACGAATATAACTTGTAAATCACCATCTTTGGGGGGAAGAAGATTCCCCCCCCCCCCCCCACACACACACACACATACACACGTGTAAAATCGCCTCTGACTGCCATAGACAATATTTTTATTAAAAATTACTTAGAAACATCATTTGAGGTAGGAATATTTAAGATTGATATTAGTGATCATTTTCCAATATACATAACAAAAAAATACAAAAGTTATTCCAAATGACCCAAAATTTCAAATATAAATAAACACAACCTTTCAACTTTTAGCTAAAAGTATAATTAGTAATTATCAATTAGTAAAAACAGTCTAACGAACAAATTATAAAGAACTGGAGTGATGTTTATAAAAGTCAAAATGCAAATGAAGCATATAATTTACTTTTAAACAAATTTCATGAGATTTTCAATGAAGCTTGTCTTAATGAAGTATTAAAAGTAAAAATGAAAACACTTTCTTATCCCAGGATGGATTAAACACTTATAAAATGCTTTAAAAGCAAACAAAAACTGTATAATAAATTTCTTAAAAAAAAAAACACAAATAATGATAAAAATTATATTGGTCTTCTAAAAAAAACTAAAAAAATATTACAGTAAACAATTTACTAAATGTAAGTTGGATACCGAAAATACATTGGCAGTTATCAATGATAGGGTAGACCGGGGCTGGTTGGCAGATGTTACGTGTTTATACAGTTTTATTATTTCCCATGCGCATGCGTGAATCCTAACAATACTAAAATGAATGATGAAATGGTCAATTAGGAAGGTTCTATTTAATTTTTGTCACTTTCTTATGAAAGGCTCTGAAGATAAACGCAGTTCGTCAACTTACCCTTGCGCTTCCTTTTTACTTTACAAAGAAAATGGTTGTATGAAAAAAAAAATATTGTAAAAGTTCAATAAGTTGGCGCAATTTTTTTTTTTAAAGGCCCGGGAAGACCCTAAAAATTTTTTTTTTGTAAATGAATGCAACTTTTATAACACACCTTAATTCAAGCTTTGAGACTACACTTTAATATTTTCGAAAAAATGTGCTGTTAGGGCTACAGACCTAATTCTTATCTAACACCGTCAAATGACAAAACAATGCATGATTTTGACTTGACATTAAAAAAAATTGAATCGGCTTTTGCTTCCATAAAAAAAATACAAATCATCAGGATTTGACAATATTTCCAGTAAGATACTAATTTAAAATAAAAAAAGCACTAAATGTAGACCGTTATTTTTAAAAAAAGCACAAAAATGTAGACAATTATTTTTAAAAAAAGCACAAAAATGTAGACCATTATTTTTAAAAAAAGCACAAAATGTAGACTGTTATTCTTGATCTAAGGAATATTTTTTGATGTACTAAAACTAGTAAAATTATTTCCAATTATAAAAATAATGATCATCCAAATGTTTCCAACTACAGGCTCATATAATTGCTTTCTGTATTTTCGAAGATATTTCAACTTGTAATTTATAATAGAATCTTTGCCAATTTAACAAAACCCATTTTTTTTTTAAATCTAAAACAATTTGAATTTCAGCGGTTATTGAATTAGTTGATCAAATAAATAATGGCTTTAATTAAAACAAACTTACCTTAGGTATAATTATTGATCTTACTAAAGCTTTTGACAGCGTTGATTGTATCTCGTTAGAAATGTTAAAGTATTATGTGGTAATTATTAAGGACTACAAATAGATTTAAAGTTACCTTACTGATAGAACACAATATGTTCAGACAAAGAATACGGAATTCTTAAAATCCTGTGTGAACTACCGTAAGGATCAATACTAGGCCCTCTCTTATTCTTAGTAAATATAAACGACTAAAGTAATGCATATGTCAATTTAAACCCATTTATGTTTGAAGATGATACAAATCTCTTTCTTCCCAACTATAGTATCAAGCAACTTTATGCTGACATGAATTTTGAATTAAATAAGATAAATGATTGGTTTACAGCAAATAAACTCTCAGTATACATTATTTCATAAAAATTCGCAAGAATGAAACCTTCCCTCTAAACTTCTAGATCTATTTTTATAAATAGTAAATGATTGTCAACAATACTTGCTGACAAGCACTTATCTTGGCTTCCCCATATAAAATATTTAATAAAAAAACCATCAGTATGATGTACCGAGTTTATCCTTATGTTAATGTGTTATGCCTTGAATTAATTTACTTTGCTTTAATACATTGTTTTATTATTAATTCCAATGTTACATGGGGTAGCACGCAACCTACAAAACTTAAAAAAATACTTAGTTTTCAAAAACATACATAGTTTTCAAACTTCAGATCAAGACCAAGACATCAAAGAATCAACCCAAGACCAAGACTAAGACTTTGAAAGTTTTAGAGTACTAACAGTGCCATATTACGTAATCATGGTATCCCTGTTTGTACTTTTGGTGTATATTGTTGAGACTACATTTGGAGCCTTTATTACGGCTTAGGGTTTATTAATAGAAATGAGGCAATTGCTTGGACTATTAGAGAGTATACTGTGTACTCTCTGTGCTTTGAGAGAAGCTTTTTAGTCAATTTAAAAAATAACTTAAGTATCAAAAACTATAAAATACTAAAAACGATTGTTATAACCAAGTTTTCTAAATTTATCAACCACTAGTATTCGTTGTCTTTGAAGTAAATTATTTTCTATTGAGTCTTATATTTTTACCAGACCTACATGCTTTTTGTGATTTTTACCCGACCTACATGCTTTTTGGGAGACAAATTTTAGTTCAGCAGTCTCATCTTGTGATGAGACAGCTCAACTCAAATTAGATAGTGTTGATAGCTATCTTCCTTTATTTTATTGGGAAACTAGGTTTGAATCCACAGACTATTTTTTTATGTGCTTTTATTTAGTTCCATTCCACTCAACTTACTTTCACTATGCTCCATATTGCTCTCCTTCATCTCAAGACTAAATTCTTTTTGATCAAATTAATTAACGCTCTCTTAACAAAACAATATTGTTGTTGTTGGTGAATTTAATGATCATCACACTGAACGACTTGGTTCTAGTGTCAGTGACTCAGCAGGTGTTAAAGCCACAACTTTTGCCTTTCTCAATCTTTAAAAGAAATAGTCAACTTTCCAATTGGCTTTCCAAACAATCTGAATCATTTAGTTTCTTTACTCAATATATGTCTTGTTTCTGATCCTAGTCAGTGCTCAGTTTCTTCAAATTTACCCTTAGGTGCTTCTGAATTCAGTTTGATCTCTCTAAAGCTGTTATCTCGTTCTTTTTCATCATCAAAATCCCACTATTATTATATCTCTTACAACTATTTTAAAGCTATACAAATAAAAGTTATAAACTCTTACAACTATTTTGGTAGAAAGCTTTCCTTTTCATGCTTACATATGTGCTACTTAACTTCTTGGATTCAAGCTGCCATTAAATCTTTTATTCTCTCAAGACAATTCCAAGTCAAACAATTATTTTAAAGCTGACTGGAACTCTTTTCGACATTTTCCTTGTAATGGCCTTTGGGTAGAAATCTTTCGTCTTCCTGCTGACAAACGTGCTAGTTATGTAACTTCTTGGATTCAGGCTAACATGAAATCATTTATTTTCTCTTGATAATTCCAATTCAAGTATCAATCTACTCCATGGTTTTTCTCTCATTATGCTACTTCAATATCCAATCGTAACTATTACTCTCATATCTATCGCCAAAACAATTTTCCAGAAAACAGACGACTATTTACAATTGCTAGAAAGCACTGTAAAAAAGTTTTGTTTGACGCCAAAACCCGCTATTCTCATGCCACGAAAACTTGTATTTCATCATAAAAATTAGGCTCTCAAGACTTCCAGAGAATTTTTAACAGTGTCTATAATAAGGTAAATTCTGTCATTCCACCTCTCCTACATAGTTCATATTTTGTTACTTCACCTAAAGCTGAGTTGTTTGCTAAACACTTTTAATCAATCTCATCTATTGATTCCACTAATCACATCCTGATAGAGCCGACAAACAGGTTGATCGATTACTTGATGTTTGTATCACTCCAGCTTCTGTATCTAAATTAATTTCCTTCTTAGACTCTTCTATAGCTTGTGGTCTAGACAACATACCTGTTATGGTCTTACAGAAATGCTCTTTGGAGTTGTCGTCTATACTTTCAAAACTATTTAACAAGTGCTTATCTGTAATTTCAATTTTCAAAAATTCTGGGGAGCAATCTAAATCGTCTAACTAGTGTCCCATTATTCTTCTTACTATCATAAGCGAAGTTTTTGTGTCTTTATTTTATAAATACTTAGTCTTTCATCTTAAATGTATCAACTTACTTTCTTATTGTGAATATGATAGATAGATAATCTTTTTCATCAGTCTAAAAAATTTTTACAAAATTGTTAACGTAACAAACTGATTGGAGCCAGCAGAAGACGGTGGTCTTATCATCACCCGTTAATTTTAATTTATTTTACAAAAAATATCAATTAAATATAAGATAAACATAATTATAAGATATTTAAATATGTATAAATATAAAAACTCGTATGATTAAAATAGCCAAGTAAATGTATCTTTATAAATATAAATACAATTAAATGTATTTTTATAAATATAACCATAACCATTTCCAGCTATAGTGGAAATAGATTAAAAGTTTCAAGACGTGTAATAGTTTTTTTAAAATAAAAGATTGTTTCAGTATTGTTGAGGTCAAATAGCTGTTGTTTAACAACGCATTTAAAATGTTGAAACGAGTTTATCTTTTTAATCTCATTTGTGAGAAATGAGTTCCACAAATGTGGTCTTTTTTTAGATATTGAGAATTTGGATTATCTCAAAGACATTTTGGAATATAGTAGCTCTGCTTAGAATGTTTTGTTTCGTATTTATGATGAATAAGTTGGAAGTAATTATGAAATATTTTTGGGACCAAATTATTTTTCAATTTAAACATAAACTGAAGGATGCTATAGATGTTTTGTTCATCAATATTAAAGACTCTCAGTTTTTTCATTATTTGTTTAGCACTACCATATCCATTTGTAAATATGCGGCATGCTTGCTTTTGTTTTTTATAGACTAAGGCTAGTTTTGATTATTTATTACTTGCCAAGGCAACATTGTCTATATATAGTTTTAGATCTTCTCGTTCTACATCTCGTTCTTCTGATTTGTTAACAATAATAACCAAAAGGTTTTATCTTGCATCAGATAAATAATAAAAGGTTAGGTCAACATTTCTAGAGTCTTTGATAAAATTTGGTAAGTTGGTCTTTTCCATAAGCTCTCTTCAAACGGTGTATCATTTACATATTATTACTGTGTAACAAGAATTCATAAACAAATAAATAATAATAATATAAATAAATTTAATTAAACATTAAAAAAGTTAGAAGATTTTTTTTTTAATTCTCCTATAATAAAAAAATTCAGTTAGAACCTTGTCAAACCAACGCGACGAACTCTCATGGAAAACGAGAACTGGGGCGATTTACGGTTTGTTATTAATAACTAATTCATTTGTTATTAATAACTAATACGTTTGCTATTAATAATTAGTCCTTTTATTATTAATAACTATTCCATCGAGTTGAAATTTTTTGTAAGAATCAAGAAAATAAAAACAGTGAGGTCCAAGACCAAGACCAAAACCATTACTCTAAGCTTTCAAGACCAAGACTAAGACCAAGACTTTAGACTTCAAGACCAAAATCAAGACCAAGACAGTTAAATATGAGCATTGAGGCGTCTCGAGACCAAGATTTCGGTCTCGAGACTCACATCTTTGCACCAAACCTCAAAGTGTTAAAAGTCATCAACCCTAACTCTAACCCTGACTCCAGCTAAATTTATTTATAAGTTTGAAAAAAATATAAATGAAAAGTATTGCCAAAGAACAAAACAATCAAATTTCTTAAAATTGCCTTAGAAATTAAATAAATTTACAGAGTTTTCAATAGCATTTCGACTTATAATATGGAATTATTTTCAAAAAAAATGCTTAAAAAGTTACGGTCAAAATCATTGAACTCATTTAAGTTTCAAGCAAAAAAACACATTTTTAATTATGAGGAACAATAATAACTCCGATGAGTTTTTTCTGAACAGTTTTACTTTTTATTCTTTAAAGAAAGTAGTTGTGTACTTATTCTTTTAGTTATCTATATATTGGTTTATATATTTTTCATCTTTGAGTATTTAAGTTGAAAATTTTACATCTTACTATTATCTGCAGTTTATAAGAACGTTTTGACGATACTTGTTTTTTAAGGGGCTCTATGAAAAGATTGAGGTGGTATTGCATCACCCATATCTTCTTTGAGCCCCGGTCTGTTTTTTTAAACTGTCTTACTTATTTATATTTTTTATGTTAAACTCTTATGTAACTTATTTTATATTCATTTATTTTTTCTTCTCCAGGTATATCATATAAAATATACATTTATTATCGCGAAAAAAATAAAATACATTTACAAATTTATTACGTATCAGATTAATAAAAATACATTAATATAACATTGATACATTAATATAATATTGATGCAAACTTTAATATAAATTTTGGTATAATACCTATTATATATTTATTTATGTATATTTTAATACCTTAAAAAAGGAAATCAAAGAAGATTCAGCATTTTTTTTGAATATTTTTTACTATTTTTTTTTTATTTTTATGTTTTTTATTTTTTGAAATCATTTTTACAAACTTAGAACAAGCAGCTTTGATTACCGTTTAAACAATTATATTCCATTTAAGTCTTTTATTTTTTAATTTTGCAGGTTTTTCCATGTTTTGGGGCTTGTGACATTATTGAAAATTCAGAACCCTGGATTTTAGTTTATTTAATATCGATGGTTAAGAGCAAAAAGGAAATATGTCCAACATTTTACGGTTTTGAGTTATTGCGCGCGCGCCATTCAGTAAGTGATAAGGGTACTATGGTACAAATATTAAGCTTCAACAGTCGACCAATCGGAAGATGCATTTGTATAAAAATCATGACAATAAATAAATATCATGAATTATTGTATGTTTTCAAACTTTCAAATTCAGATTTCTCAATACAATGGTTAGTGGACGTATTCCCTTTGTGCTCTTAACCATCGATATAACAGTTATGCAATCTATTTGATCGCAGATAACTTTGAAAAATGATGACGAAAACGTGTCTAAAAAATAAGTTAAGTAGAATAATTCTATAACTTATTTGAATCCGATATAAATTTATTTATATTGGACTCAAATTTATAGTTTTTCAAAGTTTAAGACTTTCATACATGTGATGACATGTATGAATGGCATTAGAAGGATCGTTCATTCTACTTAGATAATGAATTGCTTTACAAGCATAGTTTATTACAAACACAGTTTTGACTTTTGACCCCAATTCTATGAAAAAGTTAGTTAAAATGAATTAACATATATAACAACTCTTCTGTTTCAGGTCTTTGAGCAGACAAGTAACAGGACAATTTATTTTTTGAAAAAAGACCCTAGTGGCATGAATGAAGACTGTTTGGAATGATAATGACCCAAGGGATTTTCGAAATATTTCAAGAACCACTTAATTAAATTTAGTAATTTCTTTTTATTGTTTATAAGCAAATCTATCTCCTTTTCGAATAATAAAACTGTAGTTTAAAAAAACTTGATTTTAAACATAGAAAATGTATTTGCAAGAAAAAATAAGAAATGAAATTTCTTATTTTTAGGCGAGTGGCTAAAAAAATTGTAATGTTTGCTTGGAAAAAAGAATAAAGTTTAAAGGAAAACCGTCAGTCGTATTATCAAATAATGGAGTGATGGTCGCATATTGGATAGAAAGTTGAGAAACCAAGAAGGGTGGTTATCAATTATAAAACTTGACAAAAAAATGATTAGGTATTTTGATGCCAATCCAGAGTATTCTGTTTGGGATATTGAAAAAAAAAACCCGGGTGTTCCTAAGTCAACAGTTTAAGAAGTCAAAAAGTGATATGGCTACAAGACATTCAAAAAATAGAAACACCCTGGAAGATCCCAACAGAAATTTGCAACTTCGTCCAATTAAAATATTTTGACAAATATGAAACTTAAGTTGTGTATGAAAGGAAAAATTGTGACAGACATTAATTAATTTTGTCAGTTTTGGGTTGGAAAGCTAAACGATGCTCATTTATAGCGGCTGCCACTAATGGTGGACTTAGTAACTGATGAAAAAACATCTGAACCGCTCAAAATATCTATGCAGTTCCACTTCTAATCCTCTAAAACAATGTTTGCTGGGTAGCCTTTGATGTCAGACAGTTAAACTAGTTGAGTTGACAATCAAATTCCCAGTAAACATTGTTTTAGTGGATTCGCATTTATGAACGGTTATTTTGAGTTTTGCTCATTGGTTACTTAGTGAATCATTAGTGGCAGTCGCTATAAATGGCCAGACGAAATCTTTTCGAAACCTTAATAGTGGCTAGTCATCGACTAGCCACTTTTTGCAGCTGCCACTAATGGTCCACTTAGTAACTGATTAGCAAAACTGCTAAGGACAGTTCAAAATGCTTATATACAGGAGGGTGCAAAAAAAAGCCGTGCTCAATTTTTTGATTAAAAAACAAAAAATGTCTTAAACTCATATAATAGTAATTCAGGACAATTTTTAAAGAAGTGTATACAATATTATTGTAAATTACATATAATGAAAAGAAATTAGAATTTGTAAAGTTTTTTCAAGTTTTAGCTGTATTAATACTTAAATGGCCATCCTTTGTTTCTCATGACTTCTGAAGACATCTGTGCTGGCCATAACATGGCTGAGGGATAGATATCAACTTTGGTTTCAAATATCTTTTATTCAATCATCCCATATGTTTGAGATTGTTATCTTATTGAAAGATGTAGTCATTATTACGGAAAAGTTCTTCTATACTTGGTCCAAGTTGATAAACTAAGATTTTGTGATACAAATGCTGGTCCATTGTATGCTCCACCCGGTAAAGCTTTCCTACTTAGTGTGCACTAAAACAACGCCAAACATTAATCTCTTTGTCATGTTTAATGGCTGCCATGCATGTTTGGGGGTTAAACTTTTCCCCAAATAAATTCCAGCAGTGAGATCGACCATTATAAAACAACACAAAAGGAGACTCATTGTTTTAAATAACTTGGCCCATTGCTCACATATCCGATCTTTGTGCTCAATGCACCACTATAATCTTTTTTTACAATTGATTTCACTAACAAAGGTTTTCTTTTTTTCTTTTCAGCAAAAAACTCAACTGGTGCTTTCATTTGACGAGATATTGTCCATTTTAAAATATTAGAAAGGTTCAAATCTAGTTTTATCACAAAATATGTAATTTTACGATCTTTTTTGACGACATTAAGAATATAGCTATCTTTATTTTTTTTAAAGTTTTAGGGTTTCTCCCAAATTCAACAGATCTTTCAGCTGTACCAGTGTGTTTAAGTTTCTTCATCAATCTACTAATAGTTGAGTTTTGTTGTTTAAAACATTTTTCGATTCTTCTGTGAGATTCTCCTTGGTCAGCAACTTCAACAATTTGTCCAATTACTAATTGTTTTCTAAAATATTAAATGTGTTTGTATTAATCTCTTTATTAAAGATTTTATATATATAAATATTAGTGTATATATAAACATACCTTTTCTGACTAAGATTTTTCACTACCACATCCAATATTTTTACTTTTGCTTCCTTAAACATTATATACTTAAAATTAAAAAAAAATGTTAGTGTGGCTTTTTTTTTTTTGCACCTTACTGTAGGTCCACTGAAATTCCGTTATAAAATGTTTGCTGGGTTATTTTCAATATAAAAATATACCTATATATAGTTTACACACAATGGGGTAAAATAAAAGCTACACTTACTTAAACACACACTTACTTAAACACATTTTTTCTTTATTATAAGTTTAAAATTTATAATGTGGCAGTGAGTGGCCTTTGAATTTTAAAATATTTGTTTCGTTGCCTTTTTTATTTTAAGTATTTTTTGGTTGGTTTATTTTCTTAGATATTTTTTGAGACATCACAGTGATATATATTACAGACCAGGGCATAAAAAAAACTGATTAAAAATTTCAAGGTCTAACCTTCAAAAACGACAGAATATTTCAATCATAAAAATTAATAATTTTGGGTATACGCTCTAAATATTCTTTTTTTATATGCATACAAATAATAATATAAATATAACTAAAAAGGACATAATTAATAATATAAGTATAAATAAAAATAACCTTGGAAACACATACTCTGCTTAAAAAAAATTATTGACTTTCTGCTCACAATATATCGAGAGCTTTTAAATTCAAAAAAAAGAAATAAAAGTAAAATATCTAAACTGTCCATGGATCACAAAAAAAAATTTAAAAATCCGCAAAACAAACGCAAAAACTTTACGTAAAATATCTAAAAAATAGAACTGAATCCAATTTATCTCTCTATTTATTTGAAAAAATAAAAAAATAAAAAAACCTAAAAATCTTGTTATTTCTTGTTATAAATACGAAAATCAAATGAAAAAGAAAAAAAAACATTGGACATTATGAAGGAAATAATTTGTAAAAAGAAAGTTTCTTCCAACAAAATGCATTCAAAAATAATGACTAATGAAAAAGAATAATATGAACAGATTAATATCTCAACGAACTTAACACCTATTTTGCCAACATTGGTTGGCAACTTTACTTTAAAAATGACCTTGCATCTAAAATTCAATGACCAAAAAACTCATTTAAAAGTTTCTAAAATAATCTCTCGCTGCTCCTTAAACTTCAACGAAATAAAATGAGTTGAGCTCGAAATAGCCATAAAATCTCTCAAAAGAACTAAATCTCCAGGTATTGATGTCATCTCTTGTAAAGTAGGACTAATGTTTTTGGAGAGATACGTAACCCTATTTTTTAAATATTCAACTCATTACTTAAAACAGGTATTTTACCGAAAAAATTAAAAATTTCAAACCGTTTAACAAAATTTACATTAGAGATTTTTATTAACTTGTCAAAGACGTTTAACAATCTCGATCATGAAACTTTACTTTAAAAAATGCAAAAGTATGGTATACAAAATCAATTCATAAAATGGTACAACTTCTTTAATAGCAGACAGCAGTTGTTATTATAGGTAAATAAAACAACTCAAGTTTAATAAAAACTAGATGTGGTGTGCGATAAGGTTCCATACTTGCTCCTTTTTTTTTAATTATCTAACAACCTTCCGAATGCCTTAAACAACTCTAATACTTAAACTTATTTACTTTTCTTTTTTACATAGCTACCTAATGTGTGCCAATATAGTTTGGGGAAGTACTCATAAATCAAAGCTAGAACCGTTATATATACGTCAAAAACATGCCGACTAGCGTTCAACTAAGACAAATTTACTCACGCTCAGTCTTTATTGGAACAAATGAAAGCACTGACATATTTAGTTCTGGCAACATATCTAGTTTTTATTTAAACGCGAACAGTATATTTTGATAAATATTTGTTTAAAAAATATTTAGTAAATATCTTTTAAATAAATATTTATCAAAATATACTGTTCATGTTTAAGTAAAAATTCGATCTGGTGCCAGAGAATTTTATGATAAATCTTTTTGAAAAAAAATTCAACATCTGGAAACGTTAAATAACCAATTAAAACACAATCACGATTCTCTAACCCATATCGATGTCCCTATTTATACAATAGAATATTATCTAACAACAAATTACTGATAAATTTAAATAATGAAAATTAAACAAAATTAAAAAATCTAGTTATTAAATTAAACAATTATAAAGAATAAACTACTTTCATTCAAAACTAAAATCAAATCAAAACAAAAACCAAAATATAATCTAACAAAAAAAAAAAAAAAAAGAAGAATTTTGACATTTTATACCAAAAAAAGTTTCTAATTGATATTTACATTAATTACAAAGTTACTAATATATTAATGTGTACTACACGTGTAATATAAAGGTACTCGATATACGACTACTTTTAAGTAATTCCAATCTAACTTTAGTTTTCTTTCGCTTTTAAAAAAAAGTATACTTAAAACAGTTTAGTAAATTAATTCCTATTAAAGCATATCAAAAATGGCAAAAGTTTACAAGATATGATATAGTTAAAAAATTTATTTGTAATAACATATAATAATATAGAGATATATCTATTGGAGCTTTATACATTTATATTATGTTATTGTCGTATCATCTTATTATATTTATATTAAAGTTGTATACGACTGTTTTTTGGATACTTGCTTTGTTTATTTTAAACTTTATGTTTACAATATTTATTTTAAATATATATATATATATATATATATATATATATATATATATATATACATATATATATATATATATATATATATATATATATATATATATATATATATATATGTATATATATATATATATATATATATATATATATATATATATAACGGTCTCCTTTTTTTGCCTCCTAAATTAAACTTACCTGAAGATCGCAAACCATATACTTGTGTCCGCTAATGTACCAAGTCCAATGACAAAATGCTGTCAGTAACTCGTGTATATTCTGTTCATAACCTCCATTTGAATTAAACTTGTCATAGTTACCTGGGATGTATGGTTCAATTGCAACGTACGTATTTGGTTTAACAAATCTGTCATCAGAACCTGTTGGAATAAGCCATAACAGCCAAAAGCTAGATACTGTTTCGATCTTAGCAATTAGCGGAATCAAAAATTCTATTTCTATATTGCCCTGAATAAAGTGCTTGATTTTGTGGGCATAATTTCTGCGGAACTCTTGAGCAAAACCATTAGCTTTCTTACTTGCAGCTAGATCTGGTGCCCACATAATGAAGTTTTTAGCATATTGTTTTTTAAACACTTTTGCCACGCATTTCTGACCATTTCTTTTTCCATTTCCCGAAAGTAAACCAAAAAATGCATAACGACATGCGCCTTCAGCAAAATACCCGTTTTCAAACTTTGCGGAGTAACTTTTTCCATCGTTATCATCAGAGTTTACAGATAAAAATGTCTCGTGTGAACTATAACTCCCCATTTAAAATATAACTTCCCATTTAAAATAGCCTAATTTGATATGATATGCAAATATTTAAAATATTAAAGTTAAAAAACCTTTATTTGTTTTTCATGATTCTTAGAATTTTCCTTTTTTCGCGGAATTATATTTAGTTTTACGAAACTTTTTCAGGGTTTTTCTCTGCAAGCGCTATGCAAGAATAGACCTTTTCATAAATATTTCTAAAGATGATAAAGGCTTTTCTAAACAAGGTTGTGCTTGTCAAAACTAAAACAAACACAGCGTTTAACTGTATTTAGCCTGTTGTAATATTTTATTTATTTATTTTATAAAGTTTACCGTTTAATCAGTATATCAATGTTTCTATAATAGTTTCAGTGTATCTTGTGTATCTGTCTTCATTCGGTCAAAATATCACGTGTCATAAAATTGTTATACAAAATATGCAAAATATACAAACACATTACTGACCACTTAAACAAAAATAAACTCATCAACTCTGCTCAACACGGGTTCCAAAAAGGAAAAAGTTGCGTCACAAACATACTCGAAACTTGCGACATCCTGACTGAAGCTGCCCGCAAAGGTTAACCAACCAATATTATATTCACAGAATTTGCTAAAGCTTTCGACAAAGTTCCACACCATCGTCTGCTGCACAATCTAAAATCATATGGAGTTTTCGACAACTTGCACGGTTGTCTTCACAAGCGGTTGTCTCCATCAACAGCATCTCAACTACCATCATTCATCACTCCTCAATTAGTTCGAGAAGAAATACAATTGGCTAGTCAAGCAATTGAAAGGAATCTCAAAAAAATCAAAATCCCGAAAAGCAAGTCAAAATTGTAGTTGAAGGCAAATGCGTTGCGGAATCTTTGATTTTTGAGCAAATGAAGGGAGCAAAAGCAGAATCAGAAGTTAAAAAAGCTAAAAACCAAAACCAACTATCGAAGCAAAGAAAACAGATTATTGGCAGTAAAGAATTTATGTTTTTACCACGGTAAAAACATAAATTCTAATATAGCAGAGAAAAGCAGTAAAGCAAAGTGTCAAAAGTCATTCAATAGCGTAACAACTGATCAGCAAAAACTTTGGTTGCAATGTGAGAAAAGTTCTTGTCGAAAATGGGTTTGTGAAAAATGTCGAACCAAAAAAAATACAATAGAGTTTTATTGCTCATTAAAATATAAAAAACAATGAGTTTTTGGCTTTTGTCTCTTCGTCTCTCATGTATTATAATTTGTAAATTAAGTTTGCTTGATTATTTTAAAACTCTTTTTTTAGTCAACTATTCCCCCCACCCCTCCCACGCTCCCGGGATCGTCTTCACGACTTTCGAAATATCCTACATTTCTAAAAAAAAAGAAAAGAAATAGGTGAAAAAGGTGAAAGGGGAGACATGATGATGGCCATGCCTTTGCTTATTGAATATTTTTAGATTTCTTTTATTTAACTGATTGTTAATGTGTTTTTAAGGTGAATAATTTAAAATAAAAAATTTATGTTGTAAATAACATAGGTGGCAAAATTAGATTTTATTGGGATACTTTCGCTATACTATTTTTTCTGTCCTAATTATTTAAAATATATATATATATATATATATATATATATATATATATATATATATATATATATATATATATATATATATATATATATATATATATATATATATATATATATATATATATATATTATAATAGTTTATAAAAAGATTATTAACAATAAAAAAAAAGTTCGATTTGCCTTTTAAAATTTTGAAGTGCAAGTTCTCAAGTTACTTAAATTTAAGCAGCCGTGCCCAGTGGTAGCGCACTTGCCTGAGAAACAAATGATCCGTGGTTCAAATTCTGCCTCTGGGCAAGTTTTGCAACATTGGTTTGAAAGGAGGCGTGAACTTCGAATTGGATACTTATCCGCGGTGCTCTGTGATAAGACCGTAAGGGTTTCTTGGGGTACCTAAATAAAATTAAAAAAAAAAATTGAAAGAATTAGTGGCGAAATTACCCCATCTTACTCTATCAAAAACAATTTAAATTTCATAAAAATCATTTAACTGAACATGCGATTATTGAATTGATCAAATAAATAATGGCTTTAATGAAAACAACTTTACCTAACGTATATTTATTGGTCTAACTAAAGCTTTTGACACCGTTGATCACTGAATCTTGTTAGAAAATTTAAAGTATTATGAGGTAGTTAATAAGGACTATAATTGGATTACCTTACTGATATAAAACAATATGTTCAAGACAAGCAGTACGGAACTCTTAAAATCCAGTGTGGAGTACCACAGGAATCAAGACTAGGCCCTCTCTTATTCTTAGTTTTAATAAACGACTAAATAAATGTATCAGTCAAATTAAACAAAATTTTGTTAGCTGATGATACAAATTTTTTACTTTTCAAACATAATATCGAGCAACTTTATGCAGACATGAACTTGAAATTTAATAAAATAAATGACTAATTTACAACAAATAAACTCTTATTAAATGTTAAAAAAAAGTATACATTATTTCATAAAAAGTCCCAAGAACTAAACCTTCCTCTGAAATTACCAGACCTATTTCTAAATAATAAATAAATAAAACAGGAAGAATCTATAAAATTATTAGGAATACTTGTTGACAAGCATTTATCTTAGCTTCCCCTTATTAAATATTTACAGTCAAAAGTGAGTAAAATCATCAGTATAATGCATCAAATTCGCCCTTATTTTAATATATTATGTCTTAAATAATATACTTCTCTTTAATTGATTGTTTTATTGATTATGCCAATATTACATGGGATAGTACGCAATTTACAAAACTTAAAAAAGTACTTAGTGTTCAAAAGCATGCGTGTAGAATTATATACGGAAAAAAACTAGTGGAGCACACTTAAACCTTAATGAGAGACATAAAATGATAAATGTTTATGAATTAAATATTTTTCAACTCCTCATTTTCTTGTATAAATATAAATTTTCTTGAATAAATATAAATACAAATGACCTCATTTCAGATAATTTTATTTGTAAATTTGAAAAAAAATATAAATAAAAAATATTTCTTAAGAACAAATCAATCAATTTTTTTTAATACGCCAAAGAAATTAAATAAATATATAGAGTTTTCAAAATCAATTCAACAACCTAAGATATGGAATTATTTTCAGCAAAAAAAAAAAAATATGCTAAAAAAGATATTACGGTAAAATCATTAAATTCATTTAAGTTTTAAGCAAAAAAAACACATTTTTTTAATTCTGAGGATTAATAACTCCGACGAATTTTTTCTAAACATTTTTACTTTATATTCTTTGAAGGAAGTAATTATACACTTATTCTTTTTTATTATTTATGTATTGATTTATATATTATAAATCTTTGGAAATTTTACATCTTCTAATATCTGCAGTTTATTAGAACTTTTTTACGATATCTATTTTTTTAAGAGGCTCAGTGAAATAAGTTAAGTGGCATTGCAATGATACATTATATAAACTAGATAAGTGAAGCCGCTTTTTTTTGTTAATAACAATAGTCCACCATTTGTAAAAAGGGCAAGACCTGAAGCTGAAGTGTCGAATATAAGTTAAAAATGCATGTTAAAAGCTCCCAATAAGTTAAAGATAATTCTAAAACATCAAGTCTGTACTTATTAAAAAGTATTTTAATTCATAAAAATACTTCAATAGCGTCTGTTGTTTTACTTTTCTATTTAAAATTTCTATTCCCATTCCCTTTTTAATCGAAAATAAATTAAGGAATCATAAATTATTATTTTACAAGTATTCTTAATTCCGCTTCAGACTTTTACATCAATAGTATTTAAATTTAAAATATATTTACTTCATTTAAGAAAAGAAAAGTATTTGTTTATAAATTTAATCCGCCATTTGTAAAAAAAGTAAAAAACGGCTTCACATTTTGGATCGTTTTATAATATATGGAGTTTATATAATATATCCTTATGACATTGCATCATTAATATATTCTTTGAGTCCCAGTCTGTTTTTTAAATTGTCTTATTTATATTTTTTACGTGAAACTCTTCAGCAAAATATATACTACAAAAAACAAAAAACAAAAAAAAAGAAAGAAATTCTTAGCTCATTAGTTATAAACATTTACCAATATTTTTTGATGTCCTATAAATATAGTCCGCCATTTGTAAAAAGGGCAAAAGCTGAAACCGAAATGTGGAATAAAAGTTAAAAATGCAAGTTAAAAGTTCCTAATAAGTTAAAGATAATTCAAAAACACATTTTGATAATTAAAAAATACTTATTAAAGTTTTTTTAAAAGCCTATGTTTATTAAAAATTAAATCATAATTCATAAAAATGCTTCAAAGGCGTCCGTCGTTTCGCTTTTCTATTCAAAACTTTAATCTCTTTTTAATTGAAAATAAATTTAGGAATCATAAATTATTATTTTACAAGTATTCTAATTTTCTCTTAAAACTTTTACATAAATACATTTATATCTAAAATATATATTTACTTCATTTAAGAAAAGAAATATTTGTTTACAAATTTAATCCGGCATTAAGTGGTATATATATATATATATATATATATATATATATATATATATATATATATATATATATATATATATATATATATATATATATATATATATATATATATATATATATATATATATATATATATACACACACGGGCGCCAGCAGAGGGGTACAAGTAGGTGCACGTGCACCCCCTAGTTTTTGAAAAAAAAGGAAATGGAGAAAAAGCTTCGTCATCAATATAGCAGTTGGTGTTTGTGTACAACCCGATATCGAGGCGATTGGGATTGAGATCCAACAAAGTTTCATCAGTGGTACTTTCTGATCAAATGCTAGTTTGATCGCGGCTTGTGCTGGTACTCGGGATAGGATCTGCAGTTGTACGTAAATCATCATCTAAATCATCGATCTTGCTCTTCTTGGTTGAAATTAAAAAACGTCACAATTATGTTACTCATAATAATATAGAACAGCATACTTTTTTTTCTTAAAATAAATTTTAAACAAACACTTTATTAAACTTTTTTTTCTATTAAACTGTGTAATGGTTTTCTTAAAACTTTACTTTCCTGAATTTATTTTCCTTGACATTTTTACTAATAACTGAATAAATCAATTATTCATGATTTACAGGTAATCTTACGTAACTATTTTACAAATAAATGAACTTTTAGGAAAAAAAACTTGTAGATATAGACTTTAGGCGAAAACAGCAACTTGTTAATGAAATCATTTGTAACAATAAAATGAAAATATGCTTTTTGCCAAAAGCAGTTAAAATAAATACTGAAATTTTTTATAACCCTAACAGAATAGCAAACGAAATAAACAAGTTCTTTGTATCAGTCGGGCCAAAATTAGTCAAAAACATCCCTATAATTAACAATTCAATCAATTCAAAAAAAGATTTGATTTCCCCTGAAATACCTTCTCTAAATAAATTTAAAGTATCTTTTGATGAATTTGAGAAAGCTTTCAAAATGCTTAAGTCTAATAAAGCAATTGGTCCAGACGATGTAAACGGAAATATTGTTATTGGTCAATACGACATAATTAAAAATATTCTCTTTAGGGTCTTTGCATGCTCAATAAACCAAGCAGTATTTCCTGACCAACTCAAAATAGCTCGAGTTACCCCAATTTTCAAAGGAGGGGAACCTACTAACCTCAGTCATTATCGCCCAATATCAGTTCTCACAGTTTTTTCAAAAACTCTAGAAAGAATATTATATAATAAAATTTGTAACCACTTATCAGAAAACAAAATATTATATAATAACCAATATGGATTTAAAAAAAATAATTCTGCAGAACATGCAATACATCAACTAACAAGAAATATTGCCGATATAGCCCTTCTTCTCTCTAAATCAAGTGTTTATTTATGTATTCTTGAAGATTTGATGCTGAGGAAATTTGTTTTAAAACTATGTATGCATTATATGCTTTTTTTTTTCGCGTATTTTATGACGTCTTTTGTTTTGATTTTTGCGCTTGCTTACTAAGACTTAGTCTAAGTTATAAATAAATTTTTGCATTTTTTATGAAATTTGATGATGTGTTTTTTTTCACTAATTTAAAAACTTAAATATTAGCTCAATTATTTAGCTAATATTTAAGTTTCTTATTGAGTGAAAAAAAAAACACATCAAATTTCATATATGTTTGTTGTCAACATTGTTGACAACAAACAAAAATGATGGAAAGAACAAAGATTTTTATACCATTTAAAGCATTTATACATTATTTTCATAAAATGAACCGTTCTATTTAGCTAATATTTAAGTGAATAAGAAATAATTTAAGGTTGTGAATAAGAAATAATTCTTATTTCTTATTTACATCCTTAAATTAAACCTTAATAAAGATTTGAATAAGAAATAATCCTTATTAAGGCTTAATAAAGTAAGTGTAAGAACTAATATCTTTCATAAGTTATAGTACAACTTTGAATTAATTAGGCTTACTTCCCTAAATTTTTAACATAACCTCAAAAATTTTGTATCTAAATACTTTTATTTATTGAAAGCAAATTTTATTGATCCATCCCTTGTTTTCTTTGTTTTGAGTTACTTTAATTTAGGTTTACTTTTAATTTTAGCTTCCAAATTATTGCTGGAAAAACCATTTGATACTGCCAAGAATATATTGGAATTTTTAAATATTAGAAGTATAGAAGTTTGAGTAACAGAGCTTGAAAAAACATCATTACCAGTTTTCAAGTTTAAATCAGAAAATAAACTTTTAGAAGCAGAAACATCTTCTTGTACAAATTATTTAAAATTTGTTCCAGAAGATGTTTAGCTAGAAGTAGGGATAGAACAATTAACAGACGGTAGCAAATCATCAAGATTGTTAAATCATGCGAGACTTTTTATTTTAACTAACTGTATTTCCAACAAGGCCGGAAGCAACCACATTTAGAGTTAGTTGTTACTCGTAAACCCAAGGTGAAGATTATAACGATTAACAGATGAAAACATAAATTGCAAATTATATGAATCAGGAAAACAAGATGAATGGAGAGTATTAAAAAAAAAACTGTTATTTATTTTATTGTTATATTATCATATTGTAATAATAAATATGTATTTGTTTTTTCTTACTGTCTTTCTGAATATCTTTACTCAATATATATACATTTGTAAAATACCCCTGAGAGTATAATAAACAGTATAAACGTTATGTAAAATATAATATATACGACGCGCTTACAACATTCCTTCTGACGCAACACGTTAATAGTTTATATATAATACAATTATTTACACTAATTACAATACCCCTTGATCTCAAGATTACAAAGTCCGCATACTTATTCGGAAACTTCCGCACACGCGTCGATCTTCTAAGATTCAGGTTGTTCGCGGTGGGTTCTTCCCGTTCTCTCGTAGACAAGTCAGCTACAATGGGAGCTGGACGGACGTCCAACACGTGTCTCGGCAATCCATTGATTTCTACCGAAACTCCTCGTCCTTTATCTGAGACTTTTCCTCTATTCCATTCGCTAGTACATTTTGAATCAGGTGGTTTTACAAATACGTCTTTTCCTTGTGTATAGTTATGGAGAACTTCCTCGTTAGTTTTGGCAAAAATTATAAGTGGTTTCCACTCATAGAAAAATATAGCTTTGTAGGGGAGCGATCTTTCCTCGCCATTTTTTCTGGGAGCCACGTTATACCAATATACCATTTTTACCGGATCTTTGACACTTCTTGCTGCCATGCGCTTGATTGTGCGATAATGACGTTCAACAGTTCCATTTCCAGATGGCCTATAAGCGCAACGAAACAGGATGGACACTCCCCATTCTGCGCATAATTCACCAACGAGTTTTGAGCGAAAGGTCTTGCTGTTGTCAAGAAGAACTTGCCATGGAGGTCATCTTTCTCGGAATATTTATTTTAGATGGAAACACACTTGTGTTACTTCTTTCTCATTCTGTAGCTTCCTCCAAATTGCAAACTTGCTCCTTTTGCCACAGTCAATGATAGACAAATAAATCTCTGATTTATAGTGGGTATCGTCAATAGCTAAACGGTACCAGCTCTTTCCAACTTCAAGATTTCCTTCTGGCAGCTTAGAATCCAAACCATATTTTTTCAGGAGTTCTTGAACTCTGCAACTTGACACTATGTTATTATTGACAATGATGTCACCAATAAATGAATCCGTCCCAGACCCGACAACTTTGTCTAAGGATAATACCTTTTTTAAGATTTTTATCATTGTTCTGGGCGCCACATTTAAACCAAAACCCAATCTTGTTAGACAGTATCGCTGCCCTTCATATTCCACAACTTGATATTTCCATAATGCTTCGTCGACACGAATCTGCAGGTACGCTTTTTTTAAATCGATTATCTCAAGATTTTCTCCCAGTTGCGATGTTTGGTACAGCAAACATTGCCATCTGCAGTATGACTGGATAAAAATTGATTCAGCTCCCGGTAGTCCATCACCGGACGTACTTTTAATTTGTTTCGTTGAATTACTGCCATCAACGGAATGATGCCATTACATTTTCCTTCAAACGGTTTCAGCCATCCCTGTGCTATCCATTCACTTATTTCCATTGCGTACTCATTTTTAACGTCTTCAGAGATGTGATAGTTTGGAATTTTGTTTGTTAAAGTTGATGGTTCCATCAGCCATTTCCAAGACACGCTCCAGCTGCCATTTTTGAATTCTGCTACGAAGTCTTTATCAATCAGCTTTTGAACAGTAGGCGTGGTTACTTCATTCGTTTTTCCTTGAGAGACTGCAGTAGCGCCGATAGTTAGTTGTTTCACATTGAAGTTTATGGTTTCGCCGTCTCTCCCAACTTAGACACCTCTGAGCAGTCGTATTGCGTCTATACCAAGTAGCATTTGATATTCGGGAACAATGTCGGCAACCAGGCATTCCAAATCGATGGTGGTATAATTTATAGAAAGAACAACAACAGTCTGGTATTGTACTTCAGTTGACTTTCCATTCACCATAACAATCTTTTCGCTTGCATGTTTGACATTTTTTATGTTTACAATATCCGACTTAAAATTGATTTGAAGCATCCAGTATCCAACAATGCTTTTATTTTTCTTCCATTGACATATACGCAGAGAGTTAGCGGTTTGAAATTTTGTGGGAAGCCGCTCGCACAAAAACGGGTGGCTTCCCTTCCACGTTTTTTGAGTTCGTACACCTTTTATAGCAGTGCTGGGCCAGGTGATTGTCCATTCCACACACAAAGCACCTCTTTTTCTCATTTTTTTTGCTGCAGTTTTGACTGATATTTCCATCCTCACCGCAACGGTAGCACGTGTTGGTCTTTTTTCCGCGTCCTTTAGGAACCTGTCTTGAACTAATGGTAACCGGATTCATGCAAATGACAAAACACGATTCTTTGCGACGTAAAACTTACCAAACTTCTGGATTTTTAAGCGATCTGGCACAGCAACATTGTTGATATTGAGCATGCAGTTTGCAGCTGTTTTCTTGCTTCGTCAGGTAATCCAAGAATAAATGCGCACTTTATCCACTCTTCGCTTACGTGAGATGATATTAGCTTGCTCAGTCTTATTAATTCTGCGAAATATACGTCAACGGACTCATTCTCTTTAAGACGGCAATTTACGAACTCTTCGTATGCTGTTAGCGGAGAAGCAGAGAAGGCAGTAGTCAGTGCAGTTTTCACTTTATTGTAGTTTTCTTTTATCTCATCACTTAGGCCTTGATAAACGGCAAACGCTCTACCAGAAAGAAATAAGGGGAGCACCACATGCAGTTCGTCAACTTTTTGAAGTTTTGCTACCAATTCCAATTTCTGTATCCATTTTGAAAAATCACCCGAACCATCGTATTGTGATACCAGATCCGCAAACTTTATAACGATACTCTTTGCCGAAATAGCTTGTAATAATAAATATGTATTTTTTTTTTCTTACTGTCTTTCAGAATATCTTTACTCAATATATTTACATTTGCAAAATAAATGAGAGTATAATAAACTGTATAAACGTTATGTACAACGTTATATCCGACGCGCCCACAACATTCCTTCTGACGCAACACGTTAATAGTTTATATATAGTACAATTATTTACACTAATTACACATATACAATCGTATAAACTTTATTTATTTTATTATTATATTATCGTATACAAATACTAACTTTCCATGAGAGGTCAGTACAAAAAGATAATCAGAGACAATGTAAATTAGAAGACTAATTCAAAAATTTCAAATATATTTAAGATTGATATGCCCAATTGGTTTGTACATGCCTTTTTCTGTAAATTACTGACTGGTCTGTAATTTATGCAATGATTTTACTGACAGGTCTGTAAATTATGCAATAATTTTCAAATGATGCATTTTTTGGATTTCCTCATTCTTTAATGCATATTTGCATTGTGCAATCCTAATTTTTTTCCTTCATAAAACAATTAAAAAAGTATAAACCCTTCAGTCTGTAAAATAAACAATTCTAAATAATCCCGACAGATTTAATAAAAACTGGATCACTATTCTAAATTTCAAGTCATGCATATTCGCATGGTATAATTATAATATGACCCAAATTTTATTCTTTAAAAAATAAGAAAATAGTATAAAACCCATCAAGCTTTAAAATAAATGATTCAGGACAATGGCAACAGATTTTTTTAAATAAAATTTTGGTTTTTTATTTTCTTATAGTCGTTTAATCACTATGAAAAATTTCAAGTCAAAAGTAATAACGATTCAAAAGTTATTTAAAAGTCAGTATGACCCCTAAAATAAATAAATTAGTAAAAACCCTCGGTCTGTAAAATAGATAGTTCTCGTCAATCACTACAGATTTAAAAAAAATTTTGGAATTTTATTTCCATATAGTTGGTTGGTCCCTATGGAAAATTTTAAGTCAAATGTATTATTTTTTCAAAAATTATTCAAAAGTCAGTATGACCCCAAAAATATATAAATTAGTAAAAATCCTTGGTCTGTAAAATAGATGATTCTGGTTGATCCCGACAGATTTTTTTTTAAAAAATATGGAAATTTATTTCCTTATAGTTAATTGGTCACTATGGAAAATTTCAAGTCAAATGTATTATTGGTTCAAAAGTTATTCGAATGTCAATAATACTCTCATTTTCGGAGCCATTTCGCAGTAAATTTTCCATACTTAAGCCCTATACCTTTTGGGAAAAAATCACTCTTTTTTACACTACAAAAAGGTCAATAACTTTTGAACCGCTTAACTTCAAAGGCCAAATGACCCCTCATTTTTAAGTCAAACCAAGCTCTATACAATGACATCAATTATATTTGAATATTTTAATGATAAAAAAATCGTATCATTGACCTATATTTACAATTTATAATTAAATAGCATATTTAAAATACTAATATGAACGTGTTAATTAAGTACATGTTAGTAGTAGTAGCAGTAGTAGTAGTAGTAGTAGTAATAGTAGTAGTAGAAGTAGTAGTAGTAGTAGTAGTAGTAGTAGTAGTAGTAGTAGTAGTAGTAGTAGTAGTAGTAGTAGTAGTAGTAGTAGTAGTAGTAGTAGTAGTAGTAGTAGTAGTAGTAGTAGTAGTAGTAGTAGTAGTAGTAGTAGTAGTAGTAGTAGTAGTTTACGCTGTGTTAGACAGAACCAGTGAATGTGTTGTTTTGCACTCTATTTGTTATAGCATTACAGCAGTTATGTTTGCTTACTGCTTAGCTATTAAGTAAAAGCTGTTTTTGCTGTTGCACAAAAACCAATTATCTATGCTTGTAGAAAGACTTTTAAGTTAGCATAGCATAAATAACAGAGTTGTTAGTCCTTGGCTTTGGTGTTGGCCTTGGCCTGGCCTTATGGCCACAAATTTAGGCCTTGGCCTTAGCCTTTGTCCTGAAAATTTTGGCCTTAGTCTTAATTGTTTTGGCCTCGGCCTTTTAAAAAATACATATTTTTTTATTGATTTTGTTGAATTCTGCAAATAACCTTTGTCTATTTTTACAAAATATCGTTTTATTTTTACAGTACTTGCTACTTACAGTTTTGATAAGAATTGGACTTAACGCATTGCAAAAATTGAAGTCTGAAGTCTTAAAAATCTTAGCGTATGTAGTTGCCACTCCTAATTTTGGTCTTGACCTCAAAAATCTTGGCCTTGTCCTTGACTTGTAACTTTTGCTCTTGGTCTTGGCCTTGGCCTTGTAACTTGTGGCCTTGGCCTTGCTACTTTTGGCCTTGTAAACAACTCTGATAAATACCCTTTGTAACTATTTTGTAAATGTAGAAGTTAAAAATTCTGGTTGCTTAAATAACAGTTAATAGAACTTAATAGAAGGTCTTAATAGGACTAAAATCCATAATAATAGGACTTCAATCCTATAAATAGGAGTGATTAGGACTAAAATCTATAAATGCAGTAGAAAGGATTGAAGAACTTACCACCAATATTAAAAGCTTTAATTATGAAAGTAATAAAAATATTATGATGACATTTACAGAAGACCTAGTCAATGGACTGTTAAATGTTCAGTACTCTAACTAGAGTAACTACATTTTAATCACTTTTGTGTTGATCTTCCAGCACAAGTTGTGGCGCTATTGAAAATGCCTTAAAACTCAGATGTTACTATCAAGTTAGGTTTGTAAATCTTCCAAGATATTTCATTTGTTAGATTTATTTAAAAATTTAATTATTTATATTGAATACTTTATTTTTGATATTTCTTTGCAGTTATTTTATCTTTACTTAAATGTTATTTTTTATTTTTCTTTAACTGCATTTAGTTACATCATATTACTTCTTTATTGGTTTAGTTATTGAGTATACGTATTTTAGAATAAAAAATTGTAATAAAAAAAATTAAAGATGGTATTTTGAGATCTAAGCAATACTATAGACTTTGTGAATTTAATCTTTAACCATTGACAGACTGCCAATCCATAAATCCATAAAGTGCAAATATATTTCTCTGGCTAACCTAGTGTCATAATTGACAATATTAGTGA